>JARDYH010000002.1:248806309-249331309 GCA_029215795.1 Anniella stebbinsi
CCTATGCATGTTTAGACAGAAAAAAATCCTACACCTACCAGCATTCCTCAGCTAGCTAGCATGCTGGCTGGGGAATGCTTGATGTTGTAGAACTTTTTTGTGTCTGAATATGCATGGGATCGGGCCCTACGTTGGCTGAAGCAAATCAACATTCACAATGCAGATGAAGGGATCATTTTTGAGTAACATGCCTGAGATGTGGCATAAGGCTCAATTTCATGCTGGGATGAAGGCCAGACATTTTAGGAATTGTGAAAATGAATCTTGTAACCAATGCAAGCATGAAGCTAAACAGCTTGTTTGATATTCTGCCTTACTACTATAAGAAGAAATACTGACACTACTAAAATTAACTTCTGACCTAAGTCCCAAAGCAACAAACCTCCATGGTCACACAACCCTTACTTAGTGAACTTTACTTTACAAATCTGTAAAATAGCCTATCTTATAGCTAGTATAGTTTTGGATGGCCTGAAAATGCTCCCTAAAGGCTACTTTTAGATTACAGGAAGCCTTTGAAAGAGGAACTAAATCTAGGCTTCATTATAAACAAATATAGCAAATAATGAGTTTATCCATAGAAAATTGCTTGTCTGGTATTGGCAGGTTTGCTGGTGGTTGGCATTCCAAATGAGAACAGGATCAGGGCCCTCACTGTCAGGCAGGTACAAACAGACAACCGGGTTGCGGGGGGGGGGGGGCGGGGGTAGAGGCAACTGGTGCCAGCTAAAAGGAGCAGAGACCGGGGTCCCCAAATCACAGCTAGTGCACGGATGGGTCAGTGGCAAGCAAACACTCAGGTTCCCGGAATGGCAGCTACTGTGAGGGATGGTGGTAAGAGCTCAGTCTGATAGGATCTTCTCATTGGGAGACAAGTTGCTCAAATTGAAGAGCAGGCCCTGCTGTTGAGTTGGTTTTGGGGGCTTGTAATATAGGGTGACCAGATAAAATCCAGGTCAGGGCTTATGTAACTTTAACAGCTGTAGAGAAAAGGGAATTTCAGCCAGTGTCATTTGTATGCAATTAGTTCCTGGTGAAATTCCCTTTTCTCTACAACTGTTAAAGTTACATGAGCCCTGACCTGGATTTTATCTGGTCAGCCTATAATGTAATACCATCCAAGTGGCGCTTCTGAGTAACACTGTTCATCCTGCAAATCTTTCGGTAGATACGGTGGTGCAGGAGGTCTGGCCCTGGCCTCCAGAAGTCCTAGTTTGAGATCCCTAGTGTCTTAGAGACATCAAGAAGGAGTTGTGTCAGTTCCAGAGTATGGGAGCCCCAAAGTAAGCAGCTTGCATTGGTGAAAATCAATGTATGCTTCCAAGTTTCGATGGGCGAATTTGCATGAGTTTTTAAAATGGCCGTCTCTCAACAGACCTTGTTCCAATAAAGATGTCCTGAGGAACATAGGAAGCTGCCTGGTTCCAAATCAGATCATGGAGCCAGCTAGTTCAGCACTGTACTGACTGGCAGCAGTTCTCCAGGGTCTTAGTCAGGAATCTTTCCCAGCTCTATCTGGAGTTGCCCATGATTGAACCTGGGACCTTCTGCAGTGCTTTACCACTATGCTACAGCCTTCCCCCCTTCTACTGCACCTGCCAGAGCTGCCTATTGTTGAGGATGGAAGCAAAGGGCCAAACGCTGCGAGCATTTGTGTTAGCACTTGGTCAATAGTAATCCCAGAAGCAGAAGGAATACTCACACTCCAACTTCGTGTATAATACAGAGTTGTTTACTCGTGGTCCAATATATATACAGCACAACAGTTTTCCATCAGATATGTACACAGTCTTTTACACAATTCTCCACTCTCCAACCAAGCCATACAAATAAGACTTACTTTTATATGTTTCTCATACCAGCCCATCCCTGCTCAATCACCTTATCTATGCTGGTACTTAGCAATAATTAGGCTGACCTTTCCAGTACTGTACATGCTCCCTCAACCATCATTGCTTGCAGCTGGCTGTGTCCTTCAGACTCTATCAAAACTTTCCTCCAATCCACTTGGTCTCTGGAATTTTCCCCCAACACCTATTACATGCAACATGGAGTTGCCACTAAAATAGCATTGCTGTGTTGAGTCCTCTCCATCTCGCATGTAAGATGGAAGATCACTCACCCAAAGTCATGACATCATGGCACTGTGTATTTCCTTGCTCCTGCTGCGCTCATTATTGGTGGCTTTTGGCCAAGGGTGGGGAAATACACAATGTGATAATATCACAAAACTGAGTCAGTTGAGAGCCAGTGTGGTGTAGTGGCTAAAGTGTTGGACTGGGAGTCGGGAGATCTGGGTTTTAGTCCCCACTCAGCCATAGAACCCCACTGGGTGACTTTGGGCCAGTCACAGACTCTCAGCCCAACCTACCTCACAGGATGGTAGTTGTGAGGATAAAATGGAGAGGAGGGGGATTATATATGTCACCTTGGGTTCCTTGGAGGAAAAAGGTGGGATATAAATGCAATAAATAAATAAGTTACTGTGATGAGGTGAAAAATTTGACATGGGGACAACATTTTTGACTACAGTTTCATATCTTATATGAGATTTCAGTACAACTAAGGACTTTTTCATACATTACACTATGAAGCATATTTGCATTCATTATTGATTTTGTGTCACATATGAAGGTGTTAATGTGGGGGAGAAATTGGAAGACAAATCCAATGTGCATTCCAGCCAATGCTTGCATTTGCTTTAAGAACTGATTTAAAACAAAGCCTATTTAAGCCTTCATGTGTGGAAATGACCTAAGTCAGAGAGAGTAGTCTGTAGGCTGTGGTCCCCATTGCAGCAATTACAGGATTAAAGCAATCAGGAATAATTGATAACGCTTAGGAAATGACCTTGGTCAGCCTATTGATGCACTCACAAAGAATCCCAAATCACAAAGAATGGCAAAGCACATCTTGATTAAAGTGGTCAGTTAGCGACACAGAGACCGGCTTCGGATGATCAGTGGGGGAAACAACAGCGTACAGGTTGTTTCCCCAGACATGCCAGTCACACAACCAGCATTTCCCTAATTACCCATGCCGTAGCGCAGGTTGCCACGTCATCTGAGCCCAGGGCGTGGCGCGGCAGGGGTAACTTCGTACCGCCCTACAACTCACTGCTTGCACACCATGGGCTGGGTTCAAACGATGCAGTGCAGGTAATTAGGGAAATGCCAATCATGTGAATGGCACATGGGGTGGAGGGGGAACAACACATTCTGCGTTGTTTCCCCCACTGATCATCCAAACAAGGCCTCGGAGTATGAATATCTCTTTAACAACTCTGCAGCAGCAAAAGACAAAACACGAATACTAGCATTTCTACGTATGGATACATTTCTAAGTAGGTTACATTCACCACCGGCCTGCTACTAAAATGGCATCCTTGTGTCACATTTTCCGGTCTTCTCTGTAACGATTAGGCCCACTTATCCATGCCATGAAGTTGCATTGTGCTCTTTTCCCCGGCCGTTGCTAAACAACATTGGCATGGCTGAGGAATGTTCAATGTAAAGATATTACAATACTGCTAAGTGTGCTTCAACATTACAAGGAGAGGAGGGAGAAGTAGTTGTCACAGACCCACATCAAAGATAATGTCTAGTTCTCTCCTAAGACTCTCTACACACACCCACAGTGGGATGGCAGCCGTTGTGCAGTTCCATGCCATTAAGGATTATGTGTGACTGAAGTAGTCATATGGGCAAAGCCAATTCCATGGATCTTTCACACCCACTCAGAACTCTGCTAGAAGGGCAACAATCAGATGGGATAGATGACCCTCATGGGACTTGATGAGGGGGCAGTGATTCCCACTGGCCACAGCTATATGCTTCAGTTACCTTCTAATTAGATAATTGCAAAATGCTCTATGTGGGACTGCCCTTAAGAAATGTTTGAAAACTGCAAGTGACGTAGGACACAACAGCCACATTGCTCTCTGGTGTAAGCTTTTTGGACCACGTTACCCCATCCTTATGTCAATTGCACTAGCCTCCGATTTCTTTCTAGGCCCAATTCAAGGTCCTGATGCTTACCAATAAAGCCCCAAATAGAAAGATGCCCTCCTTCCATATGAATCTGCCGGTAGGTTGAGATCACTTTTGACGGCCCTGCTATGTGTCCCACTACCAAAAGAAGCTCAGTTGGTGGGAATGTGAGGCAGGGCCTTTTCTCTGAAAACACTCTGGTAATGGAATCCCCCTCCCCAAAGGAGGTGAGATTAGCCCCATCCCTAATGACATTTAGGTGGCAGTAAAACATACTAATTCTGCTTAACTTTTAATGGTTTATAATGTATGACTGAAAGTTTTAATTCTGCTCATTTGTTTCAACACCTTAGTTTTAATTTTATTATTTAATCTTTTGTTTTGTTCTGTTTTTAAACCACTTTTGAGACCCTTGTTAGGGCCAAGAAATGGTACAAAAATGCTTTTATAGATATAAATAACATGTCATTACATTGTATTATTTTATTTTTGAGTCCTCTGCAATAAGCCTGCTAGCTATTTAATTTTATTAGCCAGCGAATTTCTTTCTTGGAGGATTTGAAAGGTTCACTTCCAGAGCTTCTAATACATGTTAGAGGCCAATTTATACAAGCAGCAGAATCAACTGGTAAAACTGTTCCTGGATTGTACCACTTCAGGCTGCAGGTTGAGAAGTGATGTGTTTGAATTTCCCCAGTTAGCATATCAAGGAAAAAAGTTTGGCCTGGTTGTTTTTCTACATGTAGCATTTGTTTGTTAATTTGTGGAGGAAACATTTAAACATGCAGCCTGAAGTGGCACTAATCATGAATAATTTTACCATGATTGTGCTGATTTTAGAAACTTGCTCTAATTTAAACAAACAGGTCCTATAACACCTCTCTCTCTCTCTCTCTCTCTCTCTCTCTCCTTCCCTCCCACTACACCATCCAATAAATCCACACTGGTATTCTGCCAATTCTCCTCTCATTTATTTCTTAACCTTGGGGTTCTGTTTCTCCCCTCCATCATCAAACAACTTCCAGGGAGAATGACAGGAGCACACAATATTACGTCTTAATATTCACATAATCATCTAAATAAAATGTGCTGAGTCTCCAGGTACTGTACTCTGCCCACTTTAATGGCACGCTTCATTTTATATACGTGAAACAAATTTACAGTAAATGAAAAAGCTTTTATGTGGCACCAATTAAGAGAGAGTGCACTCGGCGGCGCGTGAGCATTTACTATAAGTGATAGATACCTTGCACATAAAAATCTAGCCAGAAGCCCCTTTTTTTTTGACAACTAACTGCTTGGGATGACACAATCAGCAGTGCATGACTGTGAGCCTATCTACACTACTGCTTTAAAACGATTTATAACAGTTCTAAACCGGTTTAAAACTGTTATAAACCGTTTTAAAGCAGTAGTGTAGATAGGCTCTGCGTAGCAAAGCCCTTTCTCCTATGAGTTCATACAGTACAGCCCTCAGTGCCTTGAACAGTATCGAATCAAAAAGCACTGAAGAAGGTTTAATGGGGAAAATACCCATTTTTTTTTCTGTAAGGTGCAAAAGTTGAAGAAACTGGGATTGCCGCTCAGACAGAATATGCTGCTCCAAACAATACACTTTACTCTGGTCCAGCTGTCAGAATAGGAGGGTATTTGAGGTGGGTGGGTGGGTGGGTGGGTGGAGTCCAATATAGCCATTCCCGCCATGAATGTGTATATTCAGAAGGTGCGTAATGCACATGGGTGGCGGTTTCATTTGTACTGCAGTTCACATGAGCATCGCATGGAGCTCCACCCCTTCAGGCAGGAGTGCAGAATCCTTTATGGCCCAACAGCCAAATTCCATTTTAGATGAGCTTTCAGGGGCGACATTCCAGTATTGGGCGAGGCCGAAGGGCAAAGGGGTTACTCCTACTCCTCTTCACATGTCGGTGTAGTCTCAGCGACAAAACCAGGGTCACCTCTGTGTAATGTCACCTGCTAAAGCTGGCATTTGGTCCACCATTCCCTATTTTGTGCATTCTAACACACATTCAATCTTGTACAACAAGTCTATATCTAATGAATTTACTGGGGTGCCTGGACTCAACAAAAACCCATGCATCAGGGAACTTTTTTTTTCCTGACACTTTCATACACACACTGATTCAGTGACCAGATACAAAAGAAGGCAGGGCTCCTGCAACTTTAACTGTTGGGATGAAGAGGGAATATCACCAGGAACTAATTGCATACAAATGACACTGGCGGATTTTCCCTTTTCTCTACAACTGTTAAAGTTACATGAGCCCTGTCCTCCCTTTCATATGGTCAGCCTAGATAGGATTGTTTTACAGTAAATGCTGTTGTTGCATCACATTGACATCACAGGTAAAGCCTTGCTGTGGAAGAAAAGGGGGGGAAAACTGAGAGTGGGAAGGGCTGGAGGCCAGAAGTGTTATTGCTTTGTGTCATACTGGGAGGAGAAAGGTCCTCAATCAAGCACAAGTTGATTGACACAATATTTTGGTCCTAAAAAAAACCAGCTGGATTGACTCATCAAAATGTGGACAGAGCATGTGATGATCTGTGTGCTCCTCAGCCAGGTTTGACATCTCCTTGCAGTAAAAGGAACTAGAACCCGAAATTCACTAGCACCAGGAAATGTGAACCACAGAGTTCAATGAGGCTTGAATTAGGAACAAAATGAGAGCACATCCTGCAGCACGCTTCCTGGGGAGCAAGTCCCCCCCACCTGCTCAATGCGCCTTACTCCTGAGTAACAGTGCAAGACGGCCGCTCAATGCCAGGAACTCTCTGGCATGGAGAGAAGTTTCACTGCCTTTTTCCAGCTAGGATCCCAGCAAGACAGAGAGCCTATCTACACAGTACCTTGGAACGTTTTAAATAGTATTTTGAAACGTTCCAAATAGCTGCGTTCCAAAACATCTTTGGCCGCATTAAGGAGTACTCACGTTAAAGGAGAAAAATTCTTCAGTCTTCAAAGCGGTGTGTGCAGTCACACACTCTTCTGCCCTGTCTCTTTCTCTTTCGCTTTTACAATGAGTTTAGGGCAAGGCATTGTGGGCGCTGTAGTTCACTCGCCCACTTCCTCCTTAGTTCCGCTTTGATTCCCTAGCTTTCAATGAGTATAGGGCTAAGAATTGTGGATGTTGTAGTTCACTCACCCACTTCCTCCTTAGCCCTTCTTTCTTCCCCACCAATCAGCGGCTAAACATTTGGGCATTGGTAAACAAAGCACTGCCCCCACAAATCACAAACGGTAAGGAAGGACACATTATTTTACTTAAAATGATTTATTAAAAGTAAAAACCATTGTATATAGCTGAAGTGAGTTTTAAAAAACCTCGGGTATACAACATTCAAGGGAGTGCATCATGTGGCCCAAAGAGTTTTTGTAACCCTTATAAAACATTACAAAGCTAATGTGTAGATCAGCTCAGAGAGAGAAGGGGGAGGGGGGAGGGAATTGGAGTAGATACGAGGGAACTGGAGTAGACCTCAAATACTCAAAATGAACAGCACACATCCTTTTTCCAACCCCCTTCCTCTAGCAACGAAAGGGCAGTCATTCACTCATGACATCACCACCAGCCCTGCCCTCCAAACTACGCCCACCATTAGCATTAATCCGCATGGATTGGTTACATTAAGATAATGCGCTCGAACTGCAGAGAAAAAATCAAAGTCACGGTAAATCAACACTTTGGAAATGTGCATAATTGGAGCCTTTAAATCGGCTGTACATCTGATTTGCACCCCGCTCATCTGTCACAAATGCCACCAGGGTGCATTCAAGGAGGCACAAATAAGCCATCTAGAGGTACCCCATGTTTGGAAACAGCATCCTGAACTAGAGTGACCCTTGGATCTCCAAAATACCAGGGCTAAGAAAGACCTTGGAGAAGCATTGCTAGTGAAAGTAGACAATACCGGACTAAATGGACTAATGATTCAACTCAGCCTAAGGCAGAAGTGCAAATCAAGGTTCTGCCTGTTTATATGCCTGCTAGCTTCCAGCCAAGTGGTGGAGCTTGAACAATCACACAGGCCTGCTTTGCTATGGGGTGACCATATGGAAAGGAGGACAGGGCTCCTGTATCTTTAACAGTTGTATAGGAAAGGGAATTTCAGCAGGTGTAATTTGTATTCATGCAGCACCTGGTGAAATTCCCTCTTCATCACAACAATTAAAGCTGCAGGAGCCATGCCCTCTTTTGTATCTGGTCAAGAGGACAGGGCACCCTAAATCTATACTACTGCTTTAAAATGGTTTATTATGGTATTAACAACTGTTGGGGCCCATGACACACCCCATATACAGTTTTCTACGCTTTTTCAAAGTGTTATATCCTGCTTGGTGTAGATCTGGCCCAGGTACACTCCAACACCTGTCTTGCCTGGGAGCATTCCTGGCTCTGCAGAGTTTGCCCAGTCCCCTCCTGGTGCTGGATCCGCATCCAACAAGCTCACAGCCTGGCTGGTTTGAAGAGGACAGCAGGGGGCGTTTGGATCCCACAGAACTCAAGCTTTCCCCAACTTTCAGAATACCTCTGGCTCAGCGCTCAGCCCGTAAATGGCTCTACAGCTGACCTTTCCCCCGTCTATAATAAATAGGCTGACCCTATGAAAAGGAGGGCTCATGTAACTTTAACAGTTGTAGAGAAAAGGGAATTTCAGCCAGTGTCATTTGTATGCAATTAGTTCCTGGTGAAATTCCCTCTTCATCACAACTGTTAAAGTTGCAGGGGCCCTGCCTTCTTTTGTATATAGTCACTCTAGTATAGTGCCTGCAACTTTAACTGTTGTGAAGAAGAGGGAATTTCACCAGGAACGAATTGCATACAAATGACACTGGCTGAAATTCCCTTTTCTCTACAACAGTTAAAGTTACATGAGCCCTGACCTCCTTTTCATATGGTCAGCCTAATAATAAATGAATAACAGCACAATCTTATAGATGTCTACTCAGAAGCAAGTCCCATTAAATTCAATAGGATTTACTTCCAGACAAATCTGTATAGGACTGCAGCTCAAGTCTGAAAAAAGAAGGGCATATATTCCCATTAGCATCGAAAAAAATAGTGTTATCAAATACCTCCTTTAATTGCTCCCTGCTGAACAGCATGACAGGCAAAAGGCACAGGGAGCACAACCGAGGAGAAGCCAGTGTGGCGCAGTGGTCAGAGCTTTCGACTAAGAGTGGGGGAGCAAGGCTTAAAACCCCGCTCCACTCAGCAGTGAAGTCCACTGGACGACCAGGGGCCAGTCCAGCCTATAGTGTGGATAGAATGAAGAAATAGGGGCATAGTTCGGATGACACTTTAGACAACGGAGGGAGGAAAGAGGCAACCGTCAGTTGTGTTGCTTATTGTGTCGTGTGTCGGGCGACACTCAACACACGCGCAACTGATGGTACGTCATTAAGCAACGGGGGGGGGCAACGGGCTGCTCCATTGTTTTTCAGAACCCCGTTGCTTGTTATGAGGCCCCGACTTTCAGCCACTCGACGAGGGGAGGGGCTGTCCATTGCCTCTCCCCCCCTCCCCCGTTGCCTAAAGTGTCATTCAAACAGAGCCAGAGAGAACCTAGCAAGCTGCCCTGAGTACCTTAGAGGAGGGTGGGGGTGGAAATGTATCTTCTAGTCATAGTCATATTCAGTGAAGACCAGTGGCTCTGATATCAGTGGAGTGGTGAATCCTCTCTGGGTTTCAGTCAGAACCAGTTAGTCCTGTTAAGGAGCTATCCAAGGTGTGGACCACCTTGGATACTCCTTTAGAGTTCTGACTGAAACCCGGAGTGGATTCGCCACCCCACTGACCTCAGAGCTACCAGCCGTCACTGGTCATGTTTTAAAAGCCCCACTGAAATGGATGGGAGCTGTGCAGGAGCTGCATTTGCCCAGCTTCCATTCCTTTCAGTGGGGCTTGTGCCAAAGAATTGCCTGCTGGGTTGTGCTTCCCCTTCCTATGAGTGCAGACTGAGACAGGGAGGGAGAAATATGCAACAGTGACAGGATTTTTAATGGCACCTCACCTTAAATGCATTTTAAAATATGTAAATCAATAAAAAAATTATTTGTAATAGCTGTGCTAAGAGTACTGGTTAGCCTTGCCGTGGAATGAATTGCAGGCTCCGGGCTTGATTACCATACATCGTGGGAGCTGCAGTTGGGATTAATCTGTCAAAAGGGATGGTTTAGTGTTGATGAATATGACATGTGACCATTAATGATGTTGATTTTATCTCCTGAGATTAGCAAGATTTACTTCAGATGGATAATAATGTCATTTGCTTGATGCGGTAGATCTGTTTACGAGCTGATTAAATTGTGAGGCCTTCCTTCATTTCATGCTATTTGCTTTACAGCTTCATCACGGCAATCACAAAAGCTGTGGAAATGTCCCACATCCCATGTCACAATAAATCATTGTTTAAGATTGCAGCTATGTATTTTAGCAGTTCAGTTTTCTATGGGCCGCACATTCTTTAATGAATAAGTAATTGGGAAGACATTAAAAAAAGATTTTGGGGGAGCGTACAGCTTCAGAAAGGTAGCAGCATTGCGGGGGTGCAGAGTAATCAGTCCTCTATCTTTTAATTGAGATTAAGGAAGCATTTGAGTAATTAGCTGTAACAAATTGCCTTATTATTTAGACAGAAAAATAAACGATTGTGTTTTTTTAATTTTTTATTCCATGTGTGGCAAGAATTATTATCATAAATCTATGCAAAAGTGACAGCCAAACCACCGTAAAGGAGGCTTATAAGCAAAGTGTATTTTTCTGCCCATTTACCTTTTACATTTCGATAAAGGGTATCAGAGGCACACTTACAAAGAACGCACTGATTTCCTCCCAATGTATGGAGGCTATGGAGACTGCACACTATGCGGCTAGTAACCAATGACTGCATGAGCAACAAATCCAGCCTTGCAGGATCAGACCAAAGGTGTTTTTCTTTTCTTTTTTCTTTTTTTCTATTTTTGCTTTCCAGGCTCAAATGCCTCTGGAAGCTCATGAGCAGGGCGTATGAAGAGATGTCCATTACTTGTTGTTTGTTTTGATCAGTTGGTGTTCAGAAATCTATTGCCTCTATGGCCCCCTCCACAAGAATGCGCCTTTGCGCCTGGTTCCGCGATTATGCGCATTATCGCGGAGGCGCATTTACTCACAATCCCTCTGCACGGGAGGCGGCGGGAAGCGGCGAAGTGCATTAAAAGATGCCCAAAAAGCGCTTTCCAGGTAGTTAATGCGCATAATCGCTTGTTCACACAGCGAAAATGCGCTTTAACGGCCGGAGCAAAATAAAAGTCGCTATTTAACGCGCGTTCGAAAATGCGCATTATCGGGGAGATAACGCGCCTGTACGCCCGTTTTGCGCTCCGCTCGTGTGTAGGTAAAATTTATAATGAGCCTTCAAGGCTCATTAAACGCCCCGTGTGGAGGAGGCCTATTTTCCAATTTGCAATAATGGCTAATATAGGCTGACCAGATAAAATCCAGGTCAGGGCTCATGTAACTTTAACAGTTGTAGAGAAAAGGGAATTTCAGCCAGTGTCATTTGTATGCAATTAGTTCCTGGTGAAATCCCCTCATCATCACAACAGTTAAAGGTGCATGCACTATACTAGAGTGACCATATACAAAAGAAGGTAGGGCCCCCTGCAACTTTAACAGTTGTGATGAAGAGGGAATTTCACCAGGAACTAATTGCATACAAATGACACTGGCTGAAATTCCCTTTTCTCTACAACGGTTAAAGTTACATGAGCCCTGACCTGGATTTTATCTGGTCACCCTAGGCTAATAGGCCTATTCTCCATCAATGGGCCTGTTCAGACAACATGTTTAGCCATGGTTAGGTATTGTACCAGATAGTTAGTGAGTGTGTTTAAATGGTGGCTATGTAGCCAACATGGTTAGGAATGGTTCACACAACACACCATGGGCTCATCTACACCTAAGGGTGTAGAGGCAGGGAGGGGATGGATCGCAGACTTACCTGCTTCCGCGATCCTCCCCCAGTGTCCAAATGCCAGTGCAACATCCCAGGACAGAAGAGGGACGTTGCACCCTCCATTTTATTTATTTTTTAAAGGAAGAGGAGCCATGCAGTCCCGAGCCGCCAACAAAAGGTAAAACAAAAAAAATCCCATGCCCCAACACCCCCCACCCCCATCCCGCCATCCTGCGGATGGTGAAATGCTTCTCCCCCCCATGGGCATGGAGCCACCCCACGCAGTTCCATGCCAGTTTTAGGACTCAGGATGGCGGGAAAACCAGAATATCCCTGGTTTCTGGTTTCCTGGGGTTATCCTGGGGTCATCCCTAGGTCATCCCTGGTTGCCCCCGGGATCCCCTGTACATCATTTAGATGCACAGACACGACCTAGGGATGACCCCAGGATATATCCCTGGTGTAGACATGGCCCATGTCATGGTTCACACGACATGCTAAGCCATTATGTTTAGCTCAAAATGCTTAACCACCATGGCATAGCAGGTCATCTGAAAAGGTCTCTATCTCTAAACATTTATACAACTGCCAGAATCAGGCTAAGACATGTTGCTGTCTGAGACAAAGGACAAGATGGCATCTCCCTTCATTCCACATATCGAAGCTGACTGGACTGGCAGTTGAAGCTTACTTTAACACTGGCAATGGGAAAACATCCACCAGGACACCTAAGGGCTACAGGCTAGCTTAGAACTGCAGGGCAGGCCATATGACACACATGGCTCTGTCCTCCAATACTGGGGAACAGCCGGGGAGCTCAAGAGAAACCACAGTGGTGGCTGCTGTTTCCCACGCAACATATACTGCTTGAGGCAGCTGCCTCACTCTACCTATTAGTAGGGCCAGCTCTTTAAGCTATTCAATGATGGCACACTTGCATGTCAAAGTCTCCCCTCCTCACCTGTAACATTTAGCACATGTACCCATGTTGTGATGTCCTCACCCTCTCCAATTTTCTGTCCTTGTTCATGCCATCCAAGGATGTCGAGTTCAGAAAAGGAAATACAAGCTGTGATGCCATCACAACACAGGTAACTGTGCCTAAACATTATGAGAAGAGAGGGGAGAACTCAACATTCGGCTATGTGTGTCAGATGTAACATTTAGGGTTACCCTGTGGTAATGGTCCTCCCCACATCTTGTAGTAGTGAGCTCCATAAGTGAATTATACATTGCGTATAGAACTATTTCCTGAAGTCTGTCCTGAACCTCCTGCTGCTAGTCAGTTTTATTGTGGGGAATCCAACAGCCCCTCTACAAGATTTCGGTTTGACGCCCAGTTGGCCAATTATGCGCATCTTCTCCCAATTGCTTTTACGCCTAATCCCTATACACGGGAGGCGGTGAAGCGCATTACCAGTTGTATGAAACGCGCGTTAAAATTGCTTACATGCAGAGAATCGCTTGTAAGGTGCTTTAACTCCCACGGTAAATTAAAACTCACTATTTAACGCGCATTCAATAATGCGCATAATCGGACAGAAAAAGCGCCTCAACCCCCGATTTACCTCATGTGGAGGTAAAATCGGTAGGGGTGTGCACGGACCCCCCGGATCGGATCGGGACCCGGATCGGGACCTCCAATTTTGTCACGGATCGGATCGGACAAAATCGGAGGCCCCTGGACCAGATCAAGTCCAATCCCGATCCAAAAATCAGAAATTTTTGGATCGGCCGCCATTTTTTTCCCCATAGACTTGCATTGCAATGCAAGTCTATGAGGAAAAAATGGCGGCGGGTGGGTGAGGGGGGCCTAACTCCCTCCCCCCGGGGCCATCCGCTGTGGATGGCTCCAGCAGGTAAGCCCCCTCCCCCGCGCTCCCTTCCCCCCCTGGGGCCGTCCGCTTCCATCCGCTGGCGCCCGTGGGCGCCAGCGGATGGAAGCGGATGGCCCCGGGGGGGTAAGCCCCCTCCCCCCTGCCACTGCTTACCTTACAGGGACGTCCACTCCCATCCGGCGCCAGCTGCAACTGTGAGTGGGCTTCGCGGCCTGCTCCAGAGTGGCACGCCAGGTGATGTCAACACCTGGTGCGCCACCCTGGAGCAGGCCACGAAGCCCGCTCGCAGTAGCAGCCGGCGCCGGACAGGAGCGGACATCCCTGGAAGGTAAGCGCGCTGTGGACAGCCCCGCTAGGGAAGCCCCCCCCCCCGCTGTCCACTTCCATTGGCGGGCACCCGCTGGCGCCCACCAATGGAAGCGGCGGCGGGCACCAGTAGGCGCCCGCCGATCCGCCGATCCATCCGAACCAGATCGGAACCTTTTCGGATCGGTTCTGATTGAATCGGCCGATCCAGCGGTGAGATCAGAAATCTGATAATTTATCCGATTTCCCCCTGGATCGGATTCGGATCGTGGATCTGATCCAATCCAGCGCACATCCCTAAAAATCGGTAATGCGCTTTGAAAGAGCTTTAAATTGCTCTTGTAGAGGCACCATGCTAGTGTTAAATGAGAAAGGGAGGGGGGAAATTATCCATTCTCTCCACATAGCTCCTATAAACCTCTACTCTGCCCCCTTTTAGACATTTTTTTTTTAAAAAAATTCAAATGCTGGCTCCAAAAGTTTTAGATGCATATAAATCCAATAGCATGTAAATCATTAGTAGTCTGGTAATTAGCCCATGCTAATGACACTGCTGTTAAGATTGTATTAATATTTTCATTATAAACCTTTCTTCCTTTTATGTTGTTGGAAATGAAAAGGCTAAAGATAAATACTGGCTGTTATTTTTTGTTCAAATGCAGAAAATTTGCATGGCAAACACCAGGATGACGCTCAGTCTCACCAGTTTTAATCTGCTTGAGCACAGTCACTGAAATCAACGGTAAAAACAACAGCAAGCACAATCCTTTCCCCATCTTAGGTTTCATTTGAAGTAGCTTTTAACACAAATGTTTATGTAACTGAAGGAATACTTGGAGTAGCATTTGTTGCTATCCATCCCTGGTGAAAACAATGCAAGAGACTGAGGGACACATCACACATTATCTGTTTAAGTTGTACACTTTAAAACATAAATGTGATTCTAAAAAAGAAAAAGAGAAAGCAAGTGTGAATTGTGACGACAACAACATGTTTGCAAGCGTGTGCATTATACATATTCCATTCCTCAAGGAGCCAAGATTTGCTGTACTGACCTGCAGAGTGGGAAACTGAGACTTAATGCTGTATAATGTGTGAAATGGCAATAATGGCTAGCCGTATTTCTCCCCAGCATGGCTTGTATGTGGGATCAAAAGAGCAGGTAATAGAAAATAAAAGGTGCTTCTTTGCTACAAAAACAATGAAAAGGTTGATGTGGAATTCAATGGAGGAATTCAGCATGGTTCATTCAAGTCAGTGGTTAGAGGGCTGGACGAGGCCTGCCGAGCCCTGGTTCAAATCGCCACTCAGGCATGAAGCTCATTGGGTATCCTTCAGCCAGTTACCATCTCTCAGCCTGGCCAACCTCACAGGTTTTGAGGATAGATTGTGGAACAGGGTAAGGGCAAGAACCACAATGCTCCGTGGAAGAAGACTGGGATAAAAATTAACTATTTAATGCTTGTTTCTGCAATTCCCAGTGTAATGTCAGTTACAGTATGAAGAGTTTTTTTCTTTCTTTCAGGAAATTACTTCCGACAGGCAAAATAAAATCTGCCCTTTCCTGTCTTATCTTGCCCACACTAAGTACTTGATAGACTGTATTAGTAATCTGTGGCAGGTCTCGTCAAATGGAGAAGGAACAGCTTGCCTTCTGTTTTTTTGTTGTTGTTGTTTTTAAATCATAGTTTGCAGAGCTGTATTCCAAGTATTGCTTATATATTTTGAGATAGTGACATTTTTGCAGTTTTGGTGAGATGTCTGTCATATTTACTTACGTTTCTTTGATTTTGATAGGAACACCTTTAAATATATAAATAAAGCCCACACTTACTTTATTGCAGACTAAGCAAGCTGGCTATTCATTTCTGGAATACTGCTGGCCAGAAATTAAAAGAAACTGGGGAGAAGGGAAGGAGCCTAAGGCCATTATCCAATGCTGTCACAGCACTAGCACTAATGACGCTGAGGTAGCGTTAACCAATGCTAGCGCAATGTCATTAGTGCTTACTCTAGGCAAAAAGACAAAGCAGTGATCTGCCACTGAGTTTCATCACTACTTCTTACCGTTGGCTATCAAGCACAAAAGACATTGCACTAGCATTAGTTTATGCTAGTGCAAAATCATTAGCGCTAGCGCTGTAACAGCATTGGATACTGCCCTCTGGGGGCAACTTGCTCCAGCCCATAACAATGAAAAGTTCTAAATTTCAACCTGTAATGATCAGGTTGCTACAGTGTGCTGAAGATGATGATGATGATGATGATGATGATGATGATGCAAGAAACTGTAATCATATCTCTGGAGTGACTGTACTCTGTGTGTCGAGTGAGAAGGAGGGCTGGGCGGGGTGAGTATATGTGATTAATCTTGATGTTAAGGTGTGAAAATGCATACGATAGATGACTCCACAGGCTTAAAAGCAACACAATCTTCTTTATTAAAAGACAGGTATTTCTTCTAAGAGAAATGCAATAACTCCAATGACATGGGGAAATGTTTTATTGACCTCTTTGAAACAGCACTTTCAATATAAATAAACTTTTAAGACTGTGAGAACATCTTAACAATATATGTCCTTAAATGCTTATTTGGCTAAGAAACCTTTATAATATGAAATATCTTACAAAACTCCAACCCCCTCTTTCTGCCCCCCGCAACAAAATGTTTTTTTAAGTAAACTGGGCCACTTGTTACTTGGCCTACTCTCGTCAAAAGGGGGGATGAAATGCATGAGCTTGGAGGTTGCAAAATTCCATAGAATCCCTGGGAGATGCTTGTAGAACCCAAAGGTTCCATGGAACTCTGGTTGGAAAACACAAAGAACCTGGAAGTAATGACCAAGCACTGCAACAATGCAGAGAGCGCTAGGATCTAGGCCTTCACTCCATGGCAATAGAACATGTTTGTAACTTGAGGTGGCACATCAGCGACCACAGAATACACAAATCTAGCCCTGGTTGCCTGTATTGTACCACAGATATTTAAGAAGTCAGCAAACTTCCACATGTTAAACATGTAAATTGGTTGTCTGTATTCACCCTCTGATTTACTTGTTTTCAAATATCTTCGCAGTGAATCTGTCTTAAACGGCGGTGGCAGGCGACGCACCGGCGCATTGATGTTCCTGCTGCTAGTCTTCATGGCAGGAGCGCTATGGCGGATTTTTCTGTCGCTGGTGGAATTCCCTCTTCATCACAACAGTTAAAGTTGCAGGGGCCCTGCCTTCTTTTGTATATGGTCACTCTAGTATAGTGCCTGCACCTTTAACTGTTGTGATGAAGAGGGAATTTCACCAGGAACTAATTGCATACAAATGACACTGGCTGAAATTCCCTTTTCTCTGCAACTGTTAAAGTTACATGAGCCCTCCTTTTCATAGGGTCAGCCTAGATGGGTGGGATGCTGAAGGCAGGAATGCAAGGGTGCATGTTTGTAGTGCTTGGCTGTAGTCCTGGGGGTGCTGACCTGTAGGGATTGGAACTGGCAGGTCTTAATAGAGTGTAAGGAGTACCCCCTGTGCTGTGACAAAGGTGTTTTTTTTTTAAAAAGTTCTCTTTTCCAAATGCAGAATGGCCCTGTGTGTAGTGCAAAGTTCAGCTTCCCCATAGTCCCCCATCTCCAGAGTTCCCCCTTGTGTATTCCAAGTGTGCTCGGCATGGGGCCAGAGAGCCTCCTGCTGCACAGCCTCTCAGTTGAGTTAGCCATCCGCTGGTGTGTTTACATAACTGGCGGCGTTGCACCCCATCCAGGACTGTTCCAGCACAGGTGTGGCAGGAGGAGGAGTGGACGGTCGTAATGATCTTTCCCTCCCACTGGACTAAATGGTGGGGACTTAGTTATGCCTGCTTGGAAGTGCTCATCATGGGCATATGCCCTTGGAATGGGGCTTTGGATGCTGCGTAAGTGCTCTCCGCCCCTGCCCCCCTGCCGCCTTTTCTACCCCTGTGCTGGCTCCTCCACTCCAGCAGAGGCCCCCTCTACAACAATGCGCTTTGACGCCTGGTTGCCCGATTATGCGCATTTCCTGATAAGCGCATTTACGCCTAATACCTATCTATGAGAGGCGTTGAAGCGCTTTACTGGCTGTTTGAAATGCGCTTAAACGTTATTTACATGCTGAGAATCGCATTCAAATAATGCTGAAAGTAATGCACTTTGTCCCAGGGAACTGGCCAAACAGGTTTCCCTCCCTTTATTCTCCCGCCCACCAGAATCTCCCACCTTTATTTACCTGGGTTACCTGCCGGTAATGACCTGGTTAACCTGTTCATCTACCTCTCTCCCCTCCCCTTTTGCCCGATTGCCATTTCAAGTGAACTGCTCAGGAGTAAATGGGAATGTGCCTCATTAGTTTCCCCCTCCAGCACCCTTTGAAAACTTATTTTTAGTCAGGGCTGCCTCTTTCCCCCCCCCCTTCATCCGATTGGCATTTCAAGTGAATTACTCAGGAGTAAATGGGAATGTGCCTCGCACACACACATGCCAAAACAGACAGGGGGATGCTGCTTTGTTCCTTCCCCCTCCTCTTCCCAGCAAGCTCAACCATTGTAAAACATACACATGCACACACACACCAAGAAACGAGGGGACGATCTGTCTAAGCTGATAGCTAATTATGCGAACATCTGCACATCCTTCCTATCCCCTTTGCTTCTCGTGAAACCACCTCCATCTGGCCCTGTGTCTCCATGTAAAAAAATATTCCATCAGGGTACTTCAAAGAAACTTTATTTTCAGTTCACGTTGGGTCTCCTCTTCCTGGAGCTTCCATCCAGAGAGACGGAGAACAAGGAGGAAGTTGCCAGGAGGAGACAGGAAATAAAACTAAATGAAAAAGTGGGAGGTTTTCCCAGCGAAGGGGCAGTTCTGTGCATGACATCAAGACCACAGTCCGCCCACTCTGATCGTTAATGTGCCTCCTCAGAAAATTGTTTACACGGATATAAGACGCTCTTACTCCTCCGGTAAATTAAAAGTCGCTATTTAATGCGCATTCGAAAATGCCCATAATAGGAGATAAAAAGCGCCTGTACTCCTCATTTGCGCTCCGCTCTTGTAGAGGTAAATTTGGTAATGCGCCTTGAAAGAGCTTTAAATCGCTGTTGTAGAGGCACCCAGAGCAGATCTCTGAGCGGATGAGAGAGTTGGTGGGCAGAGGGGGAACCCATGAGCAGAGCCTGGCAGAGGGCATGCAATACTGAAGGGTGAGGACAGCCTCACCTTAGCTTCCTCCAGGCCCACAGATTTCCAATTTAGTATAATTTTAGTTTCTGCTAATTTTCAGACAAAAACTTCACAAATTATCTGTCGTTTCTCTCTTTCAAAGCTGGAAATTGATAGTGCCTCCTACTGGACATTTTTATTATATATATATATATATATATATATATATATATATATATTATTGAAATAGTCTTCTTTTTAAGACTCCAAAGTTTGCAATGGTACAGTATTACATTTGTGAATTCAAATGTTGTGACAACTACTATCCTCTGTTCCTCTTCCCTTGCTCTCATTCTTTTTTATCTTTTTGGTTTTTTTCAAGTTTCCCACATCAGAAGTGTGAGGCTGAAGAACTGAAATCTACAGAGAGCCCTTACTTTATCTTCTGAATTGGTAGTCAAATTCACAAAGGTGAATTTGAAGTCTTTTAGGATGCAATCCTATGCGTGCTTAGACAGAAAAAACTCCTACAATTCCCAACATGCCCCAGCCAGCATTGCTGGATTAAGGAATGCTAGGAGTTGTAGGAGTTTTTTTTCTGTCTAAATATGCATAGGATTGCTTTCTTAAACAGCTAATTGGTTTATAAGTTGTTTTCATGAAACAAAAAAACTTGCCAAGCTCTTAATTCTTGGGAACCCATAAGGATGGGTTTGGGCTGGCTTCTTAAGTGCAAGGCTCTCCAAACTCCAGGAGAATGCTTTCCATAATGAATCAGGCTGCTCACAATGAAGGTATATTTAAAAACCCAATTGCCTAAAAAGCTTCATTTTGTATTTTTAGCTCCTTGTTGAACGCAGGCAGTCCTTGGGGACCCTGCCAGGAGCCTGGACTGCATTCATCCTTTGATTTCCTTAAACCTTTGTGTATTTACGCTTAATAACCGACATTAGTGACATTAAAATTCTACTCACTGCAAGCAGCAAATAATCCATTCTTGCCTCCTTTTTTCTTTGATAACTGACCTTTAATATAGATCCAAGCTTAAACTCTCCAAACAGTCATTTGCACACTCTCGCAGTAACATTCATCACTATTTTCAGATAATTGCCTGGACACATCAGTCAAGAGTTGGATCCCATATGAAAGGAAAGCAGAGATCCAGAGTGAAAGATTAGGGTTTGAGCAATGTTTAAGTGAATTTAAACTAAGGACAAACATTCCCTTGATATTTAATTGAGCTCAGTATTTAGAATAGATTGATATAATGAAAGTTTTATAACTACTGGATATAATTAAAGGTTTATAACTACTGGAACTACATCAGTTTTTATTGTGGGGTTAACAATCGTAATTTCTTCCAAAACCATCTTCTAGATTGTGTGAATCTTTGTATTTCTTTTTAATCCTGTTCAGTACTAGCTGCTCCTGTTCCGTTGATGTTATTTTTCCCTTTGGCCCCTGCTTCTTTCTGCTTTCTGGATTAGTCACACGAGGTTATCCTGCATAATCAGGGATTATGTATGTGTATGTATGCTATGTATGTGATGTCACTGATAGCAAGTGAAGACAAGTGAGAATTGTGACAAGTGAGGGCAATTTAAATGACTAAGCAACTTTTTTTCAAGGCATTAAAAAAAATCACCATAATGGTAAAGAGCTTTTCAACACTACCAAAAATACTGGGGGGGGGGACTGGGGATGATGACAATGACATGTTATCACTTTCACTTTCAGTTGTATACTAATATTCTGGAACAAGAAAGAAAAACAGCATTTTTTTCTAATATTTATTAGGGGTGTGCACGGACCCCCCGGATCGGATCGGGACCCGGATCGGGACCTCCAATTTTGTCCCGGACCGGTTCGGACAAAATCGGAGGCCCCCCGGACCGGATCGAGTCCGATCCCGACCCAAAAATCGTACATTTTTGGATCGGCCGCCATTTTTTTCCCCATAGACTTGCATTGCAATGCAAGTCTATGAGGAAAAAATGGCGGCGGGTGGGTAAGGGGGGGCCTAACTCCCTCCCCCCCCCTGGGGCCGTCCGCTGTGGACGGCCCCGGCAGGTAAACCCCCTCCCCCGCGCTCCCTACCCCCCCTGGGGCCGCCCGCTTCCATCCGCTGGCGCCCGCGGGCGCCAGCGGATAGAAGCGGACGGCTCCGGGGGGGGTAAGCCCCCTTCCCCGCCACTGCTTACCTTCTCGGCCCGTCCGGCGCCGGCGGCTACTACCAGCGGGCTCCGCGGCCTACTCTCGAATAGCGCGCCGGGTGATGACATCACCCGGCGCGCCACCCTGGAGCAGGCCGCGGAGCCTGCTGGTAGTAGTAGGCGCCGGCGCCGGACGGGAGCCTGCTAGTAGTAGTAGGCGCCGGCGCCGGACGGGAGCCACCGGGCCGAGAAGGTAAGTGCCCCCCTCCTCCCCCCCCCCGCTGTCCACTTTCATCGGCGGGCGCCCGCTGGCGCCCGCCAATGGAAGCGGCGGTGGGCACCAGTGGGCGCCCGCCGATCCGCCGATCCGCCGAACCGGTTCGGAGCTTTTTCGGACCGGTTCGGATTGGATCGGCCGATCCAGCTGCGGGATCGGAAATCGGATAATTTATCCGATTTCCCACTGGACCGGACTCGGATCGTGGATCGGGTCCGATCCAGTGCACATCCCTAATATTTATTGCATTTGGGTTTCCCCCCACTTCATTACACCATAAATGCTTAGGGTCAACATTAAGGTAAACCTAAAAGTTTGGGGTGGGTAACTATATAAAAGTGGTTTTGTAGACCTTCATCAAAAGAATTAATAAAGAAGCTGGATTCATAAGAGCCAGTGTGGTATAGTGGGAAAAGTGTCAGTTGGACTGGGGGATTCTGAGTTTAAATCCCTCACAAGGGTGTCTCTGCCTAACCTACCTCAAAGGGATATTGTGAGGATAACATGGGGAAACCCTAAATATGCAGGTCTGAACCCCCCTTAGGAGGAAGGGTAGGATTTTTTGTCACAGAACTGCTTTGTAGTAAATCAGCAACAAACTGACCGCACTGTGTCTGGCTGCATTTCAGGAAAACATTTTTGTGCGCCCATTTTGGGATTTGAATGCAGTTGATTACATGGGTATTTGTTACCGCCACACATTACGACAATACATAGAGAGGGATAAATTTTGGCCCTGGTTTATGATGTTAAAATTCTATTTACAGTAATCAATATGAACTAATGATTAAAAGAAATACCAGTAAGCGATCAATTGTTGGCATTCAAACATGCTCAATAGATTACTTATGCCCAATCTGCTAATTGCAATGTGTTACTCAAGCAGCGTGCTTATAATATGCAGCAGTAATGTACAGTTCTTTAAACAAACATGTTTAGCATTATGGATTCTCTGTTAAACTGAATGTTTTCTTGGGAACGGAAGTAATTTTGAAAATATATAAAAAATACTGGTTTGGAATTCTTGTGTGCACTAAAAGGCAACAGCCAGGGCAAGGCCAGTTCCTTCCCTAGCAGAATGGAGGCCACAATCCACCTGGATGTTCTTGCATGCAAGACTCACTACAATGAATGGCAGCAGTGTGAGAGCAAATCCCACCTTCTCAGCTGCACCCAAGAGCTTACCCTAAAATCCACTTTCCTTTCTAAGACACAGGATAACTTTAGAAGAGCATTTGTACTCCCTAACCGGTAGATCTCCACCTACCACCACTTCCTTCAAAAAGCTGTCTGGATTGGTGCTGTCTCTTTAGTTACTCCAGAGCTGGCTCCAGATTTATTTATTTTAGCTTACTTGGACAATTTGGCCACAGTTGCCACTTGCCCACACATGTTAGTGATTTGTGCCCCATTGATAACCTGGGAAAAAAGAGAGAGAGAACTAGTTCTCTTCCAGTTTGACCATAGCTTCCTTGCCTAGTGGTCTGGAGGAGAGTCTTCCTCATCACAGGTGACCAGACATAACTTCATGTCAAGAGATTTCCAAGCAATAGCTCTTCCACATTTTTTGTCCTCTGAGTAAAACTGACCTTAGGCAGGCTGCTCATTGCTTCCTGCCACTTGAAGAAGAACGAGGCAAACCAATGTCTTTGAGCATTCGGGATCACGGGCAGACTCAATATTAGAGACTGGAAAAGCCCTGAAGAGACAAGACAGGTTATTGTTTAGTTTGACAGCACTCCATCAAGTGAGTAGCACAGTCTGCAAAAATGTCCAGTCCACAGGAGAAAAAGAGCCTGCCATTTTTTGTAAAAAAATGGAGAAAAATGGCCTTTGTAATATATATATATATATATATATATGACAGATGGCGGCGTTTTAATCATTATTTTATTTTATTTTTTGTCAGAGATTAAGCGCCTTTGCTTATCAATTGTATTTGCCTGGCCATGGCATAACCCTCCAAACAAATATTTTGTTACAAAAGCTTAAGATTTCCAAACTTACACTTCTATCTTGTATCCCTTTTGCTAGTTTCATCCATTGACTTTCTTTCTTCTTAATGAAAGTAAAGCAGCAGCCTATACATTAAAGGAAGATGTGACACCCATATATAAATAAAAAGCAGAATACCAAGCTAGGCCTTTTAGAGAAAGAGCAGGCCTAGTTTTGTTAACTAGAAAGAGGGTGTGGGCTTTTCAGTTGTTCAAAGTTTGCTAGGATTTTCAGGAGCATAACCACTGATTTAAAACCACCCTTAATTTTATCCAGCTTTCACCAGGCCAGTGGTTATCAAACTATTTTCTGTGAGTTCTTGGTGTTCTTTGAAACATTAACAATGTCCCTTAATCAGAAGACCAATCAATGGATGTCAAGATCCTCCCTTCAAAGTGCAGCCACGGGGGAATGTAATAGGGATGTGCACTGGATCGGACCCGATCCACGATCCGAGTCCGGTCCAGTGGGAAATCGGATAAATTATCCGATTTCCGATCCAACAGCTGGATCCGCCGATCCAGTCCGAACCGATCCGAAAAGGGTCCAAACCGGTTCGGCGGATTGGCGGATCGGCGGGCGCCCACTGGCGCCCACCGCCGCTTCCATTGGCGGGCGCCAGCGGGCGCCCGCCGATGAAAGTGGACAGTGGGGGGGGAGGAGGGGGGCCCTTACCTTCCCGGCCCGTCCGCTCCCGTCCGGCGCCGGCGGCTACTACCAGTGGGCTCCGCGGCCTGCTCCAGGGTGGCGCGCCGGGTGATGTCATCACCCGGCACGCTACTCGAGAGCAGGCCGCGGAGCCCGCTGGTAGTAGCCGCCGGCACCGGACGGGAGCGGACGGGCCGGGAAGGTAAGCAGGGGGTGCGTGGAGGGGAGGAGGGGGCGCGCGGAGGGGGGAGGGGGGCCCTTACCTTTCCAGCCCGTCCGCTCCCGTCCGGCACCGGCGGCTACTACCAGCGGGCTCCATGGCCTGCTCCAGGGTGGCGCGCCGGGTGATCACCCGGCGCGCTACTCGAGAGCTAGCCGCAAAGCCGGCTGGCGGTAGCCGCCGACGCCGGACGGGAGCGAACGGCCCTAAAAGGTAAGCAGTGGCGGGGAAGGGGGCTTACCCCCCCCGGAGCCGTCCGCTTCTATCCGCTGGCGCCCGCGGGCGCCAGCGGATGGAAGCTGACGGCCCCAGGGGGGGTAGGGAGTGCGGGGGAGGGGGCTTACCTGCCAGGGCCGTCCACAGCGGACGGCCCCGGGGGGGAGGGAGTTAGGCCCCCCCTCACCCACCCGCCGCCATTTTTTCCTCATAGACGTGCATTGCAATGCAAGTCTATGGGGAAAAAAATGGCGGCCGATCCAAAAATTTCCGATTTTTGGATCGGGATCGTACTCGATCCGGTCCGGGGGGCCTCCGATTTTGTCCGAACCGATCCGTGACAAAATTGGAGGTCCCGATCCAGGTCCCGATCCGATCCGGGGGGTCCGTGCACACCCCTAGAATGTAAGATTTCTTTTTCAGCATACTCTCAGGCCATAGATGATGACTCTGAGACCCAAGCAGCCTAGCCAGCATCCTGCGTGAACTGACTGTGCACTTGGAAAACTGCCCCACAATCCTCTGCAATGTGGAAGGGCCTAATGCCTAGTACATTTCACCCCCAGAAAGATCTGAACAAATTCTCCTTGCAGGTTTCCATTGTGTCTCAAGCTTTACCTGGGAAACCTCAATTCCTCCTCCTGGGAGGGGGACAAATGTTTTATATGTTTTTTGTGGTAACTTCTAGTGCCTGTGACCTTTCTGGAGCTATTATTTTCACCCATCCCCACGTCTAATTCCTGGAGCAGTTTTGCAACAACAGCAACAACAAAAATGAAAGAAGATACGTGCTTATAAATGTTTATGTGACTCTTTTAAAAAGAGGGGGAAATGGTGCAAGGGTATCAACCCTCCTTACAGAGGGCCCAATAGGTGAGTTCTCTACAAGGGCTCATTCACCCATGCAAATCATCACTTGATGCTGCAGTTTTCAAATGAAGAACCTGAATGTGTGAATCAACCAACAGAAGAACAGGGAGTGTTACAAGAATGTAACACGATATGAGCAAAGTAGGCCTTAACACAATGGCTGCATTCGGACAACACATTAGTCAATGGTGGGTTGAGTAGCCAACTCACAGTTGGTTATCCCCACACAAAATATTTCTACACAACTGTGGAAGGTTGGGGCTGGCATTGAGTGGACTAATAGTCAACCCGGCATTTGACTGATACAGCCTCCGCCCCTCTCCCCACCCTCCCTCCTCCCTCAGTCCTCCCAGTTTTATCCCAGCAGCCTCTGCAAGTTGCACCAGTTGTAGCAGAGTGGCAGCTGCCGCTTTGGTCGCTCTTGCCACCTGCCTCTATGGGTTTGTGTTTTAACCCACTCACCACACGCCATTAACACACTCACCCCTCCACACAACACTTTAAACAACTGGCTTTGAGCTAAACAACTCGCAAGCCAGTTGTTTCTCTCAGTTGCTTATCTGGGCAGAATAGCATACTGTCAGTAGTTTGTGAGCGGCATGTTACCCTCCACACAACACAATAAGCAACACAACTGACTATTGTCCCCCCCCCCAGTTGCTTAATGTGTTGTCCGAATGCAGCCAATGTGTATGGAGCATTTCATTGTCCAGGAAGGTATTTGCCCTTGTTGCTCATTATGATAAGAAATGAGATTTAGCAGAATGGCTCTCACAGATGAAAACAGTAGGGTAGATTTGCATTGTAGGGGTCCCGAGTATACCATTCTCCAGAACATTGTGTGGCATCACTAGTGAACATTTTTTTAAAAAAATACCCTAATTGACTCTGAACCCTTCTGGGTTGGCCCCTGTTCACTGGTACCTCCCTAGATCTGCTACTATAAATCATGTATTTTTCAAGAGGATAGAGAATTGGAGAAACAAACGCCAGCCCTTTTGTGTTCTCATGTTTATCTCCCACCTTTCTATGATAAAATTAAACTCAAGGCAGCTATCTAAAAGTTATTGGGGACATGAGGCTGCCATAACCCCTATCTCTCCAGTAATGCCCAGTAAAAGAAAGCATGACATGACATCATTGCTAGTCATGATGATGTCATGTCATGTATTTGTTGTACTAGTTGTTACTGGGGAGATGCGTGGGGGACACATGAATTCGCAAGAACCATTTCTTCCCTGCAACGCGTATATCCTTTTCAGGAATGCATACTGAACATACAGTGACCACCTCAGGCAGGAAGGCATCACAGTGGCGCATTCCGTCCCTGATACATCCAAGCTGTTTGTGCTACTATAGGCAGGGATGGCAGAAGTACCAGTGGCCAGCCAGCGACAGCCACCACCACCTGCACTACTCTGTGCTCCCTGGCTCACTTCAGCTGTCAACAGTTGCCCAGAGTAGTGCAAGTGGAGGCACTCCCCTTCCTTGACTGGCTGACCAAAGTGCCACCATCTTCCTTCTTTCTGGTGCCTCTTGGCCCTGCCCTTGACATCCACATTGGATGTGGGTCCCAGAGGCAACCAGGAGAAGGTTGAGGGTGGCAGCAGCTGTAGCTGCCTCACCCAGCACTTCTCTTTAGAGCATTGGACAATTTTTTAGATGTAAACATTTTTAGTTAAAAAGTAAAAGGGCCCATTATGTCCCTGGGGACAGTGGGCCCTGGCATTTGCTATACATTGAAGTGTTTGAAAAGACTGCTGCACATACAGGGGATGCTTACACAACGCAGGACATTGTCTGCAAGATGGCTTGCTAACCACCCTGAATATCCCAACAAGGTGGCTTGTTCAAGGACAATGAACCACACTGCATGTTTAACAAGCCACCCTGTGGGAAATGCCCTAGGTTCAGAGAACACACTAACCCATGGTTCAACTAACAGCCCACAGTTGAACAACAAACCACAGTCAACCACTGAGGGCCTGTTCAGACGTCACACTAATCAACCCTGTATCGCTCAAAAACACAATCCATGCTGCTGGTTTAGCATGTTGTGTGGATGGTGTTTCCCCCACCACCATCACCATGATGGGCAGAGTACCAGTACCTGCTACAGGAAAGTTAGCAGACTGTCCACGTAGTTCTTGTGTCATCTGGTTGAAACTCCATGAGTTCTTCTCATTTTGCCAAAACACACACATCAAGGAAAAGGCCATACATATCAACTATCGGAAAGAAAAAGCAACTATTAGCAAGATAACCAATTTCAAGCAATAAAATAGAATCCTAAATATCAGATAACCAGCAGGAAATATATAAAGATCCTAAGTCTTTAATGCACACTGAAACAATAGCGTCTTGACCTGCATCTGAAGGCAAGCAAAAAGTCTCCTGCAGCAGAGAATTCCAAAGCCTGGGTGCCATTACCAAAAAGGTCCTAGTTCATGTGCCCACCCTTTGCACCTTAGACAGTGATAGTACATAGAGCAGAGCCGCAGCTGGAACTAAGAATACAGGGAGATTCATATGGGAGGAGTTGGTCCTTTAGATATCCTAGTCCCAAACCACTTAGGGCTTTAAGGGTCAAAACCAACACTTTGAACTGTGCTTGGAAATAGACTGAAATCCAGACAAAATGGTAGGATATTGGGATGATAGGGTCTGAAAAAAAGACCCAAATCAATACTCTAGCTAGCTGCCCCATTAAAAGGCAACCCCATGTAGAACACATAACAGTAGAGTTCAGAACCAAGGGTTGTGTGAAGGTGGCTGATCCACCTTCTCTAGGAAAGACACAATTAGCCCACTAGCCTAAACTGGCCAAAGTGTTCCTGGCCAAAGCTACCAAATGATCCAAGAGCAATTATGGATTTAGAAGCAATCACAAATTGCAAATCTGATTCTTAAGAGGGAGCATAATCCCATCCAACACAGACTTTATATCCAACCAACAGAACCTCAGTCTTGTCTAGGTTAAGTTTCAGTTTGTTAGCGCACATCCAGATCATCACTGATTTCAGACACCAGTTTAGAACCTTCACAGCATCTCTGGAATCTGATGGAAATGCAGATTGGGGGTGGATATCATCAGCATATTGATGTCACCATAAATCTCAACAAGCTCTCCCAGTAATTTCATGCAGATGTTAAATAGCAGATGAATAAGATGGATTTCTGCAGAGCACCAGACTTTAGAGGTCTCAGCAGCGGTCTCCTACTACCACTCCTTTGGACTGGTCCCCAGAAATTATTGTACTCCAAAACAGTGCCTCTGGCCTTCATTCTGATCGGGTGGTCCAGAAAGATACTAGAGTTGATGGTATCAGTCATGAGACCAGCTACACCCTGGTCTATGAGTGGAAGGTAGACCAAGCCAAACAGCCCCATTGCTGTTTGACTTTCCCTTCCTGGTACTTTTCCACTGCCGCCAGGTGTAATTCTTAGCAGCTTTTGATGCTGTTAAGGAATTAAAGAATTCTGTTCCTTAACAGCATTGAAAGCTGCTGAGAGGTCCAAAAGTACCAACAAGGACACCCTTTCCAAAGAAGGTGATCTACCAAGGTGACCAAGATTTTTTCAGGCAAGAAATTAAATTGGAAGGGATCCAGATAAACAGTTGTTATTCCAGAATATATGGAATTGAGACATAGCCACGTATTTGAAGGTCTTACCCATCATGATGGCATATTTGAGACTGGTTGATCAGGGACATTTCTTTCATTTTTATTTTATTTTAATTATTTTATTTAAAGTGATACAAAAAACAATAATAAGTACAAACACTTCTCTACAAAATAATATCAACCCAACCATTACATAATTATATATAGCATAAAGAAAAATGAGACGGAAACAGAAGGTTGGTTGATACAACCTTTAAGGAAACAAATATGCAATTAAACTAAATTATTAGTGTGCTGTATTTCCTTCATTTGTTGTTACAATGTCCATATACTCAGAGCTGAAGCAGGTATACATTGTTGTACATCCGGTTGCGATGCATATTGAACAAATCTCCCCCATATAGCTTCAAACGATGTTAATTCTAGTTTTCCTTGGATTTGGAGTAAATCGTAAGTTATTTTCTCAGATATTGCCACAGTCAAAATGTTACGATACCATGCTGATAAATTCAAATTATCAAATTATCAAATTGTCTGCCAGGCAGCCATCAACAAGAATGTCATTTAATCTTTACATTTCAATCCAATATTAAGTCCATTATACATTGATAATAAAAATAATTCTGGATCATATACAATTGTTTCTCTAGTAATAATTATTTCTCTGTGTCCTGATCTCCAGAACCTGTGTATATACAAGCAAGACCACCATAAATGAAAATATGTACCTTTTATCTTGCAGCCTCTCCAGCAGAGGGGACTGCAAGTTTTAATAATGTGTGCTAATTGTACTGGTGTTCGATACCATCCATGCAGTATTTTCAAGGAAGTTTCCCGAATAGAAGTTGATACTGATCTAAATGGTTTATTGTATCATATTTTATTCCATCTAACTTCGTCTATTTCTGTTACAAAATCTCCTTCCCACACTTTCCTCAAGCCCTCCATTGTGCCCATCTGGGCATCTAGTAATATAGCATTAACTAAAGATACTATACCCTTCCCTCCTTCCCCTACCATTAACATTACTCACTCTAATGCTGTTAAAGATCTGAGTGCATGTATCTTTGTGTTAGTGTCCCTACGGAGATTGGATAATTGGGCTTCTTGTAACCATCCCAGGCCTAGTTCTTCTCAGTTGTTCTAATGCTTTTGGTTTATCCTGGGCATAAAAATCTTTCAGTCGAAAATATCCCTTTTTTCCCTATTCAGAAACCTTGATAACAATGGTTGCATCTAGCTTACCCAGATAGTATTGTATTGGTGTAAGGGGGGGACCACACTGGGGACAACTTAGCCTGCCATTTTTTCCAACTTGTAATGATAGCCTTAGTGTATGGGTTTTGGATATTATTTAATTCCTTTGTTTTTATCGGTTGAAAAGGTAATGCCCATAAGGGACCTTTATTTAACATTTCCTATTCCAGACATATCCAATTTTTATTTGCCTCCATAATAATAAAATGAAGCTGCCATATTTGGTAAGCTTCATAGTATATTGCTAGATGTGGAAGTCCCCAGCCTCCATTGCCTGATTTTTTATAATATAATTTTAAAGCCAGGCGAGGTGCCTTTGCTTGAAAAACGAATCTATTAATTTGCTTTTGCCACGACTTCAATATTTTTGGCTGGAGGAGGATAGGGAGAACCTGGAATAAGAATAAAAACCTGGGAATTAAAGACATTAGTATTGCTGCAATTCTCCCAAGAATTGACAAATTTAATTTCTCCCATTTCTTCAGATCAGTAGTCATATTTTTAATAAGAGGACCATAGTTTATTCTAAATAATTTATTAATTTTCCTAGGAATGTATATTTCCAGGTATCTAAATGAAGTTCGACAGACTGGTGATCCTAGAATGGAACTAATATGATATTGATGATTAGGAAGCACATTATATGACATAATAGTAGTTTTTTCATAATTAACGTTTAAACCTGCCACTAATTTAAATTCTTCAAGTTCTTGCTTTAAGTTAGAAGCTGACTGATAAGGATCTCCCAACAAAATGATCATATCATCCGCATACATGTTTATTACATGCTCTTCCCCCTTCTACATCCAAATATACCTTGATGTTGACGAATTATATTATCCAATGGCTCCAAACAAAGGGCAAAGAGCAAAGGTGACAAGGGACAACCTAGTTTTGTTCCTCATTCCAAGCTAATAAGTGAGGAGCTTATGTGATTGGTTCGAACCGTTGCAATGTTAGCATTATATAGTTTAGAAACTGCAGATATAAATCTAGTTCCCAGTTGATAGTAGTTTAGGACTCTTAATAAATATTGCCATTCCAGGCAATTAAAGGCCTTAAATATATCAAGTGATATTAACGACAGTGAATGACCTGTTTTAGTAGCATCATAAATAATATTTAAGACCCATTGTATCGGATCCGATATATGTCTTTGAGGAATAAATCCAGTCTGGTCAATATGAATGAGGTTGCACACCAGCTTATTTAACCATTGGACTAAAATAGATGAGAAAAGTTTTTGATCTTGGTTTAATAATGTACTTGGACGGTAGGACCCTATTTTTGTATTATCTTTTCCGGGTTTAGGTATAACTATTATCCTTGACATTTTCCAAGTATCTGGAGGGTCCTCACCATGCCAAAACTTGGAAAAAAGCTGAGTAAGTTTAGGGGTCAATATTTCTTTAAACTTTTTATAAAAAGAGCTTCCAAATCCATCTGGACCAGGATTTTTGTTATGTTTTAAATGATTAATAGCTTGCTCCACCTCCTCTGTCTGTATACCTCCATTCAGCATTTTTTGTTGATTTTCACTAGGGGTGTGCACGCCAAAAAATATCGTTTTTTATCGTTATCGTCATTTCGGACCAAAAAAATATCATCTTCATTCATATCGTAGGTGATCCGTATCGACTTCACGATAATTATAGTTAAAAAAACAATATTTTTGGCAGAAAGAAAAATGCCTATAACTTGTATATTTTAAAAGTTAGAGGCTTGAAACTTGGTCACAGTGCTTCTGGGGTATGCCTAAGTATGTGTATGAAATTTGAGATCGATCCCTCCAACCCTCGATTTTATATGAATTTTTTAAAGATCGTTTCCGTTCTGACAGGTTCGGCAAGCTGTCATTCTGATCTGTCAGAACGGAAATGATCTTTAATAAATTCATATAAAATCGAGAGTTGGAGGGATCGATCTCAAATTTGGCACATATGTGTAGCACATGTTGCTACACATATGTGCCAAATTTGAGATCGATCCCTCCAACCATCGATTTTATATGAATTTATTAAAGATTGTTTCCATTCTGACAGATCAGAATGACAGCTCGCCATGTGCGTTCATGCCTCTAATGTGAGAGAGCCCACCAGCTCCCTAGGTAATTGGTTCCATTGTCATACTGCTCTAACAGTCAGGAAGTTTTTCCTGACGTCCAGCCGGAATCTGGCTTCCTGTCACTTGAGCCCATTATTCCGCATCCTGCATTCTGGGTTGATCGAGAAGAGATCCTGGACCTCCTCCGTGTGACAACCTATCATGTCTCCCCTCAATCTCCTCTTCTCCAGCCTAAACATGCCTAGTTCTTTCAATCTCTTCTCACAGGGCTTTGTTTCCAGACCCCTGATCATCCTCGTTGCCCTCCTCTGAACCCCATCTAGCTTGCTTGCATCCTTCTTGAAGTGTGGTGCCCAGAACTCGATGCAATACTCAAGATGGGGCCTAACCAGTGCTGAATAGAGGGGAACCAGTACCTCACATGATTTGGAAGCTATACTTCTATTAAGGCAGCCCAAAATAGCATTTGCTTTTTTTGCAGCCACATCACACTGTTGGCTCATATTCAGCTTGTGATCTACAACAATTCCAAGATCCTCCTTGCTTGTAGTATCGCTGAGCCAAGTATCCCCTATCTTGTAGCTGTGCATTTGGTTTCTTTTTCCTAGGTGTAGAACTTGGCATTTATCTCTATTAAATTTCATTCTGTTGTTTTCAGCCCAGCATTCCAGCCTAACAAAATCACTTTGAAGTTTGTTTCTGTCTTCCAGGGTATTAGCTATCCCACCAAATTTTGTGTTGTCAGCAAATTTGATAAGCATTCCCTGCACCTCCTCGTCCAAATCATAAATAAAAATGTTGAAGAGCACTGGGCCCAGGACTGAGCCCTGCTACCTCTCCCCAGTGTGAAAAGGTACTATTGATAAGCACTCTTTGAGTCCGATTCTGTAGCCAACTGTGGTTCCACCTAATAGTTGTTCCATCCAGCCCACTTGTCACTACTTTGTGAATCAGAATGTCATGGGGCACTCTGTCAAAAGCTTCGCTGGAGTCAAGATATACTATGTCCACAGCATTCCCACAGTCCACAAGGGAGGTTACCCAATCAAAAAATGAGATCAAGTTAGTCTGACAGGATTTGTTCTTGACAAATCCATGCTGGCTTCCATGTGATGTTGTTATCCTTTGCCAGATATTTCGTGCTTTTTAACAGTGTATTTTTGTTGAGTTGCCCTTTTTTTTGGTGGTGGTGGTGGTGGCAGTCTTTTTGTTGTAAATGAAGGATGAATGTCATCTTAGCTTTCCACCAAAGGTGATGATGTCCTATCCTGCCTCATGGACTCAAAAACATGACTTAATGTGGGCACAATCCTCCAGTACATTCTTCTGCACAAACCCCATTGAAATGAATGGGGTGCTTTTGTGCAGCTCCCAGTCATTTCAGTAGGGTTTGTAGCAAAGTTATGTTATTATTTATTTATTTATTACATTTGTATACCGCCCCATAGCCGAAGCTCTCTGGGCGGTTTACATAAGATTAAAAACAATTAAAAACAATATACAAAAATTAAAACAGCAAAAACATACAACATACACACAATCTGTACATTTAAAAAACACTTCAACACTTCAAAAAGCTACAAAAACAAAACAAAACAAACCCAGGCTCCTCAGATATTGCCAAATGCCTGAGAGAAGAGGAAAGTCTTGACCTGGCACCGAAAAGATAACAATGTTGGCGCCAGGTGGGCCTCGTCGGGGAGATCGTTCCACAATTGGGGAACCACCACAGAGAAGGCCCTCTCTCTTGTTGCCGACCTCCGAGCTTCCCTCGGAGGAGGCACTCGGAGGAGGGCCTTAGATGTTGAACGTAGTGTTCGGGTAGGTTCATGTCGGGAAAGGCGTTCCATCAGGTATTGTGGTCCCAAGCCGTGTAAGGCTATATAGGTTAAAACCAGCACCTTGAACCAGGCTCGGAAACATACAGGCAGCCAATGCAAGCGGGCCAGAGTAGGTCTTATATGTTCGAACCTACTGGTTCCAGTTATCAATCTGGCCGCTGCATTTTGCACAAGCTGCAGCTTCCGAATCACCTTCAAAGGCAGCCCCACGTAGAGTGCATTGCAGTAATCTAACTTGGAGGTTACCAGAGCATGGACAACTGAAGCCAGGTTATCCCTGTCCAGATAGGGACGTAGCTGGGCCACCAACCGAAGTTGGTAGAAGGCACTCCGTGCCACTGAGGCCACCTGCGCCTCAAGTGACAGAGATGGTTCTAGGAGAACCCCCAAGCTACGAACCCGCTCCTTCAAGGGGAGTGCAACCCCATCCAGAACAGGTTGAAGACCCTCCATCCGGTCAGTGGAACCACCCACTAACAGCGTCTCAGTCTTGTCTGGATTGAGTCTCAGTTTATTAGCCCTCATCCAGTCCATTGTCGCAGCCAGGCACTGGTTCAGCACATCCACAGCCTCACCTGATGAAAATGAAAAGGAGAAGTAGAGCTGCATGTCATCAGCGTACTGATGACAACGCACTCCAAAACTCCGGATGACTGCACTCAACGGTTTAATGTAGATGTTCAACAGCATGGGGGACAAAACTGACCCCTGCGGAACCCCATACTGGAGAATCCACGGGGCCGAGCAATGTTCCCCAAGCACCACCTTCTGGAGCCAACCCCCCAAGTAGGAGCAGAACCACTGCAATGCAGTGCCTCCCACTCCCAACTCAGCCAGTCGTCCCAGAAGGATACCATGGTCGATGGTATCGAAAGCCGCTGAGAGATCAAGGAGAATCAACAGAGTCACACTCCCCCTGTCTTTCTCCCGACATAGGTCATCATACAGGGCAACCAAGGCTGTTTCTGTACCAAAACCAGGCCTGAAACCCGACTGAAATGGATCCAGATAATCAGTCTCATCCAAGAGTGCCTGGAGTTGGCTTGCAACCACCCGCTCCAGGACCTTGCCCAGGAATGGAACATTTGCTACTGGCCTGTAGTTATTCAGATTTTCAGGGTCCAGGGAAGATTTCTTTAGGAGTGGTCTCACTGCCGCCTCTTTCAGGAGGCCTGGGACCACTCCCTCTTGCAAAGAGGCATTAATCGCTTCCCTGGCCCAGCCAGTTGTTCCATTCCTGCTAGCTTTTATTAGCCAAGAGGGGCAAGGATCCAATATGGAAGTGGTTGCACGAACCTGTATTTTTCTTTCTACCTTTTTTTTTTTTGTGGGTTTCTTTTACACCTTGGCAATTTATTCCCTCTTTCTCCCTTCCCTCTGATTTACAAATTTAACAGACAGCAACAAGAAATATGCATTTGAAAAGAAAAGTCCCTCATCTTTGATGTCTGCTACAAAAAGGTTTGGATAACATTAGACAAATGACTACAGCATTTAAAAGACAATAAAACAATAGACTTTTATGTTGTGTTGCAGTAATTGTTTTCCATCATGTGAGTGGCATTGCTTCCTGTTTTCAGTCTTGTTGGCTTTGATGGTGATTCTCATTCTTAGGCTGACCAGGTGGCTCGGGATTTCCTGGTCCTAACCGGGAATCCAGGGGCCAACCGGGCCAACCGGGGGAGGCGGGGGAAAACCGGGGTGGCGGGGGGTCATGCGGTGGTGGCAGCGAGACCCGGTGGCGGTGGAGGAGCCCGGGAAGCGGACGCCCCTGCAGGTAAGCACGAAGGGGGGCACTTACCTGCTGGGGCGGCCGCTTCCCGGGCTCCTCCGCCGCCTTCGCCGCCGCTGCCGGGCTCGTAAGGCCAGAGGCCGCGCGGAAGAGGCAGGAGAGGGCCGGATCCAAAAGTGACGTAACCGGCCCTCTCCCGCCTCTTCCGCGCGGCCTCTGGCCTCCTTGGGGCTCAATCGCGATGGCGATGAGCCCTGAGGAGCCCGGACGCCCGCACCCACCTCTTCCGCGCGGGCGTCCGGGCTCCTCAAGGCTCGTCACCATCGCGACGAGCCCCAGAAAGGCCAGAGGCCACGCGGAAGAGAAGGGAGAGGGCCGGTTACGTCACTTCCGGATCCGGCCCTCTCCCGCCTCTTCCGCGCGGGCGGCGACGGAGGACCCCACGCGGGCGGCGGAGGAACCCGGCCGTAGGTCCAGGCTGGATTTTTTTTGGGGGGGTGGCTTGGTGGGGGGTTGTTTTGGGTGGGGGGGCGGGGGGACCGGGATTTTGACTTTTAAAATCTGGTCAGCCTACTCATTCTCATTACTGCTCTATGTTGGATTCCATATGCACATATACTAGATATTCAATTATGACACCAATCACATCACTTACTTATACTTATGAAGAACTTCTAACATGGGGAGGCCCAGTTTGGAAGGCCAATGTATTGCAGGGACCTCTGGGAGGAAGAGAAATGTGTCTTAATTTGGTGGAGGCCTGGCAATCCAATATAAGGGATGGTGGGTTACTTGTGGCAATACTGACAGCCATTTCTTTATGTAGAAGAAAGTAATTGAGTTTTCTGGGGGTAGCACTAGGTTGTAGACTAAACCTGTCCCCTGAACTTGGTCTTCCCAGCGAGAAGCCTGGTTTTCCCTTTATCGACTATGTTGCAGTTTGCATCTCATGTTCTTTGTCCAACTGAACTCAATGGAAGCCACTGAGAACTCAGACAGTTCCTATCTGCATAGCATGTACCTAGCCTGGATTTCACTTTATGCCACTGACTTCTATCACTGAGAATCCAGCCTGTTTCTATCTGCAAATCCTGGTGCCATGGAGACAAACTAAAGTCTCCCTGACTTTGTTTGCTTGTTTGTTTAACCAACAGTGCTTCCAATGCTCATAGTGCTCACAACCAAAAAGCATGGTGCAGTTATTTCATTCTTTCTTCATTAACTGTTTTTGTCTGGTACGGAAAAAGATGGAAGAAGCTATGGGAAGGCACAAGAGGGTTACGGGTGGAAGATATCATTGTCTAGACCCCCTGTAAAAGCATGTGAATGAGGCAGGGTGATTGCACACTAAAACTCTCATCTGGATGCTCACTAATAGCAGCTGCAGGAGAATGCCATGACGGAGGGAGGATCTGTTTAATCCTCTCCTACCAGGCCCTTTTCCTGCTCAGTATCATCTACCATAAGCAGCTACCAGTGGTTGGGCCATTTGGGGCCGGAAAATGACAGAAGGGGAAACAGTTAAGCAACCCCTTCCCCACTCCTCTTATATGCATGATCACAGCTCCCAAAGACCAAAACCACTCGGATTCTGTCCACACCTCCTGCTCATTGCCCCCTTTGGTGCTTGATCTGCATGGCTTCATCCTGGGCTCAGTTTGTGTGACAAGAGAGCAGCCCAGTGGCCTCCAGAAGTGTTGGGGTACAATTCCCACCATTCCATGCTGGCTGGGGATGATAGACGTTGTAGTCCGACTCAACTGTAGGGCATCAGGTTGGGGAAGGCTGTACTACATTACGATAGAGCCCTGTGAAAAGCTTTTAAATATGATACAAAGATGTTTAATTCATATTGATTGGTATTCAGTAGAGGAAGTGTGTGTGTGTGTGTGTGTGTGTGAGAGAGAGAGAGAGAGAGAACACATACACACACACACACACACACACACACAGATAGACATTTCCTCTGAAACCTCAGAGTATCTGCATGTCTACAACCATTTTCTTCTCTCCCTCTTTGTTTTGCTTACATGGTTTCAACTTAGAGGGTCTTGTCTCCTCCCACCCTGATCTTCACAATGAGTTTCTAAATGATGGCTTATACTGATGATAAATCACTCAGCAGCGCTCTAAGTGCTTGGATACTTTCACACAAAAATACATATGAATCACTTCACCCGCCACTGAAAGGCAGCTATTGTGAGCGTGAAATGCAGGAGCTGCACAAAGAGACCTGCAGGCTTCCTGTCTCAGAATATTACTAATAAGATTTGCAAAAAGGCCAGGTTCCAACAGTTCACATTCTGTATACATTACCAAAGAACAGCGATTGCACTTTTGAAATGTGGCAAATGGTTCCTACCTGAGTCACAGAGGAAGCAGAGGGAGGGCAAAAGTAGCTCCAGAGAATATGTGAGGAAATTGAAGCGGTCTGGATGCTTTATGTAGAACAGAAGTGTTCCTGCATTCTCCCTTCTGGGTTTTTTTCCCCATGTCAACTTCCCTGCTAAGGCAGCCTTGTGCATTGCAAAGGATTCTTTTGAGTATGTTCTGGAAGACTTCCACAACCTGTCATCTTCCAGATGTGTTGGACTACAACTCCCATCATGCCATGCTTGCACAAAGTTTAGTAACATTGCAATTCTCTAGGTGTCTGCTCAGAGAAGTAAGTCCCATTGAGCCAAATGAGCCTTAGACCCAGGAAAGAGGGTACAGGATATACTCTTACCTGGAAGTAAGACTCATTTAGCTGAGGAACTTACTTCTCTGAGTAGGCATGAAGAGATTGGGCTCCACTCTGGCTATCTCACTGCCTCCTCCTTCCATGACTGACAACCAGTCCAAGGTCTCTCATTTACCATTCAACTTTGCCATCCCAGGAAGCAGTATTTGAGTGTCTGTGGAGGGAAAAGGTAGAGTCTCACAAGGGTGGAGTTGTGTTTTCTATACTACAGACTTCGAACGCATGAACACGTCTAATTTCTGTATTTCTAATGCAGAGCAAGCTGGTATTTTTAGGATAGTCATTTACCTACCTTATCCTCTACCCACCTCCACCTCAGCACCTATACACAAGCCACATTGGTGTATAAAGCCCTAAACAACTTGGGACCAGGATACCTACGAACGTGCCTTCTCCCTTACCTTCTGCCTGGTCACTGAGTTCATCAAATGAGTCACTCCTGGGAGTTCCGCATGGACCTGTAGTCCATTTGGGGTTCTCTCATAGTAGAGCCTTCAATGCACCGGCTCCCTCTCTATGGAATTCTCAGCCTATTGTTATCAGTTGTTCTGTTTTGGGCATCTGCTGGAGACATTTTTGTTTAAACAAGCCTTCTCTGATAAACCAGCCATGGTTTTATTAGCATAATTGTATTTTTAGATGCAACCCCAGTGCTGGCTGGGGAATGCTGGGAGTTATAGGATTGTTTTCTTCTTCTGTCTAAACATGAATAGGATTTTAACTTCTTATTTTGATTCTTTTTTCCCCTTCCTTTTTATTGTTCATCCCCCAGGAATTTTATTGGATGTGGAGCAGTATATCAATCTTGTATTAATTAATTAATTAATTAGATACAACATTTCACATTTTAATTGCAAAGGCAGTAAATATTCAATCTGGAAGAGCTATCGTCTTTTCTGAAGGGCAGAATAGCCTAGGCAGGCTTTACTCAAATTTGCCGGGAACAGTTTCGTCAGGAGCTGGTCGCGGAAGGGCAAAGAGGTACTGCACCATTCAGCAGAGAGCGGCGGAATGCCAGAGCTGAGCCAAACACTATGCAAGGCCTCCGCAAGAGCTCCACTGCCGCCACCATTGCCGCGTAAGTTTTGGGGGAGAAAGCAAAAGGGCCAAAGGAGCTGACCTGACACTGACACCGCTGTCCAGGATAAGAAAGGACTGTCCATTTCTGAAGAACGCTGCTTTCCCCACCCTAAATGGACAAAATCCCTTCCTCCATTTTGACCACCTGCTAATGGGATGGTACATTTGGAGTGGGGGCATTTTGACCCAGCGCTAGACCTGACCGAGCTAGAGGCATCATATTGCCTGCCAGCCACAGGGACTGATGTTACACATGCCTCTTCCTTTCTGCGCTGGCAGGCCTGAAGCGAGCTCTGAGCAGGGCCGAGCAGAGGGGGGGCAGTGGGGCCAGTGGGGCCCACAATTTTGAGGGGGCACTCTGACGAGGAGGTCCCCCTCTAGCTCACGCTACTGCTTCCGTAGCGTAAGCAGCCCATCAAAAAGCAAGGAGCCCGCCTTGCGGAAACAGCGCAGAAGCCAGCCATCGTGAAATTCTGAATGTGAAGAAGTGATGCCTTATATCTTGAATAAAAGTGCTTCCCATTACCTTTTTTTTATAAATCATTCTAGTTTATATCTATGCAATGAATCAGTGCCACTGATTAAAAAATACTTAATGAGCAGTTTGAAATGGGGGGGGTCACACACTTCCCATCTGGCCTGAGCATATTACCTGCTCTGCACAGCCCTGGCTCTGAGGCCTGACCCCATGTGCAGTCCACAGTAGCTCAAACCCTAGAATGCCTGGCAGGCAGCTCCAACACCCTTGAAGCCATAGTACTCTCCTGAAGAAGAACCACACGCACACCATATGAAGAACAGTTTTGAGGTGAGGGGTGCAGGGGACATTGTGCAGAGAGACCCAACGGGTGTCGCAGAAGACGTGGGTGAAGTAATCCAGCACTCCTGACTTTGCACGATCCTAGCATCCCTCCCCAAAGCATCCCTTCTGCTGTGAGAAGATGGCATTTGTCCAGCACTTAGCTACAGGTGTTTTGAAGAATTAATTAATCAATTGGTGATTGATTGATTGATTGATTGAGGTCATTCACTTGCCAGAGCCACTAGCTGGAGAAGGGAAAGATCTTTCTCAGGGCAAAACGCTATCGCTTCAAGGTTGTGATATCCTACAACAGAAAGGATATTTGAGGGAAATCATCTGGATTATGGGCAGTGGATGAGTCAGGCTTGCACATTTGGGGGGGGGGGATTTCCATTTGAACAATCTTTCCCGATCAAGAATCGTTTCCCCCGCACTGCACTCTAGTTCCTCAGAAGCTGGAGCACGGACGTTCTCCTGCGCAGGCCATCTTGGAAAGCATGGGAGGCAGCGAGGTCTCAGGTTCTGGTTCACGGGGGGGGGGGGGCAACTTCCCCGTGGCTCCTCCTGCCCTTCCATCTGGATGCTGCTGGCAATCCTGGGCATCTTCACCCAGCTGGGAGAAGCAGCTGCGCGGAACAGGGTGCGACTGACTCCCAAGGAGCCGTGCATGGGGCGGGGCTGCCCGTCCGACCACGACGGCTTCTGGGAGAGGCCAAAGCCCCCTCCTTGACATGCCCAGATCAGCTCTTGGGAGCTGCGGGGATCCTGCTGTGCTCTCCGTGGCGGTCGACAAGCCCAGCCCTCTTCTTCAGCGGTTCAGATCCACAAGCGCTAGTTCAGTTGAGGCTGGTGGCTCCGATTTTGGTAGGGCTGTGGATCCACTCTGAATTTCAATCAGAACCAGCCTATAATGAGGGATGGGGTTCAGCACCTCGGATAGCTCCTTTGGAGTTCTAGCTGGTTCTGAATGAAACCCAGAATCGAATCACAGCCCCATCAAAATCGGAGCCACCAGCCTCCACTGGATTCTATCACGCGGCAGACTGGAATCCAAAGGCCTCCGCAACACTGCTGAGCCTGACAGTTAAAAGGAGGATCCCCACGTCCGTCCGCCCCCCACCCACCCCCAGTGCGAGAAATGCATGGGGAGATGAAAAAGTGGTTTCAGAGTCCGGCTTTCCCTGGGGGCGGAGAAGGGCAACCACCAAGATTCGGTCCGGCGGGAAGCTCTCCTGCGCAAGTTCCATTGAAATGAATGGGACACGCAAAAGAGTAGGCTGCGGCTCTCGCGCAACTCCCGCTTCTCGCCAGGTTCTTTGCGCAGAAGAGCTTTCCACTGGATTGTGTCAATAAGCAACGTTGAGCAGCTTCAGCCGAGTTGGGCTGTTTCTTGCCTATGTTTTTAAACAGATCTTCTCAGGCGAACTTCGACTCTGCGCTTCGACTCTGTGAGTTTCCCCCACCTCCCGACCCACATGCACCTGTGGGATACCTGAACCGCTAAACTAATTAACTAACCGTGCAATCCTATACATGTCTACTCAGAGGTAAGTCCCACTGACTTCAGTGGAGCTCACTCCCAGGTAAGTGTGTACAGATGTGCAGTATAAAGGCACGACCCTACCATATTAAAGTACAACAATGGCCCATTGATTTCAATGGGAGAGTTAAACAGGCGCTCAGATGTTTCTCATTCGTGTCAATGGGATTTAAAAGTGATTTACTTTGGCCAGATCCTGCAACAACAAAACACGCGCAACTTTCCTATCACATATTTGTTCCTGTTTCCCCGCCCTCTTCCTTGTCGCTAGTAACAGAAATGTTACAACCCTGCCCGGTAAACAAATAATCTATTAAAATCGATCTCACATTTTATCTCTTTACTGGGATGTGGATATCAGTTGTAGTATTTTGGTCTCAGGTTTTTACCTATGATTTAACTTCAAGGAGGAGGAGGAGGGAACATTTAGGGACCGTGTGAAATTAGACGGCGAGATTTAAGCAGGAAAAGAAACACGCCCAGTATAGATCCACTCGGTTTCGCGTTGCGGGTTCGCAGATTTCTTCTCCACCAGAACCAGCGTCCACATCCCGCTGGCAATGGCCTCAGACCCATCGGGTGTAATTAACGCTGCTAACGGCATTGAACTGAGGGGGGAGGGTTGTTGTTGTTGTGTGGAAACATAATACCTCCGCAATCATTTTTCTTGCAAGTCTGATGTAACAGTGAAATGTGGAACAAATCAGCCCCTCAACCTGGGTGGGCACATTTGGAAAATGAATTGCCATAGGTTTAATCTTTTGATGATTTACTTTATTGTTTTAATTAGGAGATGTGAAGCACAGCAGCGTTAATCTAACTCTGGACTTCCCCGTCTGGCTGAATTTTAATCTTTTGGGAGGTTGGAGTAAAATGATCAACATTTTTCCTTTGCAAGTTTTATTCAAATTCGGCTTGATGTAGGCAGCTCCTTAATCATGCTCAGTGTGTGTTGGGTATGTGGGTGTGGGTGTGTGGGTGTTATGCACTTTCATGTTAACCCCTGCCCCCTTATCCCTTGTATTTTCGAAACAACATTTCACTTTGCAAGTTAATATTTTAGGCGGGGTGTCCCGTCAGTGTAGGTGTCTCCTAGGCTTACAGAACTTTTGTGTTTCACCAAAAGTTTTGCAACTTTGTTTTGAAAATGCGAGACAAAAATCTACTATCTCCTAAAAGTTGTGGAAAGGAAATCTATTACAGGGAATCTCTCTGATAAGATGCCATCTGTTCTGAAAACATGTAGTCCCAAATTGTTTCGGATAGAAAATACAATCTTATCTGCCTCCATCCTCTGAGCGAGATTGCAAAGATGATTTGGAAGAGAGGATGTGGGGGGGGGGGGGGACCTTCCGAACCCTCCCCCAAGCCTGATCTACTCTTATCTTGCTTTCATCAATTTATACTGTAATCGTTCTCTTCTGATTACATCAAAAAAATTCTCGTATTCCTACCCTCCCTCTAAATAATAAAATCGTGATTTTTATCAAGTTTCCTGAGCGGAAGTATGGGACATTTCGTTTCTTCTCCTTTTAAATAGCTAGAGAGATACAAAACACGTAAAGAAAGGGGGGCAGGAATAACTATTCCATTTTTGCCCCCACCCCCACCTCCACCCCCACCACAAATCGCTAGTGCTGGTGGAAGTGCCAGTTCAGACCTTTGGTTTCACTAACTGGTTTGGAGGGATTGGGCAGCGCCCCCTGGCGGTGCTCAAAGATACGAAATCCAAGGCGGGGAAGGAGGACACCCAAGGGAAACAAAGAACGGGGAAGTTAAGCGAGGGGGAGGGCGCAAGTTGGGGAAGTTATCTTCAGCCTGCCTTTGATGTCATCAGAGGAATAGAACCGATTTCCACGCGCGAGATAGGATCTAATCAAGGAATTATTATTATTATCATCATCATCATCATCATCATCATCATCATCTAAGCAATTGGTTTATTTATTGTCCTAGAAGACTTTACTGTATAGGCGGCTGGGGGGATGAAAAGGCACAATCCAGGCAGAAGTTCTCACGTGGAATAAATGGGCCGTATGCAAGAACACGAGGAAAAGAAGAGAAAGAGGAAGTGTCCTTTCTAGGAGCTCCTGTCCTATTGGACTCAGTAGGACTGAACTGGTTCGGGTGGCTCTGATGGTTGATCTACATTTGTCTCCCTTCAAGCCGTTTTGAGGCTTTTACTCCCCCGCCCTTTGCGATCTTCCAGGTTTCAAGTGGGCGACTTTCTGCTGCTCCGTTATCATTATTCCTTTCCGCGATGTGACGTTGAAGGCAGATGACAGCATGGTCTGGTTGTCTTTAATTCATTTGAAGACGAAGACAGGAGGTGTGAGGAGGGGGGGGGAATACACACTAGATTTTCAGGGTGCTCCCCCCCCCCCACAACCCAAATGAGTTTATTCTTTCATTTCTTTCTTTCTTTTTCTTTCTTTTTTAATTCAGGGAGAAGACAAACAGTTGATGATATATTGGAAGAAACCAGGAAAGAACGAACTGAAGTAAACTGCCATAAACAAACACCCGCTCCCCAAGCATGAACTCTTTAAATTCGACCCTTTTCAACATCTCTACTTGAAAAGTTGTCTCGGTGAGCCTGGAAATTTTGGAGGCCATTTTGGATTATATAATTATCATGTAAATTCCATAAACCTTTCTATAGAAACTGTGGCCTGTAAACTCGCAAAAGAAAAAAAAATACAGACCATTTTGCCCTTTTTCCTTGATTTGGCATTTCGTGACAAATAAACTGTTTCTCCTGTACCATCTCAGCTTAACTTTCTGGGCCATAAACTGCAAATACCTGATTTCACAGAGATTAGATACCTCCCCTTCATAGCCAGTTTTCTCTTTATCCATCAAGATACACTGGAAAAGGAGAGAGAGAGAGGGGGGGGGCATGCCCTGGAGGTGGGGAAGTAATATGATAAAAAGGGCCATCCGGATCAAATAGTTAAGGACCATTTAAACTGATCCGGATTGAAAAGCGCAACAGATGCGGGTAAGACCTCAAGGATTCACGCTGAGGCTCCGTGGGGGTGGGGGTGGGGGTGGGGGTGGGGCGGAATTGCTCCCCCGACCCTTTCCTTCTTTGCCTCCCGCAAGAATTAAGGTCTGTTTGTTTTTCTTTGTTGAGAGGGAAAGCTGCGTTCCAAGTTCTTGCTGAAATGTTAAATATTATATATGGAGCTATCCTGAATTTTTTTAAAAAAATAAAATACTCTTCCTCGCAGGGTATTTTGGTAAGGAACTAGGTACACTTTTCGAGGTGAGTGTGCAATTCCTGCTCCTTCTGCCCCACTCCGCGCAACGCATCAATTCCCGAGGCCCGAGTTGGGGGGGGGGGGGGCTGAGGACCAGCGGCTAGCCCGCTCCCGTGCGCCTTCACTTGGAGGCAAGCCCCAGTGAGCTCACCCGGCTTTGCTTCCCAACGAGCAACCGGGCTGCGCTTTAGGTACCACTTGGCCCATCCCGGTCTTCCCCTGGCACTGCACACAGGTCCTTCCCGTCGACCAAGCCTCGTGTCGCCGTTCACTTTCCCAAAACAACACCGGACAGACTTGATCTGTTGGAGGCTTGGGGAGGTTTTGTCTTCCAAATGAACCCCTTGCTTCCCAGAGAGTTTGGGGGGAGTCTTCCGGAGTGTCGCAGGGACAGGAGAGGCGGCCCAAGAGGTGCCCGAAGCCCTGGGGCCGCGGGATGAATACCTGGCTCCCCTTCCTGGCGTCCCGAAACTGGAGATGCTTCGACGCCACGCTTTCGAGGGAAGAGGCCGCCGCACCCGCGCCAGCATCCTCTCCCCGCCACCGGAGGCCTTTGCGGAAAGCCCTCACCCACCTGGGGTATCAGGGAGGGCTTGGCCTTTCCTTGCCACACCGGGGGCTGGAAAGCGGGGAAGATGCACTCGCTGGAAAGGAGACCTGACGCCTAGGATTGTAACTCCTTGGCCCGTCTGTGAATTGCTCGGATGTCTGGTTTCATCACAGACCACCTTCAAGTACATGTCCTTGCATGGGCAACTTTTTCACACACACCTGTTCCCTCAACTATTCCGTTCCTCGGTTTGTGTATTTAGTTTAAATGTTTGAAGGCCGCCTGTCAGCGCCGAAGCCTTCCCAAGGCAACCTACAATAATAAAATGCATATAATAACATTCATAATAATGTATTATTATTATTATTATTATTATTATTATTATTATATTGCTACTTCTACTGCTATTACAATAATCAATGTACCATACACTTTACTGAAGAAGACAATTTCCCTGCCTCAGGGGCTTATGAAATAGACATAAAAGCATTCAGCATCAAGCCAGGTTTTTGTTTTCCTCCCCCTTTGCTTAACAACTTGCCCACTCAAGAGCTCTGTCGAATTCGAAAGCTTGCTTACTATTTTGTGACATTTCCGTTGTACCTAATAAAGGAATCGATATAACAGTGGTTTTCTGTGGATCTTTTTTAGAGGAGCGAAAATATGTTTAAATAAATACCACCCCGCCATACACACACATACACAGGACTCGCCAGTATTGCATGAGAATTAACTGAATTAAGGAAGATCGAGGAGGAAGGCAAAAGTTGATTAATTGCATGGAATGTCTGTCTGATCGGGTCAGGCTGACAGGAGGCTGAGCTCTGGATTTGGAGAAGGGCGCTGCCCGTCTGTTGCTTGTCGTCTTGGATGCGGTTTTCAGGTTGAAATTCTCTGACGAGGTGTTTAGCATGGACCAGCAGCTGGCTTTCAACTCCAGAACACATCCAGTTTAGCAAGACAAAGGTGGATGGTGGAAGGGGGACGAGCGAAACCCATTTTGCCTTTTGCTTTTTTAAAAAAATGTTTTGAAACTCACCTCTGCCCAGCTCAGCCCCAAACTCCTCCGCCCATTTCTTGGCTTTTAGTATAAAAAAAATCTCTGCGATACTTGAACAACTGGAGGGCCAATCAGGAAGTTCATATAAGCGGCAGAAAGTTTTAAGGAATATAAACTAGCTCCAAATTCATCTCTAGCCACAAGTCCGTGTAAGCCGCTTTACTTAGACGTGTAAACCGCTTTACTTAGACGTAGAGATTATTAAAGAGTCATTGGCTTCAAAGGGACTGCATCGAAAAATAAAAGCTCGATTTAATTGGTTTAAACCAAGTAGCTGCTCTTAACCCAGTTGTGACACGGATCGCTAACCTCCAACTCCTTGGCCATTTTCACGCACACTAACCAGAGAGTAAGCCCTATTGAGCTAACTTTTGAGTAAACATGCTCAGGGTATTCTGCGCTCAAGAAAGCTCGAACGAATTTAATTGAACTTACTCCCTAGTAAACATGTATAGTCCTCTATATTGATCTAATACAACAAAGGGCCCACTCCAGCGGAAAGGTCCTTTGCGTAAGCTCCATTGAAAAGTCTGCGTGGAATCCAGATCGAGTCATACTTACAGCAGACCTACTGAAATCAATGGAAAGTTAGTAATGAGTAACTTGTCCTGTTGATTTCAATGGGTCTGCCCTTAGATTTGCGACGAAGAACTTCCCACCAGAGTGGGCCCTTTGTTGATTGCAGGGAGGGGAGACTCGGGTTTTTGGGGGGAGACAGATGCTCATCTCGTGTGCCCCCCTGCTGCTACATATAAAGGGAGAGTCTTAAAGAGTAAGCTTTTCGTGGTTGTTTTAAAAACCTTCCCTCTCTGAAGCACTTTCTTTTTCGTTCTGCTCTAGGACTGATTCCCCCCCAACTCCTGAAAAGAGGATTTTGCCATGCCAGCGGAGCGTTGCTAGGTTTTTAAAGCAACAACGTAGACCGGGGTGGGGGGAGGAAATACTCTACAAGTTGTATCATGGAGGGAATAGTTTTGGTTCCTCCTTATTTGCAGGAACCTGCTTTTTGCTTCCAAATAGAAGGCACATCTCCTTGGCTGTGTCCATTCCTCTGTCTGTCTGACTGTCTCTCTTTCTTACTTGGTTTATTCATTACTCATGGTTTTAAAAAAAGACCAACAGCCCCTCTCTCTCTTTCTCTCTCTCTCTCCTTGTCAAAAGAGCCCAGTTCAAGTTCCTTGTAGAAAATATATTATTATTATTATTATTACTATTATTATTTGCAAGGATAAAATATATTTTAATAATAATAACAATAACAATAACAATAACAATAACAATAATAATAATAATAAGTGTAATAAGAGAGTAGGGAGGGAGAGAGAGAGAGATCACTCTTATCTTTCGGTCCATCTTAACCAGAGGCCAAAGCAAACTTCGCATCCCAATCCGGTGCCATCTCCAGCACAGCAGGAGAAACAGCCTGACCTTTGTAGCGCCGGAAACGCCAACAACAGATCTCTCTTCCCCCCACCCCCTTTAAACATTTATAATGCTACTAATTATTTGGCATAAATGCCCGAACAAGAAATGTTGAACACCATTCCATTGTAAGGTTCCCCCATTTTCCTTTTCCTTTTTTACCCTTTTGAGCGAAACTGCCCTTATTGGTCGTAATCTGTACTTTATGTTATGTTATGAAGGCTTATAGTTTCACAACAAATATACGACTGACAAATGAGAGGAATGGGGGACGAGGGACCCCTTCCTTTCTAGATACTTGTCAAACCAAACAGGGCACTTGTAAGCCAAGAGGAGCATGGAAATACACACGTGCAGGTCTGCCCAGTTCAGAACGCCATTTGCGTTTTAAAGGGTGAGGCTTTTATTTTTATTGGTGGTTTCTAAAAAAATAAATACATTATTATTATTATTATTATTATATTATATTATTATTATTATTATTATTATTATTATTATTATTATTATTTGATTTCCCTCCCACTCCGCCATCGTTCCAGTTCCTCCTTTCTCTTGGAAAACTTTTTTGGCCTGACTTTCGGCTCGCACCCATCGCTGCTTCCTAACGCAGGGCGCCTAAAAGGGGTGCATTCTCCGAACAGAGGGTAACAGGGGACAGGCTTTCCTGTGCGTCCCCCACCCCGCAAAGAATTATTTCCAAACAGTTACAGCCCAAGTTGACTCACACACCGAAGTCCCATAGCTTTCAATGGGACTTTATTTCCAAGTAATTGTGCTTAGGATGACACCCTTAGACTGTAAGAAGAAATCCAAGGCTGGAACGCTCTGCACATCGACTTTGAAGTAAATATCCACAGGACCTGACCGAACGGAAGCCCGGGGGAATGCAATGGACTAAGCTTCGGAGTAACTCTGTATAGGGATGACCATTCCTTCAGCTTCCCACAGGGCTGCCTTCCAAGTCATGCCACTGGAATTCGGAGTTAGTGACCTACGACCCTCCCCTTCAGAGAACACTGCTTCCGCAGAGGTGCCTAGTGGAGATGGTCGGGCAGCTCCCAATCGCTGCACATTTCTCCGAAGAAACTGAGACGTGGTTCAGAAGCGAGATGCACAACTCGATTAAGACGACGCAACCCAGAGAAACTGAAGTACTCGGATCTCAGGCCGTTTCTCTCCCACATCAAAATCCGAATGATTTCCCAGCTAAATGAGATTTAGAAGTGGGGAAAACTTTTGCTTCAAACCGGTAACTGCTGACCGTCGTGTCTCGTTTGGGGAGGCAATCTTTGTTAGCCAAACGAGATTGAAAAAAACGAATAAACAATCCCCATCTTTGGGTGGACTGAAGATCTCGTTAATTGGGACGGAATCTTCTTTACAAAACCGCCCACGTCAGTGGACTGAGCTCTAAACTATAAAGGAAACAATCCTTTAGAAGTTCTCCTCCCGACCCCTCCTTAAAACTACTCGAGTTGGACAAAGAGTACTAGTGGTCTTGCGCAACTCCTGTTAATTTCATTCAGGAAAACCTGCCGCTAGGTTTCATTTCTCCTATATTTTAGTTATTTATTTTAATTAATAACAACAGAAGATAAACTGCATAATCCGTTCTCGCTTTCCCTTTCCAGTCATAGAGACCAACTCCTTTTTGTCAATCTCACCTCTTTTTGGTCAATCTCACCGCTGGCTACCAGAAATAACCAAAAAAATCTTTGCTTTTCCTTAGAAAGTGCGGAGTAGTTTAACTGCTCCTGGGTTTCCTAATTTAAAATGCCAGTTCTGATGGTAAAAAATAATATAGGAACTCTGTTTTCTAAGAGGAAAAATAGTGGGCAATAAGACTTTATATTATTATTATTATTATTATTATTAACGCCGAGGTATTTTTCTCTTCGGGTTATTTTCCATCCAGACCACATTTAGGTGTATTTATAACAGACTCCAGAAAGTGATTTCAAAAGAAAAGTAAAACCTCTTTTAATACATCAAATATACGGAATTTTAATCTTTTAAAGCGATACATTGTCTATAATTTTAAATACATTACGTCATCCTTGTTTCTGCCCCTTCTACAGGGTGGACTTAAAAATTAAAAAATAGTCAAGTGTTCCTTTTAAAGAACAAAAATAAGGCAAATGGAGGTTTTTGGAATAGAGTTGTTGTTGGGTTTCCTTTCTTCCAGAATTCATACAAAAAATACCAATTCTCTTTCTGCGGTGGTATACTTCTTCAAAAATAATTGCAATTTGAAATTCAAGCTGACAAATTGCAAATTAAGTGGTGGTGGTGGTGTTTTTAGGAGACATGCATTTAGGGTTCCCCCTCCCACCCAACCCCAATGAGACATTAAATAAGAAAGTACAATACAATCATATCAATGTTAAAGTAACATTAAAGAGAAGACCTCTATTTTTGTTTTCTTTTTATTTATTTATATTCTACAACGGGTGTTTCCACTTTATTTATTTTTCCTTTAAGCCTATTGAGCTGAAGTTACGTAATGCACTTTTATTGATTCATTGTCCCGCTTGAAGCTAACATAAATAAATACAGTGCCCATGGATCCAGTCCTCAAGATGAACACTATCTTTATATATTTATAAAAAAGTCAAATTTCAATTTCCTTTTGTTTGATTTTTTTAAAGAAAGTTTTGAAGGGTTGCTGTGTGTTCTTTCCCCCAGAAGTGTCGCTTGAAATTGCTCTCTCGCCCACCCCACCCCCCTTTGACCGCCAAAACAAAAAAGAAAGAAAGAGAGAGAGAGAGATCAAAAGAAGCCCCAAAAACTCACTGGTATCCCAAAGCGGACGCTGTAGTCAGTCTTTGCCCATAGAGTGCGTAAGGGGAGTAATAGGGTCCCGTGGCCGCAGGGACAGGCACTGGGGCTCCGGGGGTGGGCAAAGGGCTCTTGGAATAAGGGTGGTAGCGGCTGCTGAGTCCCAAGGCGTGGTGCGGGCTGCGCAAAGCCAGCGTGCCGGGGCTGCCCGGGGCCCCCGTGGTAGGGATGTGCATGTGGCAAGCCATGGCTGCTGCGGCGGCGCTGGCTAAGGACGTGGAGCTGGGGTAGCTGGAGAGCAGTTTGTCGGTGCCCGGGAAGGCGGTGTGAGTCCGCAAGTGGCTGAGGAGCTCCTCGGAGGTGGCAAAGCGCTTGTCGCATGGTCCGTTGGCTGACACCCAGTTGCAGATGTGGGGCTGGGGGTCGTTGGGCAGCATGAAGCCGTAAGGGTACAAGGGGTGGCCGGCGAGCGAGGGCGGGGTGGCGCCACCCAGCGAGGAGTGGACCGTGTGCAGCGGGTGCGTCGGGTAGACCAAGGGGTAGCCGGACTTGAGCGCCTGGTCGTGGGCACAGGAGGCGCTGGCGGCGGCGCCGGCGGCCAGGTGGCTGGCGCAGTGGTAGCTCAGGCAGTAGGGGTCTCGGCACAGGCTGGCCGTCATCACCGAAGGTGGCGAGGCGCCCGCCAGGGGACTGGTGCCTGCCGCCTTGCTGCAGCCCAAGCTGCCGGCCAGCTGCGCGCCCACCAGGCTGCTGGACTTGGTGGGGTCGAGCGCCACGCCGTGCGGCAGGAACTGCGGCGGGTAGCCCGCGTAGGCGCCGGCCAGCGTCCCCGGGTAGCTCATGCCAGCCGGCGGCAGCGGGAACACCGTCTGCCCGGGCTTGTAGGGGGACACGGGCGCCACCAAGCCCGAGCCCAGCACCGAGGCGGCGGCGGCGGCCGACGACGTGACCGTGATGCTGCAAGAGTCCGAAGACGCGGAGGACGACGAGGAGGAGGACGAGGAGGAGGACGAGCCCGCCAGGAGGCCCTTGGCGCTCTCGTGGGCCTGACTCAGCTCCGCCGCCGTAATCCCGCCACAGCCCGCGCCCAGCCGGCCGTGGCTCCCGGACGACTCCGAGCCGCCCTTGCCGCAGCCGTCCGACGTGTCCTTCTTGTCGGTGTCCCCGCCGCCGCCGCCGCCCTTGCCGTCCCCGCCGGACAGCAAGCCGGGCGAGCAGGCCGAGGCGCTAGAGGTGGGGCTGCCTGTCCTTGGCGTGAACGGCTGGCAGGTGGCGCTCGGCACCCGGAAGCCGGACTTCTCGCTGCCGTTCCCGCCGCCGCCGCCGCCGCCCGAGCCTCCCCCCGAGGCGGCCGCAGCACCAACGGCGCCTCCCGCTCCCGCCGATGGCTCTTTCTTGTCGGCGCCGGGCTTGGAGTAAGGCTTGAAGCTCGACTTGTCCTCCACGCCGATGTCGCTGAGCTTCAGGGGCCCCGACTTGGACGCTTCCTTGTCGCCGCCGTTGGACGTGACCGACGAGAGCTTGGAGGAGGGCGACGGGTCGGGCTTGCCGATCTGGGAGCAAGTCTGCGCCAGGAGGGCCAAGGGGCTCTTCTTCGCGTCTAACTGCAGGGATCCGGAAGGGGGAGGGTTGGAGAAGGAGGGAAGGGAGAAATGCAAACCTTTAGTGCTGCTCCAGGCCCCGCCAGTCGAGGGGGGGAACACACACACACACACACACATACACACACAGGTCCCAAAGCGACATAGGGCCCCTGCCGCAACTAGTGAGCAGCCCGGGACGCCTCTCGACGGCCTAGGGCAGCAAAAGCTTTATTCTTCACCCAGATCATGTCGCGGGTTCGATCAATTACGCATTTTGAAAGACGGGCGTCGGAGGCGCCCTACAAATCGCTTGCTTTCAAGCTGCTCACGCGAGCCCGAGTCACCCCCCCCCCGTCCCGCCCTGCCTCCAACATCGCAACCCGCTCCGTCATTGTTCAGAGAAGTTCAGCCTTTTCGCCCTCGCCTTGCGCTTCTCCGCCCCGCCCCACGCCCCACGCGCGCTCAGCTGAGTGGATCCTTCGTTGACGCTAGAAACAGATCCCGAGTCAGCCGAGCCAAGCTCCTTGGCCCAAACCTGCAAGGAATCTCATTCCTTTGGTACGTTTGCCGCCCTCCGCCGCGCCCCATTGCAGCAGCGCACCTAAAGCTCAGCCTCTATTATCGCCCAGAAGATCTGATCTGCTTCACTCAGCCACGCCAGGGTTTTCTTTTAAGCACACATCATAAAAGATCAGAGAGTTCGCCTCAAAAACAAAGCACAAGCCAGCTCTACCCTGACTAGATCCGGACCCCAACCCCTTTTGCTCCAATAAGATACACGGAATAAAGGGTGGAGCGGGAGAGGGCGAGCCTGGACGTCGAATTGCGAATTCCTCCGGAGAAAAGCGGAGTCCAGTTTTAAGTAGAATCGCCCGTTAGGACCAAAGCCGCAAAGACTGCAACATGAAATAAAATGAGACTACTCCTTGGCAAAGATCGTTATTAGGACTGGGTTACATTTATAAATCTCCCGGGATCGAGGCCGAAATCCAATGCACGCTTATGTAGGAGTAGGCTCCAGCGTGCACAACGGGTTTACCTCCGAGTCAATATGCATAGGATTGTGCTCCTCGGCAGTTGCCCGGACGCTGGGGTGGGGTGGGGGTGAGGGGGGCTGGAAATCAGGAAGCGCCTTACAAAGGGTTCCTGTGTGTCAAGAGGATCGCCCAAACAGGAGGGTATTCGCGCGCTTGCTCTCTCACACACACACTCACACACACACACACAAACACACGCCAAGACTGCGGTGCTCTTACCTCGATGGGGCTGACTGGAGTGGAAGGCAAAGGCTGAAGGTATTCGGGGTGCAAAATGTGTCCAGTCCGTGCGGTGAGCATTTTCAAGACTTTGATGGGGAGGCGGTTCGCCTGGCGTAAAGGGTCCGAGGGTGGGACGGAGTGGAAGAACGGCTTGCTGCTGCTGCTGCTGCTAGTAATAGTAGTCGTAGGATTCCCAGAGTGTCCGCTTTGCCAGGGAAAATCAGAACTGCTGCTGCTGCTGCTGCTGTTTCCGAGCTCCCTCGCGCCTCCGCCTCCTCCTCCTACTGCTGCTGCTCCACCGCCTCCTCCGCCTCCTCCTCCGTGCTGACTACTTCTTACGGCAGAAAGCAAGGGGGATGTAATCATGACCCAAAGCCTCGCATGAAAACTGGCGGGGTGGGGGAGCGCCAGGCGCGCGGATCACGAGCCGAAACAGGGCGTCTGCTTTCAATTGTTATGGTCGAGGGAGGAGAATCGCACACATAGATGCACACTTTTTTTGGAAAATAATAATAATTAAAAAATGGAAGACTGCTCCAAAATTTTAAATGCCCTTGTCGGGACAGGAAGGGGAGGGGGGGTTTCTCCAAAAAAGGGGATTTAAAAGGTGGCTCCGAATTTGGCTAGAGGTGCTAGAAAACGGAAATAATCCTCGTGTTTTGCTTTGTATTTTGTTCTCGGTGTTGGCGGGGCGGGGAGTCTGGATTTCTGCTTCCCCCCCCCCGTCCCTCTCCTTTGCCTGGCTTGCTCCGGGCTCGCTCCCGGCCGCCTCCTTTCCTCCGCCTCCCCGTTCAGCTGTGATGCGAGCCGCTGCCCGTCCAGCCTCGGATCTGCCAAAGAAACTCACTTCAAAAGCAGCTGAATTAGTCGGAGATTAAAGCCTTTGCCGCCTTCCAATCAAATGGGACCCCGAGGTGATTGGAGGGTCAAGGGGATGTGACGTCACCGTCCCCTCTTCAGGGGCTTTTCCACCACCACCACCACCATCGCCACCCCTTGGTGTGCGTGTGCGCGCGCGCGCGCGTGTGTGCTAATCGCCTCTTTCTTCCTTCCTTCCTTTCTTCCCCCTCCTCTGTTTTGCTCCAAAGGACAGGATGGATGGGCGGGCATCAATTTTGTGTTTCACGTTAGCCACTGGGCATTGATTTTCCCCCCCGCTACAGTATTGTCTCTGCCCTTCTACGTCTAGGGTGGGAAGGAATGTGGGGGGGGGGGCGTTTTAAATATCTCTAGAATAGCGGAAGGGGCAAAGTCCCAAAGAGATTTGCACTACTGACTTGCTATGCAAGCCAGCTTAGAAACCACTGCAGTGGGCTTTCCTGCAATGCCCACCCATGAAAGCAAACCCTGAGATGCTGAAGGTAGGGGGGAAACAGACGCAGGGGTGTGTGCCGTTTTTTCTGTCCTTTTCCTTATTAGCGACGCGGTGCGGTTTTCATTGCATTCTTTCTTTTTCCTTCCAGAAACCAGAAAATGAGGAGGTCCTTTGTTTTAGGTGGGGCATTTTTGGGAGGTTTTATTTTCTTTGAAACCTTGCCCATCGCATAACTTTTTTTTATTTTTCTAGAGCGCGAAACTAAGGAACCAAAAGCCTCCTCGCCTCCTGGAGTAGGAGTCCAAAACCCTCCAATCCGGGACTGCAGTGACACTTAGAGGCTCTGAGCAGCGATTGGGAGACGCGGAGGTCACATGCTTGCGGTGCTCCGCCCTTCCTTAGCCTTCCTCTCTTCCCCCTGTTCCCCGCCCCCGCTTTTTTTCTTTTTTTTTTCCTTTGCCTTCGGAGGGGGTGGGGGGAGACTTTCTCCTCTCCTCCTCTCCTTCGTCAGTTGTCAATGCTCCCCAACCGCAATCAATCAGTTATTTGTCAGCCCCTGTCAATCCTCCCTTGATTTATGTCAGGTTTTGTTGCTGATTACAAGCCTAGTGCGACTTGAAGGAAGAAAGCGGGGTGGGGGTGGAGGGAGGGAGGCAGAGGGAAGCAAAGAGACAGACAGACAGACAGACGACTTCCCTTGAAAAAAGAGCCATTCAATTTAAAGAGTAAATCGCTCTCCGAGTAAATGCAATTTGTATGCCAACGAAACAAGGAGCGACTCTCACTTCGCCTAGCAGAGGCACCTTAGCGGACACCGTGCCGGATCGCGCTGCGTGATCGAGGTTGCTTTTTCCACGGCGATCCCATTATTGTTGTTATTATTATTATTATTATTATTACCACCCCCACCACTTCCCCCCCCCGAATTCCTACGTGATTGAGAACGTAATTCTACACACACTTTCTTAGGACTAGATCTCATTGAACTCAGGGGGACTTACTCCCGAGTATACACGCCTAGGATGGGTCTGCAGTGGTGCAGAGGCAAATCCCTGCCAGGGCGAAAGTCCCTTTCGAGAATTCCTGCCGAGTAAACCAGACAAACATAGCATCGGGCTGTCATCCTAGGTACGCTTACTTTAGAGTAAACCCCCCCCCCCCCTTGAACTAGGCTTTCCTTGGGAGCAGACGTGAAAAGATTCGGCTTGTTTCGACGGGGAGGGGACTTCGGCTCACCCGGTGGGCGGATGAAGGGGGGAAGATGCAAGTCGATGCCGGATATGTTGCGGGGCAGGAGCGAGGGAGCGAAGGGAAGAGGAGGCAGGCGCATTATTGAAATTTTTATCGCCAATCCGTCTCTCCGTCGGCTGGCACGGCGGAATGTTTAAAATGAGATTAAGATTGACGTTTTGAGCAGCCCGGCGGAATGCCAGGACTGACAAGAGCGAGCAGGGAGAAGACGGAGCAGCAGCGGTGGGTGGGTGTGGAAGGCCTGGGGTCAAAAGCTTGTCTGGGGCGATTCATTGCAGCTTTCTACGTATTTGTTCGCAATTACTGGCTTTTTAGCATTCCCCCCCCCCCCTTACCCAGTACGTTTTTCCTCCACATTGTCCTATTGATCTCTCTCTCTCTCTCCATATCCTGCCTATAGAGAGGATGGCTTAGAAAGAAACGGCGGTGATCCAGCGGGAAGTTCTCCTGCGGCAACCCCCCTTTGGAAGAGGCAAGGGGGACCCTCTCCCCACCGGGCCCATCTATAGCGCGCGACCCCGGGCGCCACGCTTACAGGTCCAAGCAGCCCTCCTGAAAATTGCGGGACTTACTCCCGAGTAAACACGAGTCGGACCGGGCTGCAAAACGGACATTGGTGGTGTAGATGCCAGTTGTGTACTTTGGACCCGACGGCCCTTCCTCCCGAAGCGCCTTTGCTCTGGGCCGGCTTCAAGGCGAGTGCCGGGGGGGGGGAGGTGAGGAACCCCAAGAGGCTCTCGCGCACTCCCCCTTTCCAGTCTGCATTACATTCGGTGGTGGTAGTTTCAAGTTCTGTTTTTCTTGGTAAACTTTGCCTTTCGCCTTAAGCTGCCCTTTGAAGGAATCGTGTCAATATATATTCTACTTTATGGGTGTGTTTTCTTTGCTCCCCCTCCCCCGCCCATTTTTTTTTTTAAAGGTCTCCTTTTGTTTCCGGATCTGACCGGGTGGCCCTACGCACACCAAAAGGTCAGTCGGAGATATAAAACACGGTTGACAAGGGAAGAACAAGGCGGGAGGGCTTCCAGGGGTCGCGGCCAATTTCTGAACTGGAATCCCGATGGAAGCAGGGGCCGAGCCCCCTTTATTCACTCCCGCGCAGACGGAGAGGAAAGGCGCGCCCCGCCCAGTGCAAATGACATTCGGGTGTTTTGGACGAAGAGTCGATCTGGCGCCTTGACCTCCCCGACTCTGGAATCTTCAATTTAAAGGCTCCAACCTTGCAGCGTGTTTCTTGGGCATAACTGTTTGTTCTCCGTTTGGAAACTGCAAGGGATCTTCTTCATCATCGCATATGGTTTCCTCTTGTTCAGAGCACTTCACACACATCATCTCCACCACCCTTTACAACAGCTCTGACGTATCATTACCCCCATGTTCAGGGGGGGGCGAGGATGAGAGGGGACCCATTGAAGGCCGTCTAGGGAATTCTTGACAGAGGTAAAATTTGAACCCGAGGACTATGCCCGTTTACGCTTTGGTAAACTGAACTTACTTCCAAATAAGTGTTCCTGAGACTTCAGGCTGAGGATTTCATACTCCTCGGGGTATAAGAACTCCTAACTAAGAATATATTTTCCAGTGTGCCTTGCGTAGGAAAGCATCCAGGGGCTTGAGCTCACGATCCTGTACTTTTTTTTCCCTTAGGGGGAAACATGATACAACCCTCCTTTTGTTTGGAAGTAAAAATATTGAAGAATGACCTCCTTCATACTGATTTACCCCTCCACTTCACTCCAAGGTCCTGAAATCAGCGGTTTGATCTCGTGTTAGACCTAAGGGGAAGAATGTGGATGCCTTTGAAACAGATATGCAGATAGAAGAAAACATTATTATTATTATTATTATTACTACTACTATTATTATGATTCTAGACAACATTAGATATAAAGAGTCAAGTAAGAGCCCATCATTTCCTTGCAAGGATATCCCCTTTGGATATTTCCATTTGTGAACAGGGTAGAAATGACTCAAAAAGGTTCCTAGAATGCCCACTCCCGCGTCCTGTTCATTCTTCGGCTGTTCAGCCAAACTGATAAATGGAGAGCCGTGAAAGAAAGAAAGCGAAAGAGAGAGAGAGAGAGAGAGAGAGAGGAAGAAAGCTCAGCCCGACCCATTCTTCATTTGTGTTCATTTACATTAAAGTGCTTGGAACAGCTGTTTTCCTTACAAAACCGGAGAGACTTCTATCTGTTTTCTTGCTGTGTTTGTCCTGCCTCCCAGGGTGAAAATACTAAAAAGATTAATTGTCTTAAGGTAGAGTTAGATGTGGGAAAGGCCTTATTCTTGAGAGCCGGGGAATGGCGGCAGCGGCGGTGGCCGGGGCTGGAGCGGTCGTGAAGAGGCCTTGCTACGATTCTAAACCGGGAGAATCAAAGGTGATCCCCAGGACATGTGTAAAACAAGCGGCGTATTGACGTGCAAGAGAGAGAGAGAGAGAGAGAGAAAGGCGGGGGGGCGGAGGGGGGGCGAGGAGGACGATTTTCAGCTCCACAAGGGGCTACAGCAGGTAGGACAATTAACAACTTCAGAGGGATCTCACTTTATCCGCCCCTGAGCCTTTGATGTGCGATTTCAATCACAAGCCGATCTGCAAAGCCTGCTTTTGAAATGAATGAATGAACAAATAGGTTCCCAGAAGGTCACCCTCAGACGCCGCCTAAAAATATTCGCTTGTCTTAAACCGCATCTGTGCTGCTGGGATGTGCTAAGGATGGACGCGACCAGGTTCTCGCTCTTGGAGATCCGAGTCCCCCCGCTGCCGCCGCCGCCGCCACAGCACTCGCAAAACGCAGAGAAACGCAGAGAGCCTGTTTGATGTTTGGCAATTATTACTTGTACAGTCTTGTTCAAAGTTAATGTTTCCTTTTGGCCGCTGATAGTTGTGCGTTGTTGTTCTGGGTGGTTTTTTTGTTTTGTTTTTTGGTCTCCCTTGTCCCCCATCTCTCCCCCCCCCCCCATTAAGAGCGGGGGAATACAACTCCTTGCCTAGCTAACCCTCCAACTAAGGGAGGGGGAACTGCCATTCTTTTACAGGAGGGGGGAGGAGAAGAGTGAGGGGATTAATTAGCAAGTGCCAGTCCACACTTTCGTTTACCTACCAGCTATTGGCAAAGATGTCAAGTCGATTTTATTTGCACACAATGGAAATGATTTATTTTCGCTGAAGAAGAAGAAGGGGGGGAGGAGCGGGCTGGCAGATATTTGAGGAGGAGGAGAAGAAGAGAGAGGGGGAGAGGGGGAGGGGGAGGAGGTGGTGGTGGAAAAGTTTGAAAATGCCTTGAACTATTCACTGTCGAGATGGCTAATCAGTATTGAGGCTGGAGGGCAATCGGGCAGCTTTTCAATGCGGTTTTCCTTTCATCTCAAGCTGGATGGAGGCGCTCAATTAAAACCCTATCAGTTTGTAAGTAAATCAACGCCTATCAAAGTTGTCACATCAAACAAAACGATTATTATGGCGGCCCGCCTCCCCTATTAATCTCCTTCTAAAATAATCCGCTTGACAGGTCAGGCTGGTGAGCTGCAAAACCTGGACAGGATCACCGCCACCACCCCAAAAGAAAAAAAAAAGGAAGGGGGAAAAAAGTGCTCCGAACTCAACCCGGACTGACTTCTGCTTTTTCCACCCTTCGGGAAAAGACCCGACAGATCCTTGGGCTGCAGCGTCTCTTTCTCCCCACCCCTCCCCGGCTCTCAAATCTCGCCTCTTCCTATCATGGCACTTGTCAGGTTTTGACGGTATTCTTTCGGTAAAAAGTGGACTGTTTTAAAGCAGAGACTAACAACACGCTGGGCCTCTGGATTTCTCTTATTTGTTTTAGCCCTTTTAGAGAGAGGGAGAAGGGAGATTTGGTCTCCTTGGCGTAGCCAGACGTAACAAACATTCCCTACCTGCTTGTGTTTAATGGCGTTTATTATTGTTCTGCCTTGCTTTCCCCCCCTCGCCCCCCCCCAGGCTCACCCCAGAACATCAAATATGTTCGCGTTGGGATGATTTTCATAAACGTGCCATATCCAATGCATGCTTAAATATAACTTGCAGTGTGTGTGTGTGAAACTTCGGTATTTCAGAGCTCCTGGCAGCAGAGAAAAAACTCCCCAGCTTATAAAATACCCCGAGCAACAACAGTCGCCTGGCTGTGCAATAAAGAGAGCTGGCGGCTCCCACATAGCCCCCCCTCTGGTTTTTCTGGTTTTAAAGCGGCGCGTGTTCATCGCGAAATCATGTGGACAGCAGTGGCACTAGATATGCAAACCCGGACAAAAAAAGTATACCGTTTGCAACGGCATTTAAAATACACACAGACGCAAAGAGTTGGAGGGAAACTAACTCCACGGGGGAATCATCAGTGCGGAAGGCAAATGTCCTCTCGGCTGAGGTCTGTTGAACCGAACAACCGAAAATGGCATCTTTGGGTTCCTTCTTTAAAGGGCGCTCGCCCCCCCCCCCTTCTTCCGAAACCTTTTGCAAGGTGGTTTGGTTAATCTCTTTCGCTTTGTTTCCCGGGGTGCTGGTGGTGGCGGTGGAATAAGCAAGACCCTCAACAGCGCTTCACAAAATGAAACTTTGCTATTTAGGCTCCTCTCGACGAGCTGCCTATTCAGCTAATGTCCTTCTCTTTTATTCGGTGGGTTGAGTGCGGCATTTGTGGGACGTTGTTCTGGAAACCCTTTAACTAACAGGACGGGGGTATGTCTTCCTTTTCCACTCCAGTAGCATCCTGCTCTTTAGCAGCTGAGTCTTATTTTGGGGCGATCTGGTTTTATTATCTTTTTAAAAAAAATCAAAATAAAGTTAAGTTCCTGAGAGGAGGAGGAAATTTAGCTTGGAGATTGGCATGGGAGCCCAACTGGTGTTTAAACGCAAGCCTGAAAAAAAAATCATTGGGAAAACTAATGCGTAATTAAAACATGCCCACCATCACCACCACCAGCAGCTCCCAGCCACTGAAATTAATATATCCTCCCAAGGTGTATAATGAGATGGAAAGGAAGGGAAGACTACTCAGCTTCAGTGAGAGTTTGAGCTAATGGCGCAGGTCTCAAAAGGTGCGTGGTGTATACTATATATATTTTTTGCCCATGCCTTAAGGGGAGAGTGAGGTGAAAGACAGCTACGTGCATAGTTAGTTACAGAGAAGCATGCCCTTCAATTGTGTCTCACACATGGAAAGTAACATGGCAGATTCCTGGATCCAGATCCACACAAAGGGCCCTATCCAGCAGGAAGTTCTCCTGCGCAAGCCCCATTTTCTGGCAGGAACAGGAGCTGAGCAGAGGAGCACGTGCTCTTGAACAGCTCCCTTCATGGAAAGTGGGTGTGCGCAGGAGAACGTTCTGTCAGGTTGTGTACCCTGAGCTTATTGAAACATTTGCTATGGAAATTCCGCAGATCCCTGATGGTTGAAGCCTACAAGGAGGGTGAGATTTCTCTCCTGACCCCCTTCCCATGAATTTATGGTTGGAGAAAAGTTGTTGGAAAGGACACAGACGGTATTTACAGTAATAAAATCCTAAATGAGATCTATTGTTCAGGGAGATTAAAGCACAAAACAAAAATTACTGTGGGTGTGTGAGGTTCCTAAACAACTTCTTAGTCTTCTCTTACTTAAATAATAAAGATTTGGAAATGTAGCCAGTTTTCGGCTGTCCCCCAGATGATACATCCACCTGGTTCTCTCCTCCCCCCATCATCCCCAGATCCCATGCACCCTAAAATTAATTCCACCTAAAATACATTTGTCACTTGGGACTGTACTTTAGTGACGTGCCAAATAATTTACATCCGCGCTCATCAGGACTGTCCCAGGAATGATGGATCATTTTGTTGAGTTGCAGTAAGGGGGGGGGGCAGGAGAGTGCAGAATGATCTATAATGATGTAATATATACATTAAAAGGGTGTCTGGATGATCAGAGTTTTGCTAAAAATGTAAAAGGGCTTTTTGATTGATAACAGGGGTTGCTGTTTTTCTGCAAGGGCTGTCACAGGCTGACACAATGCTTGAATTATTAGGGCAGAGAAGGGCAACCATAAATTTCCAGCGTCAGGCAAAAACTCTCTTTATTGTCTGTATGATGGATGGGCCTCCGTACTAGACACCAAATACTTCGTATCACCCTTAAATGGGAACACATTTTTCGCGGCCATAATTCATGTTTTTTAAATAGAAAGTTTGAAATGCCTGCCTATATTTCACAGGCCTGACATATTTATGAATCACTCCCTGCATGCAAATATAATTATTTAAAGCACCCAGGCTGACATATGGGTTAGCAATGGACCAAATGCTGTTAGTGGAGTGACTTTCTTTTAATCCTCTAAATTAAATAGCATGGCAAGGAACGGTGGGGAGAGGGAAGGAGAGAGAAGCCTTTACCTGTCTTTGCAGATCAATAAAGTCAAAGGTAAAGATTTTGCTAATTTTGTCAGCGCCCTCGGAGAGAGAATTAAATTTCGGTTTGATTAGGTGAAGCTGACAAAAAAAGGAGACTTTTTAGCAAGTAACTATTAGGGTAATGAAAGAAATACTCATCTTTGTCCGAGATTTATTATTTCTTTATAGAGCTTTTTTAAGTTGGGTGGTATATTTATTGTTATTGTTTAAATGTTATGTAGGTTCGGAAAAAAATAATAATATCTGCTTCCCCTGACCTACCAGGAAAAGACACAAGGAGCGGGCGATTCCTCTTTTTAAAAATGTAGTTACGGACCCCCTTTATTTATTTATTTAGGCGGAAGAAAAATGATAAAAACATTACACGATGGGTGAGAAAGCTCAAAGGCATCTGACGTGCAAAGGACAAACAGCCTATATACTTCGCACACGGGTGCTGCGTTACCTCTTGGCAAATCAGTCCAGCGTTTCACCCTGGATGTTTTGTAACATTTCACTTTACCCTGCAGCTGCTTATTCCCGGCTTTCCCTATTCCTCCTCCTTGTGCAGATTTTGCAGCGCTCCAAGGAAGAGTTCAGCTGGTCCATTTACTCCGGACAGCGGCAAAATAATAGTAATAATTTTTTTAAAAATCACGAAAGTATAATAATAATAATAATAATAATAATAATAATAATAATAATAAATCTAAATCCTTCTAAAGAAAAGATCTCGTGTCAGTTGTTTACGAACAAAATAGCGCGGCGCTTCTCTTTCTGCTCTTCCTCTTTGGTGAGTCTGGAGAAGACCCGCGACTCCTCTCTTCCCCCACCCCCCCACACCTGGATCCCCCAACGCAGGCAGCCCACCGCACAAACACAGGGAAGAGCTGGAGCTCCAGCGCCACTGCCCCGCTTGCAAAGCGCAGCAGCTCAGCGCGGGCCCAGCCACAAATCATTCCCTGCGATCCAGCCGCCGCCGCCCCCCTCGTCCGAGGCAGTCGTCTGACGTTACCTGCGCCTTTCCTACCACGGGGCGTCTGTTTCCAAACCCTCCCCTCCCAGGGATCGGGAGGATGCCTACGCTTTCGTGGGCACTGAGGTCGGATTTGGGGGCTTTGAGTTTGGATTATTTTTAAAAAAAGAGAGGGGGGGATGCGGGCGGCTGAGTCGGGAGGGGTCTGCAAAGAAAAGGGAAGGCGCTAAGGAGACCCGGGCGCAGCGCGCAGCGAGGGAAGAGCGTAAAAGCACAGTCGCAACGCAGAGGCAGGCGACCCCGGCCCGGGAAGAAAGCGCCGCAGCCTCGGTAGCCGGCGACACTTCCGCCAAGGGTGGGGTTTCTAGGGACCGCCTTCCCTAGGCCCTAAACTCCGCCGCGTTTTCTCTCTTTCTCTAGCCAAGCCAGGGAGCTCTGCGACAGGGGTGGGGGTGGGGGTGGGAAGGAGTTTTGCTTGGTTTCGCGTAGAGCGGAGCAAGGTGAGAATAAGATGGTAAACTGGCCTGCACTATGGCAGACTGGAGATGCAGGATGACATTTTGGAATCTTCCTGCAAATAGAAAATTAGCACATGGAGGGGCGTGGGGTGATTAGGTTGGGACCTTTCCCCCACCCCTGATGTGCTAGTTCATTTTAGTACTTACTTCCAGGGAGTTTCTTTTCTTTTTTTAGAAATGGGGGAGTATTAAAAATGCAAACACACACACACACGCAGGCTGAATTCCGACCACACGATAGTCAATGGTGGGGTAATAATCAACTTTACACTTGTTCATCTAGGGGGGTTACACAACATGGTAATAAATAATCAACTGTGGTGTGGATTAGGATCAGCGCTGAGTTGACTATGGCAGCATTCGGACAACACGATAGTCAATACAACTGACGATTGTTCCCCCCACCCAGTTGCTTATTGTGTTGTCCGAATTCAGCCAGAGTATTGGTTGAACTGGCATGGTCCACTCTACCTCTTGAGGACCTCATCAGCACATTCCCCTGCAGTGCAGACCACATCGGGGCCCTCCCTCATGTGCAAAACCTTCGTGCATGACAATCGTAACCTTACCCAGCTGGGGAACGATGACACGCACACGCACACACTCAAAACCCTGGTCCGCCAGTCCACAGAATCCGTGTGATTCAGAAAAAGCCATTCCAGTGTGGAATTTGTAGGTCAGATTTATCGAAAGCCAAACTCATTTGATTCCACTGGGGATTTCTCCAACATCTCTAATGAGAGCTGTACTGTACAGGCACCACAGGCTTGAGCTGTGAACCCAGGAATCTCTGGTTCAAATATTGCCTCTGTCATTAATGGCTTACTACTGAATTCATATGGGAACAACGATACTGACCATTTTTAAAAAATTCTTGTCATAATAATAATAATAATAATAATATATTTATTTATTTCTAACCTGCCTCTCCCTCTGGATCAAGGCGAGGAACAACATTAAAACACACATGATGTAAAATACATGTGTTTTTCTAGCAATGCTGGCCATATTCACACCACATGATGCAATTATGCTTCAGAAGGACTTCTGTTTCTGGCCAACACACTAATTCTATACACCAAGTCACTATTGTTGTATTAATAATGAAAACTGATTGTATACTAGCTATGCATATGAACGTCTCAAACCTCTTTCCCCCCCCCCCAAAAATGAGGGTTCCCTTTTGAAAAGAGTTGTCTTTTGTTGATAACATCACTACAGTATAATATATAAAAGGGAAAGAGTTGTAGCAAATTCTCTTTAAACACACCACCGTTGGACTTTGCTGAACTTTGCATGGTGCCTGCAGACAATTTATAACCCTATCACTTGGGGGAGGGGATCTACTATCTTATGGGGTTCTAGAATCTTAGAGGATTCTATGTAAGTTCAAACCTCCAGTTTGTTTTCCCTCCTTCGGCAATGAGATCCATGTGAAATGGGACTGCAGGAAAGTTCCCTTGGGACTGCTATACCAACAGCAGTTCAATCAGTTCTTCTGACCGTGATGCACCACCATGAGATTCTACATTGCACCCCACAGCAGGAGATAACTGCCCATCCAAGGAAACTAGGGAGATGTGGACCACAATGGGTATTTGGGAACAACTTATTGAAATAAGCTATTGTAGCCCAACACACCTCTATAATAAACTCTTCTTCAGGGAGTCTTCAGTATATTTAATTCCAGGGCCAGCCCAAGGCTTTTTGCTGGTTTCGAAACAAATTAATATTTGTTCCTCCTCCTTTTTTCTTACTGTATGATGGAAGAGTCATGCTGGATCAGACCAAAGGCCTATTAGTCCAGCATTCTGTTTGCACAGTGGCCGACCAGATGACCATGGAAAGCCCACAAGTAGGCCATGAGAGCCTAGCACTCTCCCATTCAGGTTCTCCAACAACTGGCATATAGAGGCATATTGCCTGATACTGGATGTAATGGGAACCTGCAGTGAAATGTTGCAGTGTATCTCAACCCATAACAGAACTGTTCCTGGTCAGGGTTCCAGCTCTCACAGAGGGGAGGTTTCTAGCAGATGGAAACAAATAAAAGGATATATGTTTACATTTCCCACCTCCCCGAAACCTTCAACTGCTGTGCTATATAAAACTACGGTACTCATGTTCAGAGCTGGCTGCCAGCCCAAAATCTGAGTTATGTTTTTGCTATATATTAGTAGGATATATCAGGTGAGTGGAAAAGTCACCTGAAGTCTACAAGCATATCAATGGAAGAAGAGATTTTTTTAAAAATAAATTTCATGGTATGCCCAACCCTTATCCCAACATCCAAGACATATTTATTTATTTATTTATTTATTCATTCATTTATAAAAGTGGACCCTACTATTTCATACACACACACACACATCAAGATGGTTCACAACAATAAACTAGTCAAACAATATACAAAACATTTAGATATACCTGTTCCCCAATCATAATCCCAACCTCCAATACATTATTTTATTAATTTATTTTTTAAAATGTATACACCGCTATTAAAAAACACAACCTCAAGGTGGCTTAGAATGATAAAATAGTCGAACAATATATAAAATACATAGCTCAACCATACATTAAAACAAAAACAAAAACCAGTAACCATGGAAAACAGCAGTTCACCTAACAAGCCTAGAAATCAATTAAATAACAATCACAGGAGTGATTTTTTTAAAACAAGGAACAGCACAAATCATAATAAACAAAAGAAAAGGGAATAGGAAATACTCAGCTAAAAGCCTTCTTAAAAAACCAAATGTTAACCAAATATCTGAATATACAATGTATGACTGGAAGCTATTAGAAGCTCAAGCAAGCTATTTCCCTGAGCTTTTCCTTTCTTTCAGCTATCTGAAGTTTACACACCTGAATGTTCTATAGGTCCTGGAAACCACTGAGTACAGGTCCTTATTAAGTCATTAAAAAAATCCCACTAAATATGCAAAAACCAGTGCCTTATTTTTTGGAGACCACATTTCATTACCAAACTAATCAGAAACTAGACTAATCAAGTTCAGTATTAGAAGGAATACAATGGTATCTGCAACAAAATGTTGCAGGGGCATTCCCCCCCCCTCCAGACTCCCCTGTGTATCCTCCTTCCCATGTGCACAGTAATGTCTGTTGCCCCACATATTTATCTCCCACGCACCACATGGGCATTACTGTGCATATGGGAAGAAGGATACACAGGGAAATCTAGATCCCAATTGCTTGTGCTTCCACAGACAGGGGAAGAGCTAACATTTCAGTGGGGGAAACCTTGATGCACATATTTGAGCTCCAGCAGAGAGCCCAGAGAATTGAAGAGGGTAGAGGAGAAGTGTGAGGCTGTAACACGTAACCCCTTTTGGAAGCCTCATCTTAATGGGCTTTCTCTTCTGCATACCTCAGAACCCTCCAAGATGTGCTTAATTTTTTGTTTGTTGGTGGGTGGCCCTGTTTTGCTTCCAAAACAATTGGCACAGGCCCACCCACTTTAATAATAATAATAATTATTATTATTATTATTATTATTATTATTATTATTATTATTTCTTACCCGCCTCTCTCTCCGGATTGAGGCAGGGAACAACATCAATACCAGCAATATAAAATACAATATACAATACATAAACTGTTTAAAAGCATACATAATTAATACATTATCAAAATCAACAAAGTCTTAAAATTCGACTGGGTAGGCCTGCCAGAAGAGATCAGTCTTTATTGCTCTCTTAAATTCTGGAAGACTGGTAAGTTGGCGGATCTCTCCCAGCAGGTCGTTCCACAGTCTGGGAGCGGCAGAAGAAAAGGTCCTCTGGGTAACGGTTTTCAGCCTAGTCTTGGCCGACTGGAGTAAATTCTTCCCAGAGGACCTGAGTGTGCGGGGCAGATTGTATGGGAGAAAGCGATCCCGCAGGTAACCTGGACCCAAATCATGTAGGGCTTTAAAGGTAATAACCAACACTTTATACTTCGCTCAGAAACTAATTGGCAGCCAGTGGAGTGATTTTAAATCTGGTGTGATATTTGCTATTAGAAGGATAGAAAGATATAGATAGATAGATAGATAGATAGATAGATAGATAGATAGGTAGGTAGATAGGTAGATAGGTAGATAGGTAGATAGGTAGATAGGTAGATAGGTAGATAGATGATATGGCCAGATGGTAGTTTCCTGCAATGTTTGCCTACAGGTTCAAGTCCAACCCACCGCACGTGGCACCTTCTCTTTGTGTGACTTTCTCAACTCTTTCGAGTGAGAGAAGGTCCTGTGCATAGTCATTATAATCTTGCCAGAATCCTGCCACTGATGTAGAAAGTGGCAGCAACTTTCTGTTATCCTGATCAGGGAAGGGCAACCATGCTCTCAAAACAGCATTCAAAGACACCAGATGCGCAATGTAAATGTCTATAATGGATGCACTTGCCCACTAGGCAATGGATTGACTCTGCCCATTGCATTTCATACAGGTGGCAGTTTGTAATGCCAGGTTTCAGTCATTTCTCAAACCATGCCAAATGGGTTAAGGCAGACAAAAGCCTTGTTTTGAGAAGTAAAAGATGTATGTAGCTTAATAGCTCCCCCCCCCCCATTCGTGTGTATTGTGCAGCTGTCTAAGCCATTTGTACAGTTGCCCTCGCACAAGTTTCTCAGCTCACCTCTGAACAGAAATTAACACAAACAGTGGTTTTTAGATCAGGTTTCCCCAAATTTCCAATGGCTGAGACACACTTCTTTCTCTGAACTAAAACTGGAGGAAATTTAACGTTGGTTTTCCGTTTGTACTTTATGTATTTGCATTCTTAATTTACAGCCCATTCCTAAAATCAAGACTCTGTACCCTAAACTTTGTTCTTTGCAAACTGTTAGCTGCTGGGTTGGTTCACCTTGCCCAACATTACATGGGAAAAACTAAGGGCACAATCCTGGCTGGGGAATGCTGAGAGTTGCACCCTAATAGTACAATCCTATACATGTCTACTCAGAAGTAAGTCCCACAAAATTCAGTGGGGCAGACTCCCAAGTAAATGGGTATAGGATTGCAGCCTAAGAGTCAATATAGTGAGTTAAGTCCCTGTATAGTCCCAGCACTGTCTGCAATCTCTTTGGGGGCCAGTTCAGCTAAATCTGATCCTAGAATGGGCTATAAATTCACAGAAAAGGTCCTTTAGAAGTCATGCAAATATTTTAATTCCTTCATGTATTTTAAAGGAACCAATATAAGCATCAAGCATTATGAGGAAAAGACACAACTTTATAGTTAGGCATCTATTTGTTTGTGATGTCTTTCATCTGAAGGTAAATTATAAATAAAGCAGAGTGAATAAAATTTGGGAAGAGCAGTGAAGTAAGAGAAAAATTAATATGCATTTTCTATGCACTAAAAAGGAACATTAATAACCACTTGCTGGTAGATGTGACTTTGAGAAATTCTTTCATTTCATTATATGTGTTCTTATGGTAGAAATATTCCATTTAATATTACACACAAAATAGATTTTCTAAAATCTTCTAATTGTTCCTTATTTATGTATTTATTTATTTATTTTATTCCATTTATATTCCTCCCCATAGCCGAAGCTCTCTGGGCGGTTTATAAAAATTAAAAACATTGAACAATTAAAACACCAATATACAAAATTTAAAAACATAAAGCATAAAAACAAGTTGAAATTACAATATCCTTCTGGGTCAAAGCACAACAACAACACAAAAACAAAAAAAACCCTTCATCATGTGCTGTTAAATGCCTGGGAGAAGAGGAAAGTCTTGACCTGGCACCGAAAAGATAACAATGTTGGCGCCAGGCGAGCCTCGTCAGGGAGATCATTCCATAATTGGGGGGCCACCACTGAAAAGGCCAGTTCCCTTGTTGCCACCCTCCATGCCTCCCTTGGAGTAGGCAACCGGAGGAGGACCTTCGATGTGGATCGTAGTGTATGGGTAGGTTCGTGTCGGGAGAGGCACACTCTAACCCTCACAGGGAGCTACAATTCTGTAACATACAGGGGACCTGAAGCTGGGGTCTCTAGCACTAGGACATAGGGGTTGGCACCACTTTGCTGCCAAACCCTGCGGTATTGCTGATACAGGTTGGCAGCGGGTAGTCCTCATGAAGGGAGGCCTCATAGGCTTTCCGGTGGTCAGTAGGCTCGCTGGGCCTGCCCTCTGCCCAGGTGGATGGTGACCAATCAGGGGTCACCATCCACCTGGCCTTGCATCTGCTGCAACTCCAGAGCAAATATAGATGGTGGATGTGCTGTACTCACCTCGCTCTGGAGAAAAAAAATCAAGGTAACTTCTCAACTTTTTTTCTCCACAGCTTTGCTGGAAAGCCCCAGTGTGGGTGCAAGGTGGCTGCTGCATTGTATAATCGACACAGTGCCACCACCCACCCACCCTGGGGCTTTCCATGTGTTTAGACAGCCCCCCCTCCAGCATTTTATGTGATGCACCATCATAGATTAAAAGGAGGGGCCATAGTGTGACAGAGCACATGTTCTGCATGCAGAAGGTCCCTGGTTCAATCCCCGGCATTTCCAGGTAAAGCTAGGAAAAACTCCTGCCTGAAACCCCGGAGAACCATTGCTGCCAGCCAGTCAGTGCAAATAATGCTGGGCTAGAAAGGGTCTGACTCAGTGTAAGTCTGCTTTCTATGTTCCTCTGATCACTTGCCAGAGAAGGGAAATTCTGGTCTGCTCTCTTGTATACTCTAGCACCACCACTACGGATTGGTGGCATTGCAGCTCCCAGCCCAGCAAAGGTAAAGAAAAACCACGTAAGTAGCCAAAAGGACTTCGCCGTATTCTTTAAAGCTGCTTCTAACCTGGCTCATCAGTCTGGACAGACTGAGTTCTCTACCCAATGCCAACTCCAGGTTTTTGAGGGCCCTTGGGCAAGACACCCTGACTTGGCCCCTTCTCTCAGTGAGACCACGTTCTCACCACCATTCTCACTAGCTCCCCTTTCTCCTCATCCTCTTTTTCATCGTTGCTACCTCTTTCTTACTTAACAGGTAGGGAGCCAGGGACCAAACAGGCAATGGCAGCTCCTGCTCCTCCTTCACACTACCAGAGTCTGATCCAGACTGAGAGGCAGGTGAATGAACAGGTGGTTGTAATGGTGAAGAGGAGCAAGGCCAGGAGGTTCTTGTCCATGCGGCCTTGCTGGGGTGTGGGCCTTTGGCAGGGACCCAACCATGCCAACCTTTAACACCAGCCCTGTCTCTGCCTGCCTGCTTCCGAGCTTGCCTCCAGACTGCCACTTTGACAAATTCCCAGGAATCCATGGCAGCCATGACACTGAGGCCTGCTTCTTCTCATTAGGTATTTTATACTTGAGTACCAAAGTACAAAATACCCACAGATTATGAAAGATGAATCCATGTTTTTGGTTTTCGCAGGAATATCCATGTCTGTTAGGGCTGGGCTACAGGCAGCAGTCTGAAGTGAGCCAAGAGCCATAGGACAAGCCAGACGTTAGGACCAAAGGATAAACCAAGAGGCAGAATCAAGAGCAAGCAGGTGGACGAACCAAGAGGAAGACCTAAAGTGGCTGCTGCATGTCTTGTACAACCCCAACTCCTAAGGTTGGTCTCGACCAATCAATTAAATTAGGGTGACCATATGAAAAGGAGGACAGGGCTCCTGTATCTTTAACAATTGCAAAGGACAGAGAATTTCAGTAGGTGTCATTTGTATATATACAGAACCTGGTAAAATTCCCTCTTCATCACAACAGTTAAAGCGGCAGGAGCCCTGTCCTCTTGACCATGTACAAAAGAGGGCAGGGCTTCTGCAGCTTTAACTTTGTGATGATGAGGTAATTTCACCAGGTTCTGCATATATACAAATAGCACCTGCTGAAATTCCCTTTTCTATGAAACTGTTAAAGATACAGGAGCCCTGTCCTCCTTTTCATATGGTCAGCCTAATTAAATTCCACATAAAAGGAAACAACCCACATAAATGGGCTGCATCCATTTGTGGTGCCTCCTCCTGCCCTCTGCGTGGTTTTAAAATGTAACTAGATATAACAGCATGAGGGGCCATACATGCTCAAAGGCACTCCATCCTGATATCGCTGTCTTCTCAGGATATGGGGGAAGCAAGTGCGTAGCATTTGCCCTTAAGAGGGAAGAAGGGGAGGCACTCTGCGCAAGCCCAGAAACAGACCCAACAAAGGGGGGGGGGGAAGTGCCCAGCCCAGCCCCGGCCCTTCAGTACAGGCTCCTGATGTAGCACTTGGTGGGTGAGAAGCACAGGCCAAGGCAGTCCAGTAGGATTGGCTGGAGCTGAGTGAGTCCACCGATAGCCGTTTACCTCCTCTCCTTGGTGATGCTACCCCGCGACGTTCTATTGAGGAGCAGCGTTGGCAACAAGAGGATGTCTCCAAGGATGTGGGCACCTGCAGGCTGCCAAAGGCATGCAGGGAAGTGTCGTACTAGCATGTAGAGTGGCTGATTTAAAATAAAGTATGGGTGAGCAAACCCTGACCTCTCACTAACTGTCTTTGTTCTCCTTCTACCTGACTTTCTCCAACTGCCGCTAACCCTGCCCACCATTCCATTCTAGCCTCAGCTATATAAGTCAACAATCCTCCATTCACTCTTCTGTCTGAATAGTATAGTCAGCCTGTCCCCTCAGGCCTCTGCTCCAGCTTGACTGTCCTTTTCTCCCCCACAGGGCTTTCTACTTCTTTCTGTGTTACTGATCCTTTTGAGTTATGTTTTAAAATGCTATTTTATTAGGGCTGTGCACGGATACGGATCCCAGATCCAAAGCGGATCGGAGTGATCTGGACCTCCTGGATCCGAACTGGATTGGAGGAGGCCCGGATCGGTCCGCTCCGGATCAATCTGGAGATCAGGGGCCCATTGCCCTTCCAGGTCCCTGGGTGCCAGCTGCGCAGCCGGCACCCAGGGATGCCAGGCCAGCAGTGAGTCCATTGGACTCACTGCCCTCCCCCAACTCTCCCTGCTGCCTTGTGATCACCGCCGCCGCCCGCCGCTGCTTCCTCTCTACTGAGAACCAGGACTCGCCACCTGATTCTCAGTAGAGCGATGCTGCGCCGGGTGATGACGTTACCCGCTGCAACATCGTTCTACTGAGAGCCAGGTCTCGTTGCCTGGTTCTCTGTAGAGCGACGTCGCACCGGGTGATGCCATTACCTGGCGCGACATCGCTTTACTGAGAATTAGGTGGTGAGGTCTGGTTCTCAGTAGAGGAAGCAGTGGCAGCAGTGATGAGGAGGAAGCAGGTAAGCAGGGAGAGTGGAGGGAGGGCGGTGAGTCCTTTTCCCCATAGACTTGCAAGTCTATGGAGAAAAGGAGGGTCTCCGGATCTCGATCCGGAGACCCGGATTGGGCCCCGGATCTGGATCGGGTCCAGATCATACAGATCCGGATCTGGATCGGGGGGTCCGTGCACAGCCCTATATTTTATAATGGTTTTTATTAATGCATTGTTGTTTTACTTGCTGCCTTGGTAGGATTTTATCTGAAAGGTGGGATAAAAATAATTGTAATAAAATAATAGTCTAATATAAGGGAGGCAAATTAAATTAATGTAATGTGTGTAGATGTAGTAAATGATTTGTTTATGGGAGGCTTCTTACCATTTTAAGATGTAAAATAATTGTCCGCTTTTCGTCCATGATGGAACTCAAGGCAACATACAAAAGTTCTTCAGCGAGTCTCCATCTAAATGTTGACTAGACCTAGAGCAAGGTTGCTTAGACCATGCCTTGCCTTCAAGATGTGTGAATCTATATTCTTCCACATTGGCTTATGATACAGACAAGTCAGACATCCATGCATATTATGGTTTTTAGCTGGCATATGAAACTAAGCAGAGGAATATTCTTGGTGCATTTTGCTGAGCAAGTAACAATACATTTTATGTGTTGTTTAAATTGCAATGTTCCTGTTAATTGTAATATATCTACTTTTGGAAGAACATCAAAGCCATCAATGTTATGACATAGGGGTATAGGAAGCTGCCTTACGCCGAGTCAGACCCTTTCTCCATATAGCCCAAGGTATATGATAACATATGAGTTCTCCTATAGATATAAACCCACAATTTAAAAAGTTTTATACTGAACTTTACAGCAGTGGTAATGAAATATCAGAGCAAGATATGGACACTGTTTCTTCTCATGCTAATCTTCCATCCTTAGATTCTCCACAATGACAGCTTCTTTTGGCTCCTTTGCGTTTGGAGGAAATTATGAATGCAATGACGAATATGAATACTGAGAAATCATCAGGTCTGGATGGATCTCCAATTGAGTGGCATAAAACACTCTTCAGCCTTTTAGCTCCTAAGCTGTATTGCCTTAATTTGTTTTTTGTTTGTTTTAATCGGGTTCCTTTTCTTCATGGTTAAATTATGCTTATATTATTGTGATTTCTAAGCCTGGCAAGGATTGTACCTACTGTGCTAACTATCAACCTATATGATTAATTAACAGATATCAAAATATTAGCAGAAATTTTGGCTGATAGACCGCAACAAATTATTACAGCATTAGTTCAACCAGACCAGGTAAGTTTCATTAAAAAAAAGATAGGGGGCTAATAATCTCAGATTAGTTGTCAATCTGGTCGCTTTAAATCCTGAAAGAACCAACCAGGCAGTCATCATTTCTTTGGATACAGAAAAAAACTGTTAACAAAATTCACAGGGAATTTATTTTTACTACATCAACTAATTTCAGTTTTCCTATAGAATTTTGGAATGGGTTAAAATTCTATACTCTGCCACAAGAGCTAGAGTAATGACTAACAGTTTACTTTCAGCTTTTTTTCTACTTGAGCAGGGCACCAGACAAGGATGTCCACTTTCCAAATTGATATTTGATTTATGTTTGGAACCCCTGGCATGTGCTATTAGACAAAGTGGTTGTATTCATGGTTTTATGCATGCTGTCTTAGAATTTAAAATTATATACTATGCTGATGATCTTTGGCTGTCTATCTCGAAACTCCAGTCGTCGGTTCCAACTTTGATGAAACAGATCTCTGGCTATTCAATTCATTGGTCAAAGTCATTAATAATGCCACTTGGAGATAGCTAATAAACTAGAGTATATCCTAATTGGCAATTTTGATGGTGCCCAGATTTCATTACTTATTTGGTAATAATTATCCCTGGAGATATATCTCAAATGATCAGGTTAAATTTAAACAAGTTGACTAATGGCATTTCACGTGACATAAATAGGCATCTTTAAAGTTCAGTTTATGGATTAAGGTTAATACACTCAAGATGAATACTATACCTCAAATTATTTTATGTTATACGTGGGATCCTCTTACTTATACCTGGCAAATATTTCCAAAATCTTAATGCTTTGTTTTGCAAATTGGGTGTGTGTCTTTCCACCAATAATATCTTTGGATAGGATGCAACTTCCAATTAAAGAAAGTGGGTTTGGCTTTCCAGATCTTGCTATCATCAGGCTTATCTGCTGACCTGTACTAAATGTTTGTCTTTTCCTCTTGGAACTGATTTTCCACCTTGGTCAGTTTTGGAATATTCATGTCTGGAGCTTCTCTCCAATTGGATGATATTAGGTTCTTGGCATATTAAAGTGGACAGAGCTCTTCCCACAATCTTGGCAGTCAGAGATGTGTGGCGTATAATGTCACATCAATTATAGTTTGACCCATTTTCCTATGCCAAATTGACTTTATAGGGGAATCCAGATTTAAAAATTGGAAAGAAAATGTTTTTGTGTTGGACCTGGATGGATAAGATCATTTCCACCCTGGATCAATTATTGGATGTTTATTATGAGTTTTTGTCCTTTTCACCTTTGCAAGATAAATTTGACTTGCTTGCTGAATGACAGTATTTACAATTGCAACATTTATTAGAATCTACATTCAGTCCAACTGCTTTTACCACATTGGAGTCCCCTTTGCTATTGGAAACACTTATTGAAATTGATTGGGTAAATACATTATTTAAAAATACTTAATATCAGTGAATAAATATGATTCACAGATTCTTCAACAGGAACGGAACATGGAATTGGAATGTCCTATCTTACTTAATCAATGGGCTGCCATTTTTGGCGTCTGTATCTGGTATGTCTATAGACTTCCAGCAAAACCTTTTATTTTGGGTCTATTGGATGCCACAACATCTCTTTAACAAAGATTTGTCTAACTTGGCTAATTGTTGAAGGCATAATACAGTTAATGCTTCTTGTATTCACTTGCTTTGGAAATGCCCAATAGCTGCTTCCTTTCGAGAGGAAGTTATCATATAGATAAACTTTGTATTGGAAACCTCTTTAATATTTACTGATGTACATGCTCTCTTAAAACATTTACCTGCTTCTTGGTCAGCATAAATAGATTTTTCACACCCTCTTGATTGCTAAAAGACGAATACTACAATACTGGAAGGATAAAAACTGACTGCCTATAATGCAATGGATTGAAGACCTAGCAATACTAGAAACATTTGAAAGGTTGGTATATAGGCATCACTGGCGAATGGACATATTGGGCTATTTGGTCTGCTTTTACTGAAGTTTATGTGTAATATATTCATTTTGAAAGAATTTTTTAATATTTGAAACTGAGGCCTTTAAAGCATGTAGCTAGTTGCATTTTTTCAACTTTTGTTGTTGTTTTTATCTGTTTTGTTTTGTTGAAACGTATAATTAAAAAAAAGATTTAAAAAAACACTGACTCAAACCTAATTTCATGCGACCCTCCATCTAACTTCAAAAGCCCTCTGCATACAATCAGTTCAGCTCTCTGGCAAGAGTGATCTGTCCCTTCCCTGGCAGCCCCCTGAGTGGAAGGAAGAGGGAGAGAAAAAGGGTGACATGCTCACTTTTGGCTCTGGCCCTGCCCACTGCTGGCTTCAGCCTTGCCTACTGTTGACATGCAGGCTTCAATAGATTTCCAAAAAAAGGGAATGTGGCCTTCAATAGAAAAAGATTACCAACCCCCGATGTAACTTAATGAAAAGCTTTGGAAAAATTGAAAGTTTGCTCACTCTTTTGTGGCATTTTGGTTGGTCCTAATAAAAGTATTGCTTCATAACAGCTTGCTTCATTAATAGTTTTACCTCATAGCAGAAGCCAGCACTCCAGCACAGAGCAAGCCAATCTGATGACAGACTGTTGGACTTTGGGAGTTCTGCTGGCTCTTCGCACACTTGGGTTAGGTTTGGTGTGAGAGAGGGGAGGTTTCTTGTAGCAGCAAGGGGTATTTCATCTATGATTGCAGAATGCAAGCTGAATTTTATACTACAAATATATCTCACGTCTCACTTTTCAGAACTCTTAAGAGAATGCCTTTAGAAAGATCTTTTGCTTCTAGGGCATGCCCTGCTCTGGGAGACAACAGATCAAGTGTTTTGACATTGTTATGAGCTTCTGTACCTGCCAGCCATGTAAGAACAATGAAGAATTATAGAAAAGGTAGAAAGAAATAGTAACAATCCTACATTAAATATTATAATTGGGCTTTACCCAAGATAAGGAAAGAAATATTCTAAACTGAGAATATGTTCCAGGATGCCCATTAGAGAAAGTGATGACATGTATTATATATCACATCAACAACAGAAGTTGATCCAGTTAAATATATCCCCTAATCTGTTTCTCGCTAAGGATCAATGTAGAATTAATACTCAATGACCCTGTTCAGACGACACACTAAGCCATGGTTAAGCATTTTGAGCTAAACATGATGGCTTATTGTGTCATGTGAACCATTTCTAACCATGGGGGCTACATAACTACGGTTTAAACACACTCACTAACCATTTGCTGCAAAAGGTTTTGTGGCCTAACCATGGCTTAGCGTGTTCTCTGAACAGGCCCAATAATAAATTTATATACAGGACCAAACCTGAGTGTGCTTGTGACCTGCACAAAAGTCTGCATAGTTTTCTGTCCATGGCATGGCTCCTTATCCTTTACTAGAATAAGTATATGTCTCTTATTAGCTGGATTGGATAGCATGTTCTTAAAGACAAGAAATATGGTTTCTCTCTGAACCCCTTGAGAACGACCTACTTTGTCCAAGGGGCAGCTGGCCCTGCTTATACATTTGAAACAGTGAGAATTTTTTCTTTAAAATTGAGGTGTTAGAATACTGTGCTAGGTAAATGGCTGTTTGACGTAATCAGAGTCTGTAGAACATTTCTGCACATAAGTACATGGGATGGATTAACAATTTTGATAGCCAGGTGCAGGCCATGCCATAATCTTAGAATCATAGATTTGTGGAATTGGAAGGGATGACAAGGATCATCTAGTCAAACCATCAGCAATGTGCAGGGAAACCAATTAAACCACTCATTAGAGAAGGCTGTCTAGCCCCTTCTTAAAAACCTCCAGATATGAAGAACCCACAACCTTTGTACGTAGACTGATCCACTGTTATACAGATCTTACCATCAGGACGATTTTCCTAATATTTCTGGTTGCAGAAATTCCTTCGTGGGTCAAAGGGGGGAGGTTGACTTTATTGAGGCAGTGCTGGAGCAGGAAGGGGATGCGTCGATGTTCCTACATTAATAGAATGGCTTGGGCGGAAAGCCACCCCATGCCACAAAGGCCTGGTTCGGACGACATGATAATCCAACTTGGGGGGGGGGGGAAACAATCATCAAATGTGTTGCTTATTGTGTTGTGTGGAGGGCAACACACAACACACACACAACTGATGGTACCCTATTTTGGGCAATTAAACAACGGAGAAAAACAACAGGCTTGCACGTTGTTTATCCCGAATTCCGTTGTTTAAAGTGTTGCGTGGAGGGAACCCCCTTCTCTCCATGTACTATTCCGTTTGGTCATAGAGTTTGCTGGCCAGAGCAGCAGACCCCCCCCCCCCCCGCTGCTCTGATACAGCTGGCAGAACTTGCGGTGTATGCTGGGATAAGGCCGGATGACTGAGGGAGGAGACGCAGCAGCCCAGAAAGAGGATGGGACTTTCAGCCATGAGATGGGGGAGGGGCAATATGTCATGTGGCGGGTGCTGCCATGGCGCCGTCAAAATGACGCACAGTGGCCTGTTTCGCACGACACAATATTCAACAGAGGGGGGAGGAAACAATTGTCAGTTGTGTTGCTGATCAGCAGCATTCGGACGACATTTTAGGCAACGGAGGGCGGAAGAGGCAACGGACAGTAAGTTATTGGTAGCATTTGGACGACACGATAATCAACACAACTGATGATTGTTCCCCCCCTCGGTTGATTATCGTGTTGTCCGAATGCTGCCAGTCAGTAGGCCATTCCCCCCCTCCGTTGCCTAAAGTGTGGTCCGAACCCAGCCAATGTCAGAAAGACCCACCTTGAACCAGGTTTACGCCCCAACCCTTCCAACAAGACCTCTTTACCGGTAAAATAAACCAGTCAGCCCCACTGCGTTCCGTAGGCCTTGCTCCCTGGTGCAGCCGATGCATAGTGACTCAGAGGAGTAAGCCCCCCAGAGGCTTATCGCCGGCACGACGGCCTAAGGCGGCAACCTTGCGCAAGGGGGCTTCACTCCCAGGTACGTGCGCGGACGACGTGCAGCCGCGCTGTGAATCCCCAGCCGCTCCGGCCGGCAGCAGGGTCGGCTAGAAAGGCCGCGGAGCTTGCGCGCTCTCCTGCTGTTCACTGGGCCACATGCGCGGGGAGCGCAAAGGCGCCTGCGAGCTCCAGAAGCAACAGGCGTCGCCCACACGGGCCCTTCCGCCTAGAGATCAGCTGACTCCGGCAAGGAAGTGGGCACCCCGAGGGCTTAAATTGCAGGCCCAGGGAAGAGGGGCGGGTGTCCGCCTGCAGCCCGGGAAGCCCTGCGCTCCTTCCCCCTCCCCCCCAGTGACTAACTGACCCCCTCCTCCACGCCTTACCGCCGCCCCTCAGCCCAAGCGCTTGCAAGCTAGGAGGACCCCAAGCTCCCCTCAGTTCCTCCCTTGGGCGCGCGTTGCAGAGATGACAGGGGTCGTGGTGAACGGGACGCAAGTAAGTGCTTCCTCCTCCGCTGTTTGCATTGGCAGCCCTTCACAGAAGCCCCTTGAGGGGGGCGGGCGGCGGGAGGTGGCCCCTCTCCGCTCTCCTTTGGGCGCGTGCAATGTTGCCATTCATCTTTCGCCTTCGTTATTTTCGTGGGTGCGCGTGTGGGTGCAGCTTCATGGAACTGCACTTGTGCTCCCACACTCTTGAAAACTTCTCGCTTTTCTCCACCCGAGCTTCCTGCCTCGGTATTGCCCCCCCAAAACGCCCGGTTCTTCTTTTTTTTCCAGGAAGGGAAAGCGAGAGAGAAAAATCCCGCCCTTTTTTTGTGTTTTAGGGTGCTCAGCCTACGCTGTCTAGTGTGGGTGGAGCTGAGCAAGGGGGAAAAAAGCGCTCTCAAACTACTACTACTACTTACGTGTTGGTGGTAGATGAATGCAAGCCTGCATTGGAGGGGGAATGCTGCCAAACTGTCGCTTCAAAGTGTACACTTTGTTCTGGACCTTAATTATGAACCTATAAATCTGCTGCGTTTCCGTTTCCCAAAGAACGTCTCAATGCTGTGGGATTCTTTCCCAATATTGTTGCCAAACAGCTCTTTATTGAACTCACATGCTGATGATACTTAAGGTTTAGAGAGCACTTGCAAGTGCTCGGGTTGCTTTGTATACATGATGTTGTAAATTTTACAACAGCCTTGTAATGTAGGCCTGTTCAGTTATCTTAATATTGGGCTGCCTCTACAAGAGAGGTTTAAAGCTCTTTCAAGGCGCTTAAAATTTTTTACCTTTACAAGAACGGAGCGCAAATCGGGCGTAGAGGCGCGTTATCTCTCCGGTTATGCGCATTATCGAATGCACGTTAAATCGCGAGTTTTATTTTGCTCCAGCCGTTAAAGTGCATTTTTGACTATGTGAACAAGCCCTTATGCGCATTAACTACTTGTAAAGCGCATTTTGGTCATCCGTTAATGCGCTTCGCCGCCTCTCGTGCAGAGGTATTAGGTGTAAATGCGCTTCAGCGATTATGCGCATAATCGCCTAACCGGGCGCAAAAGCGAATCCTTGTAGAGGGGACCTTGCATGCTGGGCTGGACAGGAACTGAGGGGAAAGTGCCTTGCCTGAGAGCCACCGACTGAGTTTATGGCAGAGGAGAGAAATGGATTGGGAGATTCCTATATAATGCGTAGCTCTTCAAACATTTCCCAAATGTTGTTGTTATTCCTGATTTGTAACTCATTGGCTTTGCCACTATGCTGCACCAGCTGTCGCTCTCATATTTATAGTGTCCAAGGAGAGGACTCAGCATGTGTTTCAGAGCTGTTGTGGATGGCTGCATTGCAAAGTTGTGCTTACAAAACAGAAAATAATAATAATAATAATAATAATAACAATAACATTGCATGCAGTTGACATGAAATTCAATATGGTGTGCTTTTTCCTTTGCTTCTGATTTATTGCATATGCCTAAATTGCATGTTCAATATAGTAATCATTTTCAGTTTTTTCTTTTGTTTAAAAATAAGAACACATTTATAGAGTACACACTGGGCGGTTTTGCACGACACATTAGGCAACAGAGGTGGGGGGAAGCAACCGTCAGTTGTGTTGCTTATCGTGTCGTGTGGAGGGTTACATACCATGCACACACAACTGACAGTACGCTATTCCGCCCAGTTAAGCAACGGAGAGAAACAACGGGCTTGTACATTGTTTAGCTTGAAGCCTGTTGTTTAAAGTGTTGTCCGAAACCAATCCCCCTCTCTCCGTGGACTATTCCGTTTGGGAATAGAGTTCTGCCGGACAGAGCAGCCGAAAATCCCTGCTGCTCTGATACAGCTGGCAGAACTTGCGGTGCATGCTGGGATACGGCTGGAGGACTGAGGGAGGGGGGAGGGAGGAGACGCTGCAACCAAGATGGATGCTGGAACTTTCAGCCGCTCAACGGATGGAGTAGCAACGCGTTGTGTGGGGAGCACCGCCTACCTAACGCACAGTCAGTATGCTATTTCCCCCTCTGTTGCCTAATATGTTGTGCGAAACCAGCCACTTTGTAATATATTTAGGTATACTTACTTTCTTTTGTAAAACAACAAATGTAATACAATGTGTTTGGTTTAATTACAAAGACTAGACTTGCATTGTTGGTAGCAAGTTGCAATTCAGATGAGTTAAAAATATAAGAGCCTAGCGTATTAGGCCAAAGGACCATGCAGAACAGCATCATGATTTGCCAGTAACAACAGCTAGATGCTTCAGCATTTGAAGGCAATAGAAACACTTTTTCGGCCTGTCCTGTATCTGTTGGTCAGTTGAGGAATCTTGTTCATATGGTGGGGGTTCTTATGATCACAGATAAAAGATCAGTCAGTCTGATATCCATCCCTGGGAAAATTTTGGAGCAGATTATAAAGAAGTCAATCTGTAAGCACCTTGAAAACAATGCAGTGATTACTAGAAACCAGCATGGATTTGCCAAGAACAAATCCTGTCAGACTAATCTGATCTCAGTTTTTGATTGGGTAACCTTCCTTGTGGACTGTGGGAATGCTGTGGACATAATATATCTTGACTTCAGCAAAGCTTTTGACAATATGCTCCATGACATTCTGATTCACAAACTAACTAGATGGAACAACTATTAGGTGGATCCACAGTTGGCCACAGAATCAGACTCAAAGAGCGCTTATCAGTGATACCTTCTTAAACTGGGGGTGGGGGCTCAGTCCTGGGCCCAGTGCTGTTCAACATTTTTATTAATGATTTGGACGAGGAGGTGCAGGGAATGCTTATCAGATTTGCAGACAACACAGAATTGGGTGGGATAGCTAATACCCTGGAAGACAGAAACAAACTTCAAAGTGATTTTGTTAGGCTGGAATGCTGGGCTGAAAACAACAGAATGAAATTTAATAGAGATAAATGTCAAGTTCTGCACCTAGGAAAAAGAAACCAAATGCACAGTTATAAGATAGGGGATACTTGGCTCAGCAATACTACAAGCAAGGAGGATCTTGGAATTGTTGTAGATCACAAGCTGAATATGAGCCAACAGTGTGATGTGGCTGCAAAAAAAGCAAATGCTATTTTGGGCTGCATTAATAGAAGTATTGCTTCCAAATCACACGAGGTATTGGTTGCACTCTATTCAGCACGTATTAGGCCCCATCTTAACTATTGTGTTCAGTTCTGGACACCACACTTCAAGAAGGATGCAGACAAGTTGGAGGGGGTTCAGATGAGAGCAGCGAGGATGATCAGGGGCCTGGAAACAAAGCCCTCTGAGGAGAGACTGAAGGAACTGGGCATGTTTAGCCTGGAGAAGAGAAGACTGAGGGCAGACATGATAGCACTCTTCAAATACTTGAAAGGTTGTTACACAGCAGGATCTCTTCTCTATCATCCCAGAGTGCAGGACATGGAATAATGGGCTCAAGTTACAGGAAGTCAGATTCTGGCTGGACATCAGGAAAAAACATCCTGACTGTTAGAACAGTACGACAATGGAACCAATTACCTAGGGAGGTCGTGGGCTCTCTCACATTAGAGGCCTTCAAGGTGCAGCTGGACAGCCATCTGTCAGGTATGCTTTAAGGTGGATTTTTGCATTGAGCAGGGGGTTGAACTCAATGGCTTTACAGGTCTCTTCCAACTCTACTATTCTAGGATTCTGTGATCAGCAGATAACTGGGATTAGTTTCCATCATCTAAATTTGGAGTTCACCTTGGGATTCTCCTGCCTGTCTCCCCACTTACAAGTGGTATAAGAAAGGTCTCAAACAATTGATAATTTGATCATCGATACATATGTTTGCAAATAAATCCCAATGGGTTTCATGTGCCTTAGTTCCTGGTAAGTGTATTTTGGATTGCAGCCTCATAGGCCTATCCTGTGTGCATTTACTCTGACCTAATAAGTTCTATGGGGTTTCTTCTCAACTAAATGTGCATAGGATTGCTGCCTTTAAATGCTGTCATAAGAGACTATTTGCCAGAATAGATTTGAGACAGGGCTCCTGTGCCTAATAAATGCACTTAAAGGAGAATCTTGGCAGGTGTAGTTCTGCAAAGTGCTGCAATTCTGAGAAGCTGCCCCTGCCAAAATTCTCTCTGTGCTTTTATGAAAGGCACAGAAGCCTTGTCGCAATGTTGCTTGGATGCCTGCATGGCTCTGAAGGATGTTCTGAGGTCCCTGATACTTTTAGTATGCCTGAGCTTCTGTCAGTTTTCAGAGTTTCATACATTATGACTCTTGGGATAAGAGGGAATCTCTGCCTACGTCCTCCAAACCTGGCCTCGTATCTCCTCTAAGAACTTTTTAAAAAAACCCAGAGATCCTTAGAATGTGATATGCTGCAGCTTTGAACAGAGTTGTCTCCCCCTTTCCTGATAGACTTAAGGAATACTGGTCTGCATTGGTCCAAGACAACAGGAATTCTTGTCTGCCTAAAGCAGCTCTTCCAATGAGTTGAACTAAAACTCCTGTCATCTCCAGCCAGCATCATTGGGGAAGTCTGGCCTACAGTGTTCTGTCTTTTCCCAGAAAACAGAAGATCCTTTCTTTGCAAGGGCTTGTGGTCTCACAGTTCTGTTCTGAGAGATGTCAAAGTGGCTTTGCATTGCTGTTGTGAGGTGACTTCTCATGGTTGCCTCAATGGAGATCAACATTCATTGTATTACTGTGAATGGTTCTGGTGGACTGAAATTTCCCCCTGTCTAGGCTGACCATATGAAAAGGTGGACAGGGCTCATGTAACTTTAACAGTTGTAGAGAAAGGGGAATTTCAGCCAGTGTCATTTGCATGCAATTAGTTCCTCGTGAAATTCCCTCTTCATCACAACAGTTAAAGTTGCAGGCACTATACTAGAGTGACCATATACAAAAGAAGGCAGGACCCCTGCAACTTTAACTGTTGTGATGAAGAAGTAATTTCACCAGGGACTAATTGCATACAAATGACCCTGGCTGAAATTCCCTTTTCTCTACAACTGTTAAAGTTACATGAACCCTGTCCTCCTTTTCATATGGTCAGCCTACCCTTGTCCCATCTCAAATCACTCACAAAGCACAGTTGCATTGTGCAGCTGCTGAAATGATGCTGAGGTTTTGTCAGAAGGTGGGTGAAATATGTCAGTGAGCCTAACCAGTACTTACTTGCCCAAACTCCAGTCAGGCAGCATGACCCAGAGTTACAGCAGCGGTTGCTCTTGCAGCCTTCCCCAACCAGTTCCCATCATCTCCAGCCCACATGTCCAGTGGGAGTTTTAGTGCAACACATCTGGAGAGCATTGCTTTACTTGCCTCAGTTCACAATTGGGAAAGACTGCTCTACTTGCGTCAGTAACTATTGGTTTGGACTCTCACCTCACCACCTATCTTCAATCAGAAGCAAACGTCTTAAAGCCCTGATATGGAGCAGCCGTGGCAGTTTCTCAATAGGTACAAATAGCATTATCTGAATTTATGATAGGGTCTGTTGCATAAGGAAACAAAACATTTCAGGGCTTCAGATGCCCTGTCCTGAATACCCACAACGTACATTCTGTGGGGGCCTTCACCAGTTCCCTTCAAGCCCCAGTTCCTATTTACAATGTTCAAAAAGCTCCTTGCTGTTCTAGTGTTTTCCCCCCGATCATGGAATAGTTGAGTACAATTTACACTGAAGCTCATTAAACTTATGATCTCCGTGTGCTGTTTATAAGGTTAGAATACATGTTGATCTTCACTGTACCTCTGTGTGTGGAGTGTCTGTGTGGTGGAGGCCATCTTCCCTAAAACTACTCAGTGCCCATTGAACCTTGTAAATCTCACGGACCTCCTCTCCAATCATTTGAAAGGACAAGTTAATGCAATTTCTGAGATTACTACTTCGCGTGGGAGCTTTCGCACATTCCAGTACTCACATGGTCAACAACAAACCATATGGATATTGTAAAGATGAATCTGTGAGTAAACCTGCCATGCAGCTGTGCTATGTAAGTCAAGGCAACTTCTGAAGAGAGGAACAGCAGTTGTGTGGAGAAGCTTCTGGAACTAATCTGGGTTAATTTTAAGGAATTGTAAGATAAACTTGATCCTGGGGTTTCAGGATTGTGTAACTCTTCTTATGGTTCCTTACCCTTTTCTTTTCTTGGGCTGATTTTGGATATACAAAAGTACTTTTAAGCCACAAACCTAAGCACACTTTCATGGAAGCAAGTTCCATTTAACTCAGTAGGACTTACTTCCACACTTGGAGACTTCAGAAGGCTGCAATTCTGAACAAGTTTCCATCTAAGTAAATGTGTTTAGGATTGAGCTGCAACTATGTTCAAATTCCATTGATATGAGTGGAATTTAAGTACTACTGTGTATGATAGATTTCACAAGTGTCACAGTACAGGATCCAGGTGGTGCCCCATGTTTATATTGCTGAATAGAGATCCCTTCTTTGTAGAGCTAGTAGTTCCCTTTCTGTTGCTGACTGTGTGGAAGGCTATTTATGAGATCACTGATATGTATTGCCTGTGTGTGGAGAATTGGAGTGTAAGCATGTTACAAAATTACTTAATTAGAGATCATGAGCTTTTCAAACAAGAGTTTATTTGAAAAGCTCACATGAAATAGGGGCTTCTGTTATGTGGTGGTGGTGGTCTTCTTAATTATGCTTTAAGATCTATCTGCTTACTCAGAAGCAGTTGCTCTTTTCTTTACATTGTCCACAGAGTACTGTCTTGCCCACCAACACTTTGACCAAATGCTTAAATACCACTGAAATACAAAATAAAATTCCAGAATGGCAGAAATAAGGCCATTAGTACATAGATGTTGATATCCTGGACCAGCCTTTGGGAGGAAAATACAAAAAATTGTTCCTTAACTCCCATTGGAGTAAGTCCAGCAAAACAATTTGGTGAGAGAAAGAAAGAAAGGACAGGAAAGAAAGAAAGAAGTGATTTTATGCCACATGGAGCAGTCAATCTTTGTGCTGGGCCTTTCCAGGCCAATTTGGGCTGTGCAAACATACAGCAAGAGTGGTGTGACAGCAACTGCTAATAAATTTAAGAATTGCTTTCATCTGGATGAACAAAGATGTATCATCTTGTGATCACTGAAGTACCCAAAGTGGTCAGAACCTTCATAGTGTAATCCTATGCATATCTGCTCAGAAGTAAGTCTCACAGAGTTCAATGGACTTACTTCCACGTAAATGTTTCTAGCAGGGGTGGCCAGATTTCAGGCTTGTGGCCTCTATGTTGCTTTTGACTGGAATCCTGAAGTCCACCTACCAGAGGCAGGTGCAAAATAGGGGTTCAGGCAGGCTGGCATATGCTAAGAATTAAGGAATAGGGACACTTTTGATCAATACCAGAACTGTACTCAGAAGTTCCACATAAAAAATCCACTCCTGGGTTACTCCGAAGCAATATTTTTCAGCAACTTAATGGGGGTGGGGCTTTTTAGCTGTTGGCATTGTTGGACATCTGGGAGTCAGAAGCTCTTGCCAAAGATCTACCAACAGTATTACAGCTTCAGCTGTGTTCCAAACAGCAAGAAACCGCACAAGAAGTAGGACTTTCTTTTAAAACTTGAGTTGAGTTTTGGGGTTTGGGTCCAACTTTATACATCTTTTGGGTGTTTATACCAGGTGACTCTCTTCTCCCCCCAATGTATTTTACAAACTATTGGGCACACATGAAGATGATGAACTCTAGTGTTTTGTTTTGTTTTTAAAAAAATAGCATTGTGGTTGATTTGGTTGTATATGGCAAGGACTGCAAGTGTTCATTCCTTGGAGGCTTTACGCATCCCCTTTGAAGTACAAAGTACTCTTTAGATGGCTATGTATTTAACAGTGGGAATAGTAATAGCATTTATGCAGTGCTTTAGAATGTTCAAAGCACTTTGCATTCATTATCTGAGTAATTCTAATATAGCTCTTGGAGTTTATGCTTCACAGAATATTCCTTGTTCAGAGGAGGGCAAAAAGGATGATCAGGGGTCTGGAAACAAAGCCCTATGAGGAGAGACTGAAAGAACTGGGCATGTTTAGCCTGGAGAAGAGAAGATTGAGGGGAGACATGATAGCACTCTTCAAATACTTGAAAGGTTGTCACACAGAGGAGGGCCAGGATCTCTTCTCGATCAACCCAGAGTGCAGGATACGAAATAGTGGGCTCAAGTTACAGGAAGCCAGATTCCATCTGGACATCAGGGAAAACGTCTTGACTGTTAGAGCAGTACGACAATGGAACCAATGACCTAGGGAGGTGGTAGGCTCTCCCACATTAGAGGCCTTCAAGAGGCAGCTGGACAGCCATCTGTCAGGCATGCTTTAAGGTGGATTTCTGCATTGAGGAGGGGGTTGGACTCGATGGCCTTATAGGCCCCTTCCAACTCTACTATTCTATGATTCTATGATCATAATGAATGTAAAATGTATTCATAATCTCACCTTTTTATTTATAACTTCCATGTTAATTTTCAATACTAGTAGCTGAATTGGGCCCAAAGGGTTTAGGTGCTGCATTCTGTTGGGCTTCATTAGCAGAATAGTAAGCTTTAAAGTTAACCTTCCAGTACAACTCATCCAGTAAAATCTATCATTTGAGCTCTTCTAGCTATTGTCTGTCATTCTTATATGTTCTATATGTTGTAACTTAGACTAAGATGTCACCATATGTTCTTCTGGAAGGTATTGCAGTCTTGCAAGCCCATCATTCCCTCCTTGGAGTTTGCTTAACTGGAAAGCATTGGTGAAGACCTAGCACAGCCTTTGCCAATGTGCTGCCTCCAGATGTTTTGAACTGCAACTCCCATTATCCCTGACCTTGCTGTTTGAGGCTGATGGGAGTTGCAGTCCAAGTCATCTGGAGGGCACCATGTTGGGGGAACATTGATCAAGCCTTTATACCTTGCACTTGGTGGGAGGAACCAGAGTTGAATCCAATAGCTTCAAGGCACTGTGCTTTGGGACAATTTCATGGGGTTGGGGAGTCAGCATAGGCATTCAGTTTTTTAGATTAAGAAGTATCCTCTGTGGCAGGTGTGGGGAACCAATACCCCATTAGTGGAAGTTGGACTGCAATACCCATCATCCCCAGCCAGCATGGCCAATGGTCAAGGATGATGGGAGCTATAGTCTAACAACATCTGGAGGGCCACAGGTTGCCCAGCCCTGTTCTGTGAGTTCTTTCAGTGATAAAAGATATCAAAGATCTGAAAGAAGTCACTTCAGTTAAAATATTAGAGGAATAGACTGATCTGCCTCATTGATGAGCTGCAGTTGAAATATTTGGTGCACTTACTGTTTGAATAAAGCCTTGGAGAGCACTTGCAGCTTTGTTCTTCTGCATGGCATTGCCTAGACAACAACAAAAAACCAATGAGCAACATATGACTTCCAAAGTAATGTCTTGTCAAACTGTGGAAGAGCTACGGTGTTTGAATATGGCAGCTGAGAGATAACACCAACTTAGTTACCATATTATAGAAGGACTTTCTAGTATCAACTTCTGTTCTTCCTTATCAGGAACTACTGAGACTGTGGTATACCTGCACCACTCAAAGACCCTTGTGGGTGTGTTATGCAGTTGAAATCCCTCCCTGCAAGATGAATAAATGTCCTTAGATATAGGATTGGATTCTGATCATCTGAGGAGTTGCCATGTGCTGTGGGAAATAATGAGAAGCAGGTTCTTTCAAGTAATTGCATCCTCAGTGTGTAACTCCTTGCTCAGCAGAGCCCTCTCTTAAGCCCTTCTCTGTTACTTTTTGGGGACCAGACTTTGGGTGTTGATAATTGGCCAAGGTTTTATTATTCTGTATTTTAGCTCTTGCTCTCTGGTTTTATCGTTTTTATGGTGATATATTCCTAATTATTAGTGGTGGTTTAAAATTCTTTCTATGATAGAGAGCCCCTTTGAGGAGAGCAATAATTGGATCTGAAAGGTGGGATATAAAATAAGGCCTTTCAAGACCAGTTGCTTTATTTGTATTTTCTTAAGAAAAACATTTAACTTTTCTGTCTTTAAAAATACTTTGTATGTTCAGGATGTTAAGCTATAAATGATACCATATTGGATTACCACTCCTACACAACCGGGATCCCAGAGGAGTTCAAAAATATTTTTTTGTGACATCTGCCACTTCATATCCCCTTTATTTCTTTTTTTTTCTTCTGCAATAAAGGAGTTGGCTGATGTTTCTTTAGTGTATCAACTTTCTCCCCCTTTTTAAATTGAGGGTTTCACTAAAAGGGCAACGTGGTTGGTTTGATCCCAGGAAGTGGGAAAAATGAACAGTTGCACATCCAAAGTATTGGGCATCTAAATAACTGTAATAAGTGAAAACTGTAATTAACAAACATAGTATTTAAGAACATAAGAAGAACCATGGATCAGACCAAAGGTCCATCTAGTCCAATATTCTATTCTCACAAAGACTGGGTTTGCACAAGACACCAGGGGTGCATATTCCACACTTGCTGTGAGTTATTTAATGAATGATGAGGTGGCGGCAGCCACTAGCGCCAACTTGCATATCCAACCCTGGCAAGCATGGGTTATGTGAGGGTCAAACAGATGGTGCAGAACCCATGCTCACTGGGTTCAAACAACATGACAGTGGCCAAGTGGGCTTTGTCAGGACCCACCTTCAGCACTGGGTCTTGTAGAATCTGACAGAAGTGGTGTGGGATTTGCAGAAGGGTCATCCAGGTGTCAGTTTCCCGGACTCTGTGTGCTAGAAGGATTGGGAAATCTGACAGGCTTACATATTTAAAATAGTGGCCACACACACTATATCATCATCATGTGTGTAATAATCCACAGTGGGCAGTTGTGCCATGGAAACAGCCCCAGAAGAAAACCACAAATAGGACAAAAGTGTGATAACATCCTCCCACTCATGTTCCCCAGCAATTGGTATACGTATATGTAGGCTTATTGGCATTGATATTGGAGGTAGCATATAGCCATCAGAACTAGTATGCATTGATAGCCTTCTCCATGAATTTGTCAAAGCCAGTTTGAAGCCATCCAAATTGGTGGCCATCACTATATCTTGTGGTAGCAAATTCCATAGTTTGATTATATGCTGCATGAAGAAGTACTTCCTTTTATCTATCCTGAATCTCCCACCAATCAGCGTCATTAATTGTATTATAAAAGTGGGATGAAAATGTCTCCCTATCCGCTTTCTCCACACCATGTATAATTTTGTATACCTCTACCATGTCTCTCCACACTCACCTTTTCTCCAAGCTAAGCAGTCCCAGATTTTATAACCTTCTCTCATAGGGGAGTTGCTCCAGCCCCTTGATCAGTTTAGTTGCGTTACTCTGCACTTTTCCCAATGCTACAATATCATTTTTTAGGTTCGGTGACCAGAACTGTATATATTATTCTAAGTGAAGTCGCATAATAGGGTCATATAGGGCATTATGATCTTGCCAGTTTTATTTTTTTATGCCTTTCCTAATTATTATTTCTAATTTTATGCCATGGAACTTGCCTTTTTCATAGCAGCTGCACACTGGGTTGACATTTTCATCAAACTGTCCACCACAACACCAAGATCTCTTTCTTGGTTAGTCATCACTAGCTCTGCTCTCATCAGCATTTATGTGATGTTTTTACCCTAGCATGCATCACTTTACAAGTGTATACATTGAACTGCATTTGCAATTTTAATGCCCATCTTCCCAGTTTGGAGAGATATCTGTACTCTAAACTAATGATATGTGTTTGAAGTATGTGTTTGAAGTGTCTTTTAAAATGGTAACTTAATTGAGGTTTCTCTTTGATTTCACTATCAGTTTAGTACAAACAGAGTTTTAAAATGTGGCTCTTCAGGAATGTCCTAGTTACTGGAAATCTGAAAGTTGACACAGGAAAGAGCGGAGTTTATGTACAGCATTTTCTCTCGCTGATAAAACATGTTGCTGTTTTCCCCTCTCCTTGAAGTGACTATTTCTTGCGTTTTAATTTAATTGCATTTGCATGTATATGTAGCAGGGAAATAGCATTGGGATCCATTAGAGTGAATGGCAGAACACGTCCGGAAGATGTCTAATGATTCGGGAGCAGAATTCCAAATAATTAGATTGACGTCTCTCTCAAAGAAATCTCCCTTCCTTTTACTTTCTGGAGACTGTGAAAGGCAACCCTTTGTCCTAAAGTAGAATTTATTGCAAGAGAAGGGATGACAGATACCTTTAGGAGGAAGAGGAAATTGCAAGAATGAACTCTGAGCTTTTTATTTTTTCAGCTCATGTATTCACAGTAAAACTATTTCTCTGTAGTCAACTATCTCTTTCTCAGATGAAGTTACTGAACAAGGATGAATTAAACGGGATGAAATGCTACATAATCAGATTGCAATCATTTTAAGACCAGCTGAACCACAAGGGTGATTTGTAAAGTTAGGGGATGCACTGGCAAGTTGTCATGTAGAGTAGGTTGTATTTTGGAGAACATGAAATATCATCCAAACGCAACTTGCCTGACGCTTATTTTCTTGTTCTTATCTGGAATTTGAAGAAATGGGAACTTCAAAGACAAATGGAAACTTCATAAGACCAATTCCTTAAGAAGTGGAACTCTGAATTGAGCATAGATATTGCTTTGCTGTTAAACTAATCCCAACGAAATAGAAAGTTATCAAAAATTATTCTCAAGGTGTAAATGTTGTAGTTTTCTAAATAATAATAATAATAAATTTATTTCTTACCCACCTCTCCATTTGGATCGAGGCAGGGAACAACAATAATTATAAAACACGATAAAATACATAAAACTGATTAAAAACATGGCAAACATTATTAAAATAGCAATACAACATCCTAAAAACATCCTAAAATTCCACTGGATATGCCTGCCAGAAGAGACCAGTCTTTATAGCTTTCTTAAATTCTAAAAGACTGTTAAGTTGACGAGTCTCCTCTCGCACGTCATTCCACAGTCTGGGAGCGGCAGAAGAAAAGGTCCTCTGGGTAACGGTTGTCAGCCTAGTCTTGGCTGACTGTAGTAAATTCTTCCCAGAGGATCTGAGCGTGCGGGGCGGATTGTATGGGAGAAGGCGATCCCACAAATAACTTGGACCCAAACCATGTAGGGTTTTAAAGGTAATAACCAACACTTCGTACTTCACCTGGAAACTAATTGGCAGCCAGTGGAGCGATTTTAAAGCTGGCATAATATGGTCACCCCTAGGCTGGCTGCCATATTTTGAACTAGTTGAAGTTTCCGGACTAGGCACAAAGGTAGCCCTATGTATAGTGCATTGCAGAAGTCGAGCCTCGAAGTTACCAGCTCGTGCACTACAGTCTTTAGGTCTTCCTAAAGCATTTGATCAGCTTTTCCCTATCTTTAAATTGCTTGCTAGAGGGATGAGCTGGTATGGATGATAGAATTCTTTGGAGATTTTAATTAAGCATTAAAACATCAACCACTTTTATGTGTGACAAGATAAAGTTTTGAGATGCTATTCTTGTTCAACAACATTCATTGTTGACAACTGCTGTATGTTAGAGAGCCTGAGATTGCTCTCACCCTCCCTTTTTTTTAAAGTGTGATATTTTGTCAAGAACATAACGTATTTATTTAGAGGATGGTATCCTGTTGTTGTAAGCATCCTTGTTCTCTATGGGATATCACCATATCTGTATATTTTTATTCAATAAGCATTGGCCGCTAAGCGAGACCTGCTTAAATGAGCATTGATGACTTGTGGCTACTAGTTATGCACCGCTGACATGCACCATCCTCTGAAATTTTAGGATGCTTGGCATCCCAACAAAATAAACAATAAAACCCAGACCTTGGCGTAATTACGTTACAAAGGAAGAACCCCCAAAACATTATGTTAGGTACAATGGGGGTAACTTTGGAAATACTAATCACAGTCTAGTAAATATCTGCAAAATTCCAAATCAAGCTGCAAATTGAGTTTATAAAACAGGGCAGTGCTTTATAAACATGACAAGTAGAACTGGACTGGACTTGATAGTAGTAGCAGTTTAATACTTTGAATTTTTTTGAATGGTTTATTTTATTTGCTGTATCACTCGATTACCAAGACAAGAGATGTCTGAAGACTTCAAACTGCCCTGCTGCTAAACTCTTATGTTCTTACTTCTTATAGGTATCTTACATTGGTCAAGATTGCAATGAAATCCCAGAATTCCTGGGGAGAGAATATGGATACATTGCAAAAAGGCTGGATCTTAGCTTCAACTTGTTAAGGTAGGTCATGATTTGCATAAACAGCATCGAGTGATACCTTAACACGGAAAACTTTTTCTACCTTTCTTATCTTTTGTTTTGTTAAGTCAACAATTTCTACATAGATATACTGTTTACCTAATTATAAACATTGTATTAAAATAGAGCTAGACTACAAGCAGAAAAGAGTTTATGTTCAACGCTTCCTTTGTATGTGTAAGAATAATTAAGAGGGGATTATCATTTTCAATTATCATTTGCAACGGTATAGATGCAGCTTGCATTGTATAAGAAATGTGTACTATTCTTCATCTGCTTTTGTTGAAAGAAGAAGAACAGAATAAAAATGTATTTGAGGAGCAGAGCAGGAATGCCTAAGTGTTTCAAATTGGCTGAGATTTTGGTAAATCTCTTCCAGGGTGGGATTGATTTAAATTGTCAAGAGAAAGACCAATTTTTAAAAATTGAGTTTTTCGTTTTCAGGTGTGAAATGTGTTTCCTGAACAATCATGCATAACAACAGACTGCTGTAACAATACAAACATATTGGATTGCACTTAATTAGAGCCATCATACAACCTAAGAGGCTAACCTATAAGCCATATAATCCATACTTGCTTTATGTAGAATTATGTTTGCTTAGAGATAAGAAACAGTATTCTGTAAAGATACAAGGTAAAATGACTGATTTGAAAGCTAAGGCTACAATCCTATGCACACTGAACTGGAAGTAAAAACAATCATGTTTGATTCTGATTTAAGATCCAGGTTAGAAAATTGACATTAAGCAAGAGTTCCCTCTCAGGATGCCACAGGAAAAATTGATTTAAACAAACCAGGATTACAGTGCTGAAGCCAGTGCTGATATCCTCTTTTGTTTAAACCAGGGCTGGGCAACTTCTGGGGGTTGAGGGGTCGTATTGCACCCCCAGACCACATTGGGGTTTGCACCCCTCTCCTGCTGCTGGAATTAATTGCTGCTGCCAAATTTGCTGTGATGTTGGCAAAAAGACGTCTGTTTTGCAACTGATGCTGTTTTGGGAAGCATATGTGTTTTATACAAACAGAATCACACTTCCAGGAAGCTCCCAGGAGTACAATTTTGCTTCCCGAGTGCCAGGTTTTGTTGCAAAATTGCTTCTTTTTCGCTGCTAGTGGTAAGGAGGGTTGAAAAACAACAACTGGGAGGTGGTCTGCATGGTACCAACCCCTGACTAAAACCAAAATTGCATCCAAACCAAACCAATATAAGTGAAATGATTTTAAAAAACGAAAAAGAAAAAATCAAAGCTCTTGAAAAAAAAAAAAAGGGGAGGGGAAATCATATTGGTGCCACTACCTTGCTCCTTCTATAATTTGCTATTGACCATAATTTAAGAATTTGGATCATCAACTTGATAATTTATCTAAATGTAAATCACATAATGCAAGCAATGGGGATTTCTCGAGTATGATAAAAAAACCCAACCTTTTCTCTTTGACATATTAAGTGTATTTTAGAACAGCTAAACTGTCTATAATGTAAGGATTTTAATCTGTAGTTTCTCAGATTAACCTTTCAAAGTTTCCTAGATAGATGCACATTCACTAATCTTTTTCTTACCCTAAACATAAACCATAGCCATCCAGTTGTGGGCATCCGCACATAGTGCAATCAACACTTGGCTGATGTAAAATGGCAACCATCTTGTACTTATCTATTCATAAAGTAAACAATATCACTAGCCGTCTTAAGTGCCATATTTTGGTAGAAAGCTGGAGTACAAATAAAATAAATATTTACTACAAACATTCAAAAAGTTGTAGTCCTAGAGTGAGTGCTCCTATTCAGTGTTCTTGCCAGCCAGCCATGGACTCCTCTAAAATACTGTAAGCTACAAGGAGCTCAACAGGGCATTCTCCCCACCCTCCTCCTGCAGTTCTTTACCAACTGACACTCAATGCCCAATCTTCATTGGGGTTACCCACAGTGGTTTTTTTTTTAAAAAAAAAGACTTGTAATATTTCTGCCAGCTGTAAGGTTCTCACCAACTATGTTGATTGTTCCTCAGTGGTCCTGTTTTGGATTCATTTGTCTGTACTCACCACCTGAGTATGCTATTAGAGGGAATGTGTGACATGTTGGCCATTAAATGTAATGGGAAAATGTTATTTTGTACTTGAAGTATTAAACAGTATGTTCTACAAATGTAATGTGAATGCCTAAACATTTAAAAAATATTCAGTGTTGTGTGGGGAAACAAGAGCTCAGGCTAGAAGCCAGACGTGCCCCACTTTTTGCAAACTGCTTGACCTTGTGGGGGTGAAGCCAGTGACATCCTTCGGAATGCCACTAAACTTGCTGTCATGGCTCCAGATACGGTGCATGGGTGGAAACCTGTAGACTTGCTCTCGGGCATTTCAGATTTTTAGTTTTTGTTTTGTATTGTGTTCCATTTTCAATGGCATTTGGCAGAGAGCTTTGGCTGTTGGGTAGTATAAAAATGCAATAAATAAATAAAAATAACCGAATGTGTTTGAGGCTGACGGCATGTTTAGTGGGCATGGGACCAGTCTTTCCTCATATTAATTTCTACACTAATGACTCTATGCATAGGGCCTCAGCTGCAATTTGGCATTGGGCCAATGTGCTCTAGTTTCTAGATCAAGATAATCAGATGCAGTTAGTGCCTAACAGTGCAGTCTTATACATACCTACCCAAAGTAAGTTTCACTACGCTCAATGGAGCTTACTCAAAGATAAGTAGGATTGCTCTGTTAGATCAAAGAGCCATATTCTTTCTTGTATCTTGTGTAAAGTCAGGATACCTATTTGCAGCATTCTGTACTTCAGGGAATGGAAGCCACAAAGGATCTATTCTGTCTCCAAGATCAAACATGCCCTGAAGTTTTGCCAAGGGATTTGGATGGCTCTGAGTTGTAAGTCCTAGGCAAAATAAACTTAATCACATCCTGCAAGCATTGAGGTTTCATTTGGTCAGCAGTTCCTGCAAAAAGGTACTGGGTATTTTGAATTTGCACTGATTTCAGTGTACATAGGTCATATTCAACAAGTTTTCAAGGCAATCTGAAATCCTGTGTGATTGGGGTTCCAGTTTGCATGATATAGCCTGTGTGTATAGGCTGCCCTTCAGATATCATGCACCTTCCCAAAGTCTGTGCATTCAGTATGAACATCAGGAGATGGGGCTAGCTGGTGTGGCCATACTGCTAGCTGAAACATTGATTACACTATGTGAATTTGCTTCTGCTTAGGACCAAAAGCTCAGGGTGATAATAAAGAAAAGAAACCTTTGCCCCCAAAGCAGTCTGCAGTTGATGACAGAACATTGGCAAAGAGGGTGCCAAATGGATGTCCCATTATAGAGAATTCCATGTTCTAGATGCTACAACAGAAAATACCTTCTCACAGTTGACAGGCATTTGGGTTGGTTGTCCATTAGGTCCTAAGCCACTGGGGGCTTTAAAAGTGGAAACCACTGCTCTGAAATGCACCCAGAAGGGCAGTTGGCACCATAGTGGAATAGCATGTACCAAGAAACCAGTGCTGTCTGAAATCCTTGCAGTGGTGTTTCATACCAGCTGAAGTATCAGAAGAAATTTCAAAGGTCATCCCCATGTAGAGTAATCCAGTCTAGATGTAACTGAAGCATATGTGACCCTTGGGCAAGTTTGCTCTTCCTAGAAATTTGCTCAGTTGATACACAGCCTTTAAGCAGTGCAAAAATGCTCATGGTCCCTGCTGCTGTCTGGGAATCTAAAAGCAGCTTTAGCACCAGAGGCTTTCCAAAATGTTGACCTCATTTTTTCAAAGGAAGTATAACCCCACCCAGAACAAGCTGACGTGCTTTTAGTCATTTCGTCAGCAGATTTCCTGACTAAGAGCACGTTCATCTTGTCCAGATTAAGTTTCATCTTGCTTGGCCATTTCCAGACCATCATTGCTTTCAGACGTCAGTTCTGAAACTCCATTGCCTCCTCCCTGGATAGTTATAGAAGGAAAAGAAAGCTGAAAATCTCAATGTATTAATGGTGGGGAACTATGGTAAATTGTTGTGTATGAGAAGAAGGAGGAAGTGTGTGTGAGCCCAGATCTCACCTAATTAGAATACTTTTTATTGCTCAATCCAAAGATCATCGCAACACATACAGACAGAAAATTTTTAAATGCTGTTGTGCAATATCGAATGCTACACATAAGGTTAAAACAATGGAACTATAAAATACATAACAATTCTTAACAAGTAAGGTGGGTGTGCGATGATGATATGCATAAAGAAACCTTTAAGATCCTGTTAATCACATTGTAATCATATCTCTGAATCTTTGTAACATTTCACACTGATAGTATCTAAGAACATTGCTCTACATCGAGCAGCTTTCACTGCAAATAGTGCAGCCTTCTGTATCACATATGGGTTGGTTGAATATAATAAATAACTTAATTTCTCTTTAACACCCCAGTATTTTACTTTCTTTAATAGAGGCCCTAAGTAACTTTTCCTTATATCTCTATATAATGAACAGTCAAATATGTACTGTGCCAAGTCCTCTAGAGCTGGATCTCCACAGACACACAACCTGTCTTCTACTGATACGCCATAAAATCCCCCCCATTTCATCATGGTGTCCATTTGTTCAAATCTTAGACATGTAAATGCTTTCCGCTGTTCCATTTTCATGGGTGCTGACAAATATTTCTCATATTGGTGCAAATATTTTGTACTAGCTAACCATTTCGCTGTTCTCACCTATTTACATTATGCCAAGCCGTGGTTTGGTATTACATATGAATGGAGCTACTGTTACCTATAGCTATTATTTTGTATGTATTTCTATGAGCTTATATAGTATTAGGCAGATGACTCCATGGCTTTAATCCTAAACACACTTACTTCTAATTGCTGTTGAAATTAAAGCCACTTGCATGTTCCATTATTCATATTTTAGCTCAAATCTGAGAAGTGATAGATATATCAACTTAGGAATTCTTTGTCAAAAGTCTCTCTCTCTCTCTCTCTCTCTCTCTCTCTCTCTCTCTCTCAGCATCTCTACATTAAGGGAAATTGCATTGTTTATCCAGAGCTTTTGTGCTTCCTGGTTCTTTGGCATAATTGATATGGGCTGCATTACATGGGAGGAGAGAGGTGACAAGGTGGAAGATCCTGCTGTTTTATGGGCTCTTTTAAACAGCAGGCACATTTGAATCAAAGGAGCGCCTCCCTCCCCTCCCTCCCTGGCATGTGTGCAAAGAGTTGGGGTGGGGAGTCTTGTTTTCCTCTACTGTAAATCTGCAACCCTCAGCACACTTACTTGGGAATAAGCCCCAATGAACACAATGGGACTTACTTCTGAGTAGACACATGGGGAACTGCTAGCACTACCAACAGAAAGAATAAAAAACAAATCTCTGTTTTAGAGAAGTCCTTTCTCCTTTTTAAACATGCTTTTAATATAACTTTTAAAGTAGCATAAACCATTCTGAGAATCTTTTAAACTCAGATTTATTATGATTCTTGGAAAATTTTAAACAGAAAAATGTAAGCTGAAATTACTGACAGCAGCTATGCGAATTCCTCAGTTTAATAATTCTTAGGGAAGTAAACAGACCTTGCTTTCAATGGAAAGTAGCTGAAATGAATTAGGTTGACAATCTCCTGACACCTTTGTCTATTAAAAAAAAATAGGAGAGAGAAGGCAGCTGAACATATTGAATGTTTTGATGAACATCACAGGGAAATATGTCTAAATTAAGTTTCATATGTATCTAGCACTGGCTAATACGGGACGTGGATGATAAGTAGCTTAAGGGATATGATAGTAGCTTAGATAGTTTGCTTTACTTTATTTTCTAGAGTGATAACAGGTGCCACCACGGGAAAATCAGTCATGTCTAAGGGATCGCCAGGGCACAGGCCAGGGATCCAAAAAGCTGTGCAACCAGTTGCATGCCTTGAAAGTGGCTTTGGGTTTGTGTTCAAGAAAAATGACAGATTCAAGAAGTACTTGCAATGTGTCATTGGTAGCTGCTGTTGAAGAGCTGCCTGCAATACATGGCTAACACTCCTTGAACCTGACAAAGCTTTCACTAATGGTTTGTGGTGGTCTTGACATGGGGAAGCTACTAATCAAAGACCTTTGGTAATGGTGGGAACTTAGTGTATCTGAAATAGATCCCAGCCATAGTTCAAGTCCCAGTGAACTTGGTTAATGAGACTTGATTGCTGGCTACTAGAAGGAATTTTTGCTTGAACAGAAAGGAAAATTAGAGACAACTGTGTAAAAAATACAGCCTCTTTTCAGCTGCCAAAGTGAAGTCAGTAGAGTGCAATGCTATGGCCAAGTACCAATGGAAGTACTTTGGAGTTGGAACAATACGGCTTAGCAGCCACTACATGAGGTTGCCTGCTGTAGATTTCAAAGATCTTAGGGTTGATTCACATGCAATTCCCACATTCTATCTTCCAGCAGAATGTGGGAACTGCCTGTATTTAAAAATCGTGTGTTTTGACTTAATATTAGGGTGTCTGAGGTGGGTTCTCTGCATCAGTTAACTGTGATAACTCATTCATGCAAGCCCATGGGTGGTTTACCTGTGTATGGAAACAGTTTTCTCTGGATCATGTCTAATAATTTCAGAGGACTTGCAGGAACAAGAGTTGGTGATGATTTGCCCAATGTGGTTCCAGTGAACCCATGGCTTATGTCAGAACCCGAAACTTGCTTCACAAGAATACAGGAATGCTGTTTCTGTTCAAGTGTCAGATAGCATTTGGACTCCATTTTGTAGGTACCTCCAAGCTTTTGCAGTGTGTGTGGGTCGTTGCTCACTCCATCCTTGCTACACGAAGCCTTGTAAAAAGATGGAACAACAAAAGAGTGAGAGATTTAAGACAAAGCATGACATTCTCATTATATTCCTTTAGCTGAATCTTCTTTCACATTAATATGTGAAAAGATGCACTATTGTTAAAACTTTTCTTTATGGGTACGTTTATTAGGTACTGGGAATATTTTCACTGTAATTGGGTAAATCTTAATAGTAGCAACTGCATATTTATCAGTGTGAGAGGCTGTTATTAATGTAGCTGTCATGCACAAACACATTTCTGCATGAAATCCATTTAGTATGTGCATTATTCGGTCTGGAATGTCACCGGGACATCAAAGCCCCCCTTAGGCATAAGAGCCCAGTGCCCTGCTGCGGCTGCAGAAAGGGCTTGATCAATAAATGTAACATGTTAATGCGGAGCAAATAGAATAAAAGATTTTCTTTGACAAGACATGAAAAATCACCTTGTGTCAGCTGGCATGGTGATGCCATTTCAGCAGAGACACTTGCAAACTTGATCTGACAAGTAAAGAGGAGAGATGATGGTTATAAGGTGCTTTTGTTTCAAACTTCTTTTTTGACCTGTCAGGCTTTGAAGGAGCCTGAATGGCCCTTTTTTGTCATGTGAAAATTGTAGTCTTAGGCAGTTATGAAGCAGTTATCTCTTCTGAAATTGTGAATGCTGCTGTTTAATTGATTCACTTAGCATTTGAAACTGTCACGCATTAATAATTGCTAAATCCTGTAGGTACTCTCTGATGTGTCATGCTTAAATGTGTAGTTATCAGAAAATTAATATCCTTAATGAACCAGTGCTTCAGACTAGCATTGCATGAAATTCTCCTTTGCCCTTTCATTTGCTGAATGTATACCAGCCAGTTTTCAGAGTGAACTCTCCTGGAGGCTGGTTGCATTCTTTTTGATGCCCGACAATTGCCAGATTTGCTTTGGGTATACAGTGTGCTAAATGACAAATACTGTAATTATACTGGAGTTAGTAATTAACATAATTATAGTCAATTATGACAAATACAGTGCAGAGCTAAATAAATGAGAGGGGGAGAAATTAGCAAGCTAATTGATTTATCTTGTTCTGTTTTTGCAACTGGCAGTTGTAGCCTCTTTTCCCCAGGAAAATAAAGTGATGTTTACAAATACAGGATTTTTTTGTGAAGCTATTGTGTCTTCCAACCCTTTTACACATGTTTACTTACATGATTTTTTAAAAGAATTGAAACTTAGTGGGAGGCTGGGGGGGGGGGGGGAGAAATAAAATTCTGCCCAGCCTTCTTTACTATGAACATTTTTTCTTAGAGCAAATTGATCCAGCTAATTTGTTCAAATGATTTAGTTTTTTAAAACTCAATAGATTTGTCTTGGCTTCTCCATCCATACAGATCTCATTTCTGCAGTAAAGTATTGGTAACATTGTAATTATTTAACTGTGTCAGGTTCTTAGTGAAGAAAACCTGTCTCACCTAAGAATTCAATGTGTTTGGACTTCCTCTGTGCACACGAAGAACAGAGTAGGTGAGGAACATGTAGAGTTTAGTCTGGTGTTCTAAACATGGCTAATATGAGATGCTCTTCTGCATCTATTGCTTGAACGAAAGACTATTCTCATAAAAAAAATCTGATAGTTTAACACTCTGTGGAATTCCTTTTTCTTCATGCACATTGCTTCTAACAATAGCATGCAAGCTTTTAAGGATAACGTTTTTAAATATTGTAGATTGAATTATCTGTAAGTATGGGTTTATTTCAAATGGTATAGAAAACATCAAGAGTGTTCCGTTAGGGATTCAGAGTGGCATGTACAGTTTTCAGCATGTGGACAAGGGGGCTTTACATCTTTCTTCCCTTGGAAGCAGCTCCCTACAGCTCCACCTCAAATTCCGTGAATATAAGGAGCTGCACTCTACAAGGTGTGGGCTGCCGTTGACCACCCTTGGAAGAACATACACAGGTCCCTCTGGAACCCATCCAGAAACTATAATTATCTAAATATACAGCAATGTGTGTGTATAGGGAGAAGGTGGGGACTGGAACTACACAGAGATACAGCAAAGGACAAAATTGAAATGATATGAAGTGTTACAAGAGTAGTGGTTCAGGCACCCCCAAATACTGTCTCTGAATTCATCTTGCATGATACTGACTTGATAAACGACAATAAGAATGACAGGAAGTTACTGTATCCTGAAAGCTGCTCTTACTTCGCTCTGCTTGTACTCACAGTACTACAAAAAGGAGGAGAAAATAACATTTTCTTGGCATTCAGTGGCACAATACACTTTGATTGGTGTGTGTGTGTGTGTGTGTATTAGCCATGCTTGTGTTAGTCTTGCTAAAAAGATCCACTCTGATGTCACTCTGTCTTTTACAAGAACTGGCACAGACGATTGTCATAGAGCAAAATGGGGCAAACCTGATTATCATGACAGCATCAAAGACCAGTGCATTTTTTTTCCCAAGCTGAGGAGCCAGTGTGTCAGATTAGTGTGTCAGATTACTATGCATATATAGTAATTATGTTGTCATCCAGGTCATAGTTAATACAGGTTTGTAACTCAAGTTACAGGCTATTTCAGTGAAAAGACACTGACAACCAGGAAAGGCTTGTGCTTGAATTTTTGTGGTTTGTTTCCATTACATGGTCAGTCGGTAGCTGAGCAGTAATTTTCAGTTTTGGCTGCTCTTATTTCAGTTTTATTTTGGCAATGCTGAAAACAGTCCTGGCAAAGTTCTCAGTTAAGGTTATGATGCCTTCTTGTCTTCTCTCTGCCCCCCCACCCATTTTTCAACCCATGAAAAAAAAGCAAGAGACCTGTTTGGGAAAACATATTTAGAATTCAGTTAAAGGGTTGTGGTTGTTGTTGTTGTTTTTTGTAATGAGTAGCTGGGAGATAGCAGACTTTGTGTTGCATTGAAATTCCTACGCAATGACAAAAGTTTTTGCTTGAATTCAAATTTTCAGTGTGGATTTCAATACTGCATTGGCCCGTGTGAGCTGATTTTAAATGCTGCATTTAAAACTCTATGGAACAAAGCTGCTTGAGATGTGGTTTGGCCTGGGATGATGTCTATGCGTCACCTTGCCCACTTGCCACCTGTCCATCCCTGATTTCTTTCACCAGAAGACACTTTCCCTTCCTCTAGAGACCATTGGGCTGCCATTTTACATGTTTGCATGTATTACTGTTTGAACTGAATTTCTGGTAACACTTATCAGATGTTATATTTTTATTGCTCTCCAAATTAAAATGTGTAACTTACCATGGAAAACCAGCCTCCTTGCCAGGCTAAGGCTAATCTTTTTTTTATTCCTTTTTTAATTATCTGGGCAAAAGCGGGTAGTGCCAACACATACACCTGACAGCCCAACTTTGGTGTCATGGGTAAACTCGTGCAAACCATCATTAAGGCTAAAACTGTCAAGCACAGAAGGCCACACCTTACTGTGAAAGGATCAAGATGACATCTGCAAGTCAAGTTGATCCTTTCTCAGTAAGGATCCTGGCCCATCGAGTTTGTTAGAACTCTTTGAGGGTGCTGTACAAGCAGGTAGATGAGGTGATCCGTTAAACATTATAGGCTTGTGTTTTTTTTAAAGCTTTTAGTAGAGTCACTTGCCAAAGGTTTTCATAGCAGAGTCAGCAGTAATGAGATAACAAAAGGGCCACTTGTGGATTAAAAAGTGGAAGGAGAGATAGCTATAAATCAGCTGTTGGCACAACATGGAGAAGTAACCACTGAGATCCCCCGCCCAATCTTTATTGGGATAAGTTCTATTTAACTTCAATAAATGATCACAAGTTGGAGTAAAATGGTAGCCCAGATGCCACTAAAATTTTCAGGACGGTAAAATTTCAAGCAGCCTGTGAGAAGCTTCAAAAGGGCCTCTCTTTCTGGATGAATGGGTAACAGAATTCCAGATAAATTTCTAGATGCTTCTAGACCAGTGGTGGTTAACATTGGGGGATCTGGGGGTCATTTTTGAGCCGCTGGGCCCTTTGTGGGCCATACTCCTCCTGTTGCTACTTGTACTGCTGAATTTAGAATTGGCAAAAAACCAGCGGTTTGCCATCAAAATTCAGCAGCATCAAATGTAGCTTTTTTCAAGTTAAATTAGACCTTTTTAGTGCTTTCTAGTGGTTTGCTGCTTGAATTCAGCAGCAAATCACCAGTGTTTTGGCTCAAATTTCAGAGGTGGAGGTGGACACATGGGGTCGATGTGTTGCCCAACTCTGCTCTAAACAGATGGCTCAGATCAAAAGGCATTGGGTGCATATTCCTCTTTGACAGGTTATATTCTGGTAAGAAAAAATATGGGGAAAGTGGTAGGGAAACTCCGGAGGACAACATATAGGAGATAATGATGTCTGCCCCATTTCTGTAAAATTCCATTATTGAGGCAATGTGATTTCATAATAAAAGCTTTGTTTGGAAACACCCTACACAGATTGCAGGATGAAAGCCTTATTGGAAAGTACATGCAGTGTAAGTAAGGATTTACATCACTTTGTGCTAACTTCACTTATATGCTGATGGAGCCAAAATTGGAAATGGATTTTGTGATCATAGTAGAAAAGTCCCTGAAACAGTAGGCATGGTATGTCTTCTTTTAATAGGTGATGTATTTTTGTTATCATGCTCCTTTAAATAAAAATACTGAAAAAAGTGTCCTGTTCTGACTTGCTTTGTTAGAATATAAGAGAGTTCTGTAAAGGACTCTTAGCAAGTTAACCTTTTCCAGAAAGCAGATAACTGGTTTCCATGGCAGTTGGATTGCCAAGACTGCAGTGCTTCTGTTTACTGGATCTGCTCATTGACAAGGTTGTGTAAATATGACTTAAAATTAGAGATGTGTGAAATCTTCTCTGTTTTTTCATGGATATGTCCACAGTGTTGAAAAGTGACATTCTGTGACATAAAATCTCTGTCTTGGACATTATTTCTCAAAAGCAGATACACAATTTTCACAAGGCTGTGACTTTCTGATTTATCCATTTGCATATTATTTTGGATTCTAGCATTATAATTGGCTCCCAACCATATATAGACACAGAGACTTTGGTTTTTTTTAACATAACCAAATTTTGTTTATTGTGTTTATATCTTGCCATTCCTCACACAAGTCACACATTTCTCCTTTATTAACGAACATTAAAAATAAAGCCTCTCTTGATGTAGAAAGAAGTGGCTTAATTGGATAGAGTTCCATTTTGAAAAGGCTTACTTTACTAATGCATCTCTAGTTCCTCATTCAAAGCCCTGATCAGTTTTCTGTGGTGCTGGCTATTACTCAACAAACTAAGCTCAGTTGTGCAACATCTTTTGCAAAAAAGCCCACAGTGGTCTTGCTCATTTGCCATAACTGTTCAGAAGCCTATTGCTGCATTCAAGACACTTACCTGCAGCATAAAGTATATACTGCATTTTTTATCTCCTGAAAATGAAAATCATCAATATTTGTTACATAAATAGCTATAATTAGTGTGTGCTTAATGGGAGTAGCCAGTCTAAATGAAGATAGGATGGAAATAGTAATTCGTTCATATGAGACATTGAATATTGTATAATAAATTAAGGTTTACTCATGCACCATTCTGTAGCTTCGAGCTATTTGTATTCCTCTTTTTATGGCTGTGTAGTTATGAGTTCTAAAATTCTAAGTCTCAGTTAAAAGTACATTAACTTTTGCAGGTTTGCTCATATTTTTGATTAAGTACCAGTCTCTCCTTCCCCTAAATCAAGAGCTGAACTGAAGCAACAGTTACAATGGGGGTGCACAAGCTTAGCAAACATAATAGCTTGACATCAGGAACGGCTAACTTTGAAAAACGTATCACATTTGTGTCTCATACTTTCTCTAAGGAGCACTGGTTGACCTACATGGGAGTATCTCCTTTTATTTTCAAAGCAACCTTGTGGGAAGTTAGGACAAGCTCTGTAAGTGTCATAGTTTCCCAACAGTGCTTCTACACTAGGCATTTAATGTGGAATGGCTATGCTTCTTCCCTCACCCTCATCCACATGGCTTCATCATTCAGTCATTGTCATACTGTTATTTATTTATTTTATTCCATTTATATACTGCCCCATAGCCGAAGCTCTCTGGGCGGTTTACAAAAATTAAAAACATTGAACGTTAAAAACACCGATATACAAAATTTAAAACCATAAAGCATAAAAAAAAAGTTATAATTACAATATCCTTTAAAACAACAATTCTGGGTCAAAGCACAACAACAACACAAAACCCTCATCATATGCTGTTAAATGCCTGGAAGAAGAGGAAAGTCTTGACCTGGCGCCGAAAAGATAACAATGTTGGTGCCAGGCGAGCCCCGTCAGGGAGATCATTCCATAATTGGGGAGCCACCACTGAAAAGGCCCTCTCCCTTGTTGCCACCCTCTGTGCTTCCCTCGGAGTAGGCACCTGGAGGAGGACCTTAGATGTGGATCGTAGTGTACGGGTTGGTTCATGTCGGGAGAGGCGTTCCATCAGGTATTGTAGTCCCAAGCCGTGTAAGGCTTTTATATGTTAGAACCAGCACCTTGAATTGGGCTCGGAAACATATAGGCAGCCAATGCAAGCGGGCCAGAGTAGGTCTTATATGCTCGAACCTTCTGGTTCCTGTTCTCAATTTGGCCACTGCATTTTGCACAAGCTGCAGCTTCCGAACCGTCTTCAAAGGCAGCCCCACATAGAGTGCATTGCAGTAATCCAATTTAGAGATTACCAGAGCGTAGACGACTGAAGCCAGGTTATCCCTGTGCAGATAGGGGCGTAGCTGGGCCACCAACCAAAGTTGGTAGAAGGCACCCCGTGTCACCGAGGCCACCTGAGCCTCAAGTGACAGAGATGGTTCTAAGAGAACCCCCAATCTTGTTGGGGGAGTGCAACCCCATCCAGAACAGGTTGAAGACCCTCCATTCGGTCAGCAGAACCACCCACTAACAGCATCTCAGTCTTGTCTGGATTGAGTTTCAGTTTGTTAGCCCTCATCCAGTCCATTGTCGCAGCCAGGCACTGGTTCAGCACATCCACAGCCTCACCTGCTGAAGATGAAAAGGAGAAATAGAGTTGTGTGTCATCAGCGTACTGATGACAGCGCACTTCAAAATTCGTGATGACCGCACCCAACGGTTTCATGTAGATGTTATTTTTCCTTGTGGTTCTTCCATTTTTCTTGGATGACAGAGGCTGCTTCCAGACAGAGGATTCATAGCACAACCAGTTAGAAGACATTGTGTAACAACTGCATCTTTTTTCCCTTGGTAAAGAAAAAGATGGAGGAAGTAGTGGAAAAACATGGGAGAGATACAAACTGAAGACATCATTATCTGGACACCTCCCCCACCGTACCTGTTGAAATTCAGTGAATGAGGCAGGGCGATTTCACAATAAGAGCACCAGAAGATCCTTCCAGATGGACAGCTCCTAGCGCTACTAATCAAAAGTCAATGTGCAGCTGTTCTGTCTAGCCCTCCTTAACAGTTTTTTTGTGGTAAGAAAAAAGATGAAGCTGCAATGGGAAAACATGGTATAGTTACAAATGGAACATGGAGTCATCTGGCATGCTCATAAAATTCCTGAGGCAGGGCAATTGCACAATAAAAGTCTCATCTCGAAACACCCAAACAAACAGGTGTTTTTGAGAAGGATGGAAGAGTAGTGCTATCTCCACAGATGTGGATGCCGTTAGCGTTACTCTTTTATCTTAAAAGGGCTGGGTTTCAACATGGGCAGTGACATATTGCAGGTGGAATTTGTTACAGTCAGCTCTAGAACATATTTCCAGCTATAATTTAAAAACGTATTAAAATTATTAGTGAAATGCACTTAAATGACAATGTTATGGTGCTACAATACTATTATGGTATTTTTTTAAAAATTAAAAATAAACGTTTCTGCTTCGCTAAAATGGTGATGACCAGAAAGGTGCATTTCCTATTTAAAAAATAACACTATAGTGTCATAGCTCTATAATATGCCTTCATTTAAGTGGTATTTTGCTAATCTTTTTTTTAAAAAAAAACTAGCCAGGAAAGCATTTCAGTGCTAATTAAAAGTTCAAGCTGTTGCATACAGTGGCGTGGATGGAACACAGTGGGATGAACATACAAGAAAAATACAGTGTGGAAATTCTATTGCAATTCCACTTGTAGCTTATAGCAGAAGAGTAATGATTAGTAATGCTAGAGCCACCTGTCTAGAAGTAGCCAAGTCTGATATTCTATTCACTACACCACAACTGCAGCGAGATTTGAGCTTTTGTTCCTGAAGAGGCTACACTACAAGGAAAAAAAATATCTGCACAAGGAAAATATTGCCCCAAACTAGAAAATGTGTTACCTGGTTATCTTCATTGCAATCTCCCAATAGACTGTGAGCCTATCTACACCAAGCAAGATACAACACATAGAAAACATTTTGAAAACTGTATATGGAGTGTGTCCTGGGCCCCAACAGTTGTCACTGCTGTTATAAACCATTTTAAACTGTTCTAAAGCAGTAGTGTAGATAGGCTCTGTATTAAATAGAGATTCAGAACTGATCTTGGCATACTTGAGGAAATATGCATGCAAGTATTTATATGTTCAGTAGGGAACTGCACCTAATAGTTCCAGCAGTGGAACCATTGCATTAGACTAAAACTGAAAGAGCCCTGCTGCTGAGTCAGACCAAAGATCCATCTAGTCCATTAATCTCTTTCCAAAGTGACCAGCCAGATACTTACGGGAAGCTGGCATCAGGGCATGAAAGCAGCAGCCAGGACTGTTGGTTCCCTCCAGCATCTGATATTCAGTTGCATACTGGTGGTTTTATTTAGTTCTTATGGCAAATAGCCATTGATAGATCTGTCATCCATGAAGTTGTCTACTTCTTCTCAAAAGCCATATATGAGCTTATAAGCAGTAACCACTTTAGGTACTTGTACATATAATAACTTGGGCATAAAGCATAGAACTGTATCTGAATGTCTTCTGTTACTCAAGTGCTAATGTATAGGATACTGTATGCTCAGGTATCCAAAATGGATATGGACACCAGTACAATAGTTCCACTGATAAAACTTCACCTAGTCTAAAACTATATGCATGGTAGACATCTATTAGAAGCATTATAACTCTTTACTTAAAATCTGAGCAGCAAGTGAAAGAGTTAAGTCAAGCAGCCAGAAACCACTTTCAGCTTTTATACTTTGCAGATACAACCTTTTAAGCTTACCTACATTTTTACCTGCGGATGGCAATCGTTTTGCATTTTAATGACAAATCAAGTACGCTAACTTGCATTTGAAACGAAAGTGCCTTAAATGTCTCTGGCTGTCAGAATGAGATGTTAGGAGCTTGATGAAAAGAGAACAAAGAAGACAAAGTATGAAGCTGAGATACAGTGGAAAATGAAATAAAACCGTGTATGGCCTGTCAGGGGTGTCAGTTGATATTCCTATCTAAAGCACATTATAGTATTACTTTGCAGCTCATAGCTTACTCATCTGTCTTTTTTAATTCATCACTTTCTAGCCCACATCTTTTAAGTCCCATGTGTCAACAATGGGAGAAATCTGTTAATTGACAAATGAGTGTCACAAATGTGAATTGGTGCCTTTACATCAGAGGCAGGTAGTCTCTGTTGTTTTTTTTCTGTCGGGTCTATTATTGGCATAAGCCAGCCTAAGACATCTGTCTTTGCCAGAATGAGAGATGACAGCCAAAGAAGGCTTGTCATTGTTTTAGAGCATGCTCATTCTGGGGAGATACTGTAGAAAGATAAAATGTCAGTTTAAAAGAATATGAAAAACTATCTGGAGAAGTCCTTAAATTACTCAGGGAAAGGGGTCTGGGAATTGGTGCCAGAATTTGAATGTTTCAACTTGCATCTATCACATCTATTTTAAAAAAAATATCTGAGTAACTGCATCAGTTTATAAGGCATTTAGGAAAATGTAATGTTGCATTGGCATAATTAGCTTGATAAGATGGAAAGAGAAAAAAACTTTCCATTGTAGGATCCCTGTTTGTTCCTAGCTCACTTATTATTGGATATATATAGAACCATCCAAATACATATAGGGCTTAAACATTTTTTTCTGTTGATTTGCATCTTTTTTAAATACTAAAATGGTCTCTTCTCCAATTTCCTGTCCTATTATAGTTCAGAGTCAGATTAATGAATAATATAATAAAGTTTTAAAAAACACACAGCCAGAACCAGCTGCAGGCTAGGATCATTGATAGAAAGAAAAAATAGTTAATTCTATTTCATCTAATACATGGAAGCTGTAAAAATACATAAAATCTTTTGAAACCACTGATTCTTATTTGTAACATAGATGTGTTCCTTGCTCCTTATACAAGCCATTTGAGTGAAGATGAAAGCAGATGGTAATAGGTTTGCGTACCTCTTGATTAAAAGGGAGTAATGTCTTCTCAAGGGATTTTAATAGGTAAGTTCAATCTGAATCGTATTGTAGTAATTTGGAGGCTGTTGTAATAATTTGGAGATAAGTGAAGGGATGAGGCATATATCTGCACACATGACTGGCAGGGTCTCCCACTTTATGCTGAGAAATGAGACTTGTATTATGTTGTTCAAAAGCAAGAAACAAATCAACGTAAAACTTGTAACGATACAGTTCACAAACCACATACAGACTGCTACAGTTTTAATTAGCTTACCAACACCAGGATGCTTCTTCATGATCAACACTGTTTTGTGGTCACTGTGATTATTTTGCAAATATTTCTGAGGTTAACATACCAATCGCAGTTTGTATTTGTTCCCTATGACCTCATTGCTCACATTCTTTCCCCCCCCTTCTCTACTTGCATACCTACCAATTTGAAATAACACTTCATGCATCTGAGGAAGTGGACTGTAGTTCATGAAAGCTTATGCTATAATAATAATAATAATAATAATAATAATAATTTATTTCTTACCCGCCTCTCCGTTTGGATCGAGGCGGGGAACAACAATATGATAAAATACATAAAACTGATTAAAACATAACACACTATTATGCTATGATAAATCTGTTAACTTTTAAGGTGTCACTAATCTCTGTTTTTGTGGCAATAGACAAACACAGTTACCCCTCTGGATAATGGTTCATTTCTCACCAGGCATTTCCATCATGGTTTCTGAAGCAGAAAATGAGCTTTGGGGACAAGCACTGCACTCTCACCGTGCCCCCCTCGTATGCTAGTTTCATGCTTTCATTCCTGTCCTAATTAAGCCCAAACCTGGCTTATTATACTGGTTTGTTAACTGACATTACTCCAGAACTCCCTGATTTGGATATAAAGTGTGTTTCAAGTTTATATTAAGCCAAAAATGAAGCATGAAATCTAGCAAATGAAGGGAGAGAGAGAAATGAAGGGCAAGCAAGGAGTGCTCATCTGAGGATTAGCCCAAGACATTTTACTGCCTGAGGTAAAGATGGTTCCTTCGCACATTCCATGGCCAGAAGGCAGTTGGATTAGCAACTGAACTTTACTTAAACACTTGCGATGGGACTACTGTACCTGAGAGCAGGGGGCATAGGGCAGGTCACATGATGCTTACAGCTCTGCTTTAACACCTCCCCACCACTTTCTGCCTCCTGTGCCTGCCACCTGAGGCAACCACCTCATTCTGTCCAATGGTAGGGTCGGCCCTGGCTCAATGCTCATTCCTGGCTTCATATAGCATGGTTTATGAAACCAGTAAACCATGCTATATGTAGTATAACTTTGTATTGCTCTTTTTAACTTACGATATATTTTTTCCTCTCTCACTTCCTGCCCAAGATAAAATGTCTGATATTTCCTTCATAAAGTTGAGCTCAAATACTTCAATCCAGTTGACTTATGTATTTATTATTTATTTACTTACAATATTTATATACCGCTCCCCATTCAAAATTTCGGACTGGTGTACAAGATAAAACAGAATAAAAACACATGAAAAATAGATTTTTAAAAGAAGCAAAATGAACCGCAGCTGGTCATTAAGGGAAGGCTTCCTGGAACAACGATGTTTTCAGGAGGCGCTGAAAATAATACAAAGCTGGTGCCTGCCTGACCACCAGAGGTAGGGAATTCCAGAGGAGGGGGGCTACCACGCTGAAGGTTCTTCCCCTGGTGGCCTCCAATAGGAGGATGGGTCTATGTAGAACCACCAGGAGCATACCCTCAGATGACCTCAATGACCAGGCAGGATGATAGGGGAGAAGGCACTCTCTCAGGTATCCTGGTTCCAAGTTTTTTAGGACTTTGTACACTAATACAAGAACCTTAAACCTGGCCTGGTAGTGAATAGGCAGCCAGTGCAGTTCCCTCAGCAAAGGAGTTACATGCTCCAGACAACAGCCAAGCTGCAGCATTCTTCACTAGCTCCAGCTTCTGGAGCAGCTTTAAGGGTAGTCTCACATAGAATGCATTGCAGTAATCCAATATTGAGGTTACCAGTGCCTGTACCACCATGGCCAAGCTATCCCTATCCAGGAGAAGCTGTAGCTGGTGAACCAGTTGAAGTTGGTAAAAGGTACTCCGAGCCACCATGGCCACTTGAGCCTCCAGCAACAGAGATGGATCTAAGAGTACCTCTAAACTACCAGCCTGATCTTTCAGAGGGAGTGCAACCCCATCCAGAACAGGCAATGAGCCTATCTCCTGGACTCGGGAACCGCTCACCCACAGGGCTTCTGTCTTGCCAGGATTTATTTTCAGTTTATTTGCCCTCATCCAGCCCATTACTGAGACTAGGCTGGTCCAGGACCTGCACAGCCTCACCTGATTCAGTTGTCACAGGGAGATAGAGCTGTGTGTCATCAGCATATTGATGGCATTTAGCTCCAAATCTCCTAATGCCGCTCCCAGCGGCTTCATATATATGTTAAATAACATTGGGGACAAGATGGTGCCCTGCAGCACCCCATAACTCAGTTGCCAAGGGGCCGAGGAATGGTCACCCAATGTTACTCTCAGAAAACAACCCTGTAGGTAGGACTGGAACCACTGTAGCACAGTGCCTCCGATGCCCATCCCACAGAGTCGATTGAGGAAGATACCATGGTCGATGGTATCAAAAGCCGATGAGAGATCGAGCAGAATGAACAGGGTTACACTCCCCCTGTCCCTCTCTCGATAAAGGTCATCTATCAGGGTGACCAAGACTGATTCAGTTCCGTAACCAGATTGAAACCCTGACTAGAATGGGTCTAGATAATCAGTATCCTCCAAGAGTGCCTGCAGTTGCTCCGCAACAACCTTCTCAAGTACCTTCCCTAAAAAGGGGGTGTTCGCAACTGGGCGGTAGTTGTTTAGTACCATGGGGACCAGGGTGGGGTTCTTCAGGAGTGGTTGCGCTACTGCCTCCTTAAGGACAGCAGGCACTTGTGGCCAACAGAATCATTCTCATAGTTGGTTTCAAAGATCTATGAAAATCCATGGATCTAGACTCTCAATTGTGACAACGAGACTTTTCCAAAATCTTACTGGATATATCAATCTGAACCTGCAAACATACAATGATAAACCCACACAAAGATTGAAATATCCTCAGGTGTGAAGGCAGGCTGTACCTTCATTAGCAAAGCCAAGTTAGTAAGATGCCCAGTGTTGATTTAATCTGTAATTGGGATGGACCGTACAAATGCTTGCTGTAAATTAGGGTTGGGTACATGACCTATAGCCCACATGCAGCCCCTGGTGTGCCCCCCTTTACCCCTGACACACCCTGAAATGATTTTTTAAGAAACAAAACAGCATTCTGTAACAGCTGCAAAGTGCTAAAAGGGATAAAAAGCTGTGTTTGTCCCTTTTTGCACTGTAGAGTGATTTGTGGCAATTTTAAAATCAACTTTTCCCTCCCAGTGTGGCCCAAAGCCCCCTGGAATCTTCCCCAGTTTCCCACCCCTGTTGTAAATGAATAGAAGTATCCCCTAATGGCTGATTCCCCTATCACTTTTTAGGTGAACACCTAAGATTTGTTTGTTTGTTTTTAAACTGCATAATTGAATATGTGATACGTGATTGCAAACAACGCAGAAGAAAACCTCAGGTATTTAAAAACATATGCATCCAGGTATACTATTTACAGAATTGGGTTTAGCTGTGTCTCCTCTTAACACATTAAACAGTCCTTAATTAGAGTTTTAATTATCTGTCTGTCTGTCGGCCCGTCTGCCCATCCGTCTATCCATCCATCCATCCATCTTATCTATCTTATCTTATCTGTAATTTGGATGAGGAAACAATATATTGCCCCCTCCCCCATGTTTTGGATCCAGTCAAATAACCAGTTTACTGAAATTGTGCTCTATCTATCCCACAATTCTTAATTGGCTGATTTCCCAAAAGCAAACAAACAACCAAAAAAATCATATCAAACATATAGGTCGTGTGTGGTTTTAATTGATCATGATCAATTAACATGGAAGGGATGGGCAATCTAGACAACAGTACTTTGAACACCTAGGTTAGAACTTGCACTGTTAGAGTGCAGAATTCATGGAAACCCGATTATGCCATCAGCTTCTTCTCCAGGGCTTGTTAGTGTTCATCCCAATTGGATTATTGCTAATAGTTGTTAGCTTTGAGCAACCACTAGTGAAGGTTACCCACCTGTTTCCTGAGCAAACAACTTTCACATGAGTAGAATTAGCATACAGATTGAGTCTGAGGTGTATTATGTATGGGGTAGAAAGGATTGCAGGATGAACATATTTGCTGGTCCTGTTCTTTCTGAAGCAGTTGATTTGACTGCAACATGCTGCTACCCTATCACAATCTCATTGGCTGCATTCAGACAACACATTAGTCAATGGTGGGTTGAGTAGCCAACTCACAGTTGGTTATTTTGTGGGTACTCCCCACACAACATATTCCTACACAACTGTGGGTGGTTGGGGCTGGCGTTGAGTGGACTAATAGTCAACCCGGCATTTGACTGACACAGCCCCCACCCTCCCTCCTCCCTCAGTCCTCCCAGTTCTATCCCAGCAGCCTCTGCATGTTGCACCAGTTGTAGCAGAGTGGCAGCCGCCGCTTTGGTCGCTCTTGCCGCCTGCCTCTATGGGCTTGTGTTTTAACCCACTCACCACACGCCATTAACACACTCACCCCTCCACACAACACTTTAAACAACTGGCTTTGAGCTAAACAACTTGCAAGCCAGTTGTTTCTCTCAGTTGCTTATTTGGGCGGAATAGCATACCGTCAGTAGTTTGTGAGCGGCGTGTTACCCTCCACACAACACATTAAGCAACACAACTGATCACTGTTTCCTTCCCCCCCCCCCCCCCCAGTTGCTTAATGTGTTGTCCGAATGCAGCCATTATGTATTTATAGTACACATATGAACAGTACCATCAGTACACATGATGCTGAACAGGGCTTCGTAAATTAAAAAAATAGATCTCTGCACCCAAGGTGTTTATGATATAAATTTTGAGTGTAAGGAAGTTGATAGGGAGGAAGAGACCGCCATATTAAGGGATGAATGTGAGTGAATGGAGTTAGCACACAAAGATTGCTCAAATGAAGCCTGTTACATCTCATGGGAAAGTGTCCGCTGCCAGCACTCCTTGCACACTTCCCCTGATTGGCCCCTTCCCCCTGCTGCATGATGAGAAAGGGACCCTGCCCACATGTAGAGTTCATGTGATTGGAATTCTCTGGTCAATCAGAGTTTCCAGTGAGATGGAAAATTCCTGTATGTATACAGATGTGTGCACATTCAGTCCCTTTCTCATTAGTGCTGAATGTGCACCCACAATATTATTATTATTATTATTATTATTATTATTATTATTATTATTTATAACCCGCCTCTCCCTCCGGATCGAGGCGGGGAACAACAATAAATATAATATACAAAGACCACAATAGATGAAATATTAAAAACAAATAAAAACCAATACATCATTAAAAACAACTTAAAATTTAACTGGAAAGGCCTGCCGGAAGAGAGCAGTCTTCATGGCTCTCTTAAATTCACGAAGACTGCTAATTTGTCGAATCTCCTCCGGCAGACCATTCCTCCGGCAGACCATTCCAGTAGAAGAGAAGGTCCTCTGGGTAACACTCGTCAGCCTAGTTCTGGCTGATTTGAGTAAGTTCTTCCCAGAGGACCTGAGTGTGCAGGGTGGATTATGCGGTCAGTGGGCCCTTTCCTGTTGTCCCCCTTATGTATTCAATGTGGCGTCAAGGGGGATGTTTGAAGAACCCTATACTTAAATTTCATTAGAGTTGGGGATGAGAATAAAGGGAATAAGCCAACTGTCTCTCACACAATGTGAGTTCTCAAGATGGATCTGAAGGGGCATTATGTATTTGTTCAGGGATGAGGTCCCAGGCATAAGAGGTAGAAAAAATCATTTAAGAAGAGACCTTTAGATAGCCGAGGATGGTAGAATTGCAGGAGTAGAAGTCCCTGGCAAGGACATATTAGAAAATAGCAGAAAGATAAGATTGCATGTTTGAGCACCAAGTGATATGTTGTAAAATTGGTTTCAGAGTGATTGCATGATGATCACATGGCTATCCAAGGGAAGTCACTAATGCATTATAAGAGCTCCACAGAGGTGTATGTGAACCCTCTTGGTACATTCTGCCAGCTGTTATTAAAAAAAATGAAAACAGAAGACAAATTTATTGGGTACTATTTGAAAACGTGGTGGTGGTAATAGCTGAAGTTCTGATGTCAATTATCACCCATTAAATCTAGGCTTAATATAATGTATTTGTAGGCATCCTGAATGAGCTTGACATCATGTTTCAAAAATTCAAGACTGCACAGTGTTTTTTAATGCTTTGTTGGCTGCTGTTTTTCATCTGTTATACCTTCACATCTGGCAAATAACAGGACTATCCCACACAAACAGTGGGGAAAAAATCAGGCTTCTCTAGGTTTTTTTTTTATGTTCTCAAGAAAATACTTTTAAAAAGTTCTGTCTGAAATCCATAACTTTGAGACCCAACCTTTTGATTTTCAGCTAGTTACTTGTGTGATAGTAACCCTGGAATTTACAGCGAAGGTACTTAAAGTAAAATCATGTCATTGCCCTTCTGTGCAGTTACAGAGGAGAGATTTTTCAGTGTTAATGTTTTGAATCTTCGGAGGATATAGTAACATCATTTTAGGGAGATGAAAATTTCATAGCGCAGGTATGCTATTGTGGTGCACACATTTGAAACTTCCCAGAACATGGAGTTTATAGAACAAAATGTTTATTAGCAGAAAACAGCGCCGAGTTGTAGTTGCTTGTATCCAAAGAACATCAAGGTTGCTTCTGTGCATACACCTGAGAGATCTTAGTTTTTTTTTTCTTCCCCACAGCAGTCTCTTATGAGGGGGGACTGGAGAATTAGAAAGATTTGGGTGGAAAGATGCTATATAAATCTAGTAAGTAATTATATTTATATGTATGAAGAATTGGGTAAACACTTTTATAAACATAGTTTAAATGACCCCAATGAGTTAATAAGAATGATAGTACATAAGCGGTCCTGTTCTAAGGAATCCCTTTCTTCCAGCATGTGCAAAACGTTTATTCTGGGTGGTGGGTCACATGAACAGGAAATAGGGTTGTGGAAATTGCCAGTTTCATCCTCTGTGCACATTTAGCCCAGCACAGTCATATTCCATATGCTGGAGAAGTGAAACTGACAAAGATATTTACAAGAGGGGAATATGCCTCTGTGGAGCTACAAAGCAGTCAAATTGCTCTGCTATCATGTGCAGTTGAGCAAGATAGGCAATATATTTTTTTAAAAAATTATGACAACATTATGTTTCAAGAACCGCCCACCCCAAAATTTGCGCAAATAACAATTTGCGCGAGGCTGCCTTTTGTACAAATAACAATTTGCTCGACGCCACCTTTTGTGCAAATTGCTACTATTTAAAAAACCCATAAATTCATGAATTGGCTTGATCTGCTGCAGAATGGGAATGGAACAGAACGGGGATCATGCTGGGAAAATCCATCGAGATTCCTGGTTACTATTGCATGTGAACTGGGCTGTTGACTATCCCCTTCTTTCTTTGGTTACACTTTGTGCACCCATCCCTTCCTTTTCTTTCACTGAAATGTCTCTATTTTGCTTGACTCAAAATGGCGCTTTAATGGTCCAGTAGTTCTCTAGAAGCAGAGTTGGAAAGGAGCTTTGCCTCAGAAGAACCTGGAGAGATGCTTCCTTTTTATTCTCACACCTCTCTCCTAGGATCCTTCCACATCCATTCTAGTTAAATACCAGAAAATAATTTATATAAGATATATGTGATCTCACGCTTTTAACAGTATATGGGGTCAATGGGTCTGACTTAGTATCATGATTCCTCCTATAGTTGATACAGACCCAGTGGATGTAACTCTGGCACCTGCTTGTCCAGTATTATTGGATAGTTTTCAGTTTGTACAGCTTGATGATGTGGACAGGATCTTTGGAGAGGTGAGAGCCACCATGTGTGTACTGGATCCTTGCCCTTCCTGGCTTATAAAAGCAGCCAGAGGGGGACTGGCTAAGTGGGTCAATGCCTCCCTTCGCCAAGGCAGGGTGCCAACCTGCTTCAAGGAGGCACTGGTAAGACCCACATTGAAAAAGCCCTCCTTGAATCCCACCATATTGGATAATTACTGGCCAGTCTCCAATATTCCATCTTTGGGCAAGGTGTTAGAGTGTGTGGTGGCCTCCCAACTCCAGGGATTCCTGGATGAGATGGATTAGACCTGGTTATGGGACAGAAACAGCTTTGGTCGCCTTGGTGGATGACCTACGCTGGGAACTCGACAAGGGGAGTGTGTCCCTGTTGGTTCTGCTGGACCTCTCAGTGGTGTTCAATACCATCGACCATGGTATCCTTCTTGGCTGCCTTGCTGGGGTGGGACTTGGAGGCACTGTTTACAGTGGCTCCATTCCTTCCTGGGAGACTCCTGGTCGACTCCTTGGCCTGTAGAGTCCCTCAGCGTTCTGTTTTGCCCCCCATGCTATTTAGCATATACATGAAATTGTTGGGAGAGGTTGTCCGGAGTTTTGGGGTGCAGTGCCACCAGTATGCCGATGACACCCAACTCCACTATTCCTTTCCACCCAACTCCAAGGAAGCTTCTTTGGTGCTAAACCGGTAATGGACTGGATGAGGGCAAATAAATTGAAGTTTAATCCAGACAAGACAAAGGTGCTCCTGGTCAGTCAAAAGGCAGATCAGGGAATAGGGATTCAGCTTGTACTGGATGAGTTTACACTCCCTCTGAAGACCCAGGCTCGCAGCTTGGGTGTACTCCTGGATTCAGCCCTGAGCTTGGATGCCCAGGTTTCGGTGGTGGCCAGGGGTGCATTTGCACAGTTAAAGTTAGTGCGCCAGCTGCACCCATTCCTTGAGATGTTGGACCTGGCCATGGTGTCACATGCCTCAGTTCTATCCCGTTTGGATTTCTGTAATGCACTCTACGTGGGATGCCTTTGAAGAGTGTTCAGAAACTTCAGCTTATTCAAAGACCTGCAGCCAGATTGTTGATCGGGGCTGGTTATGGGGAACATACAACTCCTCTGTTACAACAGCTCCACTGGCTTCCGGTCTGTTTCTGGGCACAATACAAAGTGCTGGTTATCACCTATATAGCCCTATATGGCTTGGGTCCAAGTTAACTGAAAGATCATATTCTCCCATATGAGCCTGCCTGTGCTCTAAGTTCTTCTGGGAAGGCCTTTGTCTTAGTCCCACCAACATCCCAGGCATGCCTGATGGGTATGTGGGAGAGGGCCTTCTCGGTGGCTGCTCCAAGGCTCTGGAACTCCCTTCCTAGGGAGGCTGGGATGGATCCCTCTGTGCTACATTTTTGGAGGCAGCCAAAACCTTTTTTATTCCGGCAGGCTTTTGGAACTACTCTGGACCTGTGTTAATGTATTGGATTTTTTAAAAAATCTGTTACTGTTATTAATTTTTAAAAATATTTTTAGTTTTACTGCAGGTTTAATTCTATTTTAACTTTTGTAAATTTATATTTATATGTTTTAATTGTACCTGTTTCAATCTTGTAGACCACCTTGAGTCCCAGCCCTGGGAAAAAGGCGGGATATGAAATAATAATAATAATAATAATAATAATAATAATAATAATAGCTTTAAGCTCTCATATTTCCTGAGCATTTTCATGTACTAGCAAAAATAGTACAGATGAAACATTTCAGTCCAGGAAAGGTGGGGGAGGGAAGCTAGTTTCTAACATTCCATCACTCTAGTGTGACCAAGAAATGGAACCCAGAATGAGTTGATACATATCAAGTCGAAGGCTTGATTCTCACAATGGGTTCACCAAAGGGAGGGAACAGGCTTTACCTCTAAGCAAATAGTGTTCTTAAGTTAACCTTTTAGTTTCTTTCATATAAGTGAATGGTTTCCATTTACATCGTTAGGGAAAGTAAAGTGCTACATTTTGGAAAAGCTGTTGTTATAAAGGCAAAACCAGCCCAGACATTAGACAGCCTAGCCCGTACTGGTAGGGATTCTGCAGGGATGATATGCAATGTGTGTATTGCAATGCATAAGAGATGTATTAGGATTAGAAACATAATGATGAGCATTGCTAATGTGAGATGTTGCTTACTTACACCCATATTCTGTCAAATGATGCCACCTGTCAAATTAACAAAATGGACAATGTGGTCTTTTTGTTGTTCAAGCATGCTATTTTACATATAATCCTTCTCGGGGAAACTAGAATAGATGGGAAAATATTCCTGGAAGAAAAACCCAGATAGGAAACATCTGCTCATATTGGCTATGTGGCTCTCTGTGCTTTTGTGACAACTTTGTCTTTGGATAACTGCTGTAGAAGATCAGGAGGAGGAAAAAGTAAAGGCAAACATCTTGGATTTTCCCCCCTGCCAAAACTGGGTAATGGTTCTGCTCTGTTTCTCTTTTGAGCTCCAAGAAGACCGTTGACATTAATAGAAGAAAAACATGATTTATGATGCCACCACATGTTGCCCAAGAAAACTTTGTGTTTGCGGGGGGACAGGAATTATGACTTTTATGGGGTGATGCAATAAAGAAGTAGTGAATCATCCTTAAAGGATGATTTAACTGAAATGCATCTGTTCAAAGGCATTAGCATGTTATTGTAATTACAGTTTCCAAAGAAGTGTTGCTCAGTAGCTGAACTTCCATTCCTGACCCCCATATGATGACATTAGGGGTAGGCTTTAAAACCCTGTGCCTAAATTTCTTTTGCACATTTAATGGTAATAGGATGTGACTAAGAACCCCATTAACTAATGTTACATATACAACTATACATAACAATACTGAAGTATTTTTGTATACTGAAGAGTGTGGTGGTTCAAGAGCACAGATAGGATCATAGCTGCCCTATGGGTAGAAGCAGAGAAGAAAGAGCAGGTTTCTGTGCTTTTCACCCAGACCATTGGAGTTACATCCCAACACATCTTTCATTTCTAAGCCCGTATGACTTCAGGGGTTTCTCTGCAGCAGTGAGGACTTGAATCTTGTGGTTCTTGAACTGAAGGTTCAAATTATTAGGATTTCACTAGACATTTTATATAAAGGCTGCATCTTTGTTCTCCAAGGGGTAATTGTGGCTCTACAAAACTCACTGGCTATGACTGTGACTATGGTGTGGATCTGTTTCATAGCTGAAATTCCCTTTGTGGACTTAACATTGGTGACATCGACTCTTGTTTTTCACATGGAACCATCCTTTTTTAAAAAGACAGGCACTATGTTGCCATTAATGTTTTTTTTTTCTGTGCACTTGGAAAGATATTTATTACTGATTTTGAAGTTGAAGCTAGTTTCTAAATGCACTGAACACAATACGGGTCTTCTTCCCCCTTCCACCCAACAACATTTTGTGAGTAATTTAAATTTCTCAGGAAAAGTAGAACTGTTACATGTCTTGTTAATCCCACTCATTTACTAGAGGGATTGTTATTTCACAACAAGTGTTGAAAGATGAGATTTGCTCTGGAGATCTTTAAAAATGTGTGGTTGAACAGGAAAACTGCAAAGGAAAAACAAAAGAAGAAAAAATGTAGAGAGTCTCTCTTTGTGGCCAGGCAGAAAAGTATGGTTGGTGTGTGTGTGGGTGTGTGTGTGTGTCTGTGTGTGGGAGGGAGAGATGGTGAGAGACTACATTCTCTGAAAACATGTTTTTATTTAATCAGATTTATTGAGCTGTAAATGCAGATGGTAATGTTTCTCTATCAGCTCTTAATTGTGAAGTGGTAGTCTAAACAATTACATCAAACAAAAACAATCTGTCTGAGGCCAACTCTAACTGTGGTGGTTAACCTATGTGTGTACTTCATTACTTTTGGGGGACAAAACTCTGATTAGTAGCCACCTAGACGAAGAAGCATTGTTGCCGTGTTCAATCCTGCCTCAAGAGGGCTCTAATTGTTCCAAGAGGGAATTCAAAAGAATCATGGGAGTTGGGTTAGGGGGCAGTAAGTTGTCTGTAGAAGAGTAAGTTGAAATCTTGATTTTAGGAAACTGTAGTAGCGATATTTGGCATGTGGCTCAGCTACCTAGAGAGGGATCTGCCTGAGGAAAACCGAAGCTTTCTCACAACTTAACCAACTGTGGAAAGCAAAGGGGTTGCTAGGGGGGCTGATGGTGTCCTTCAGCCCGTTGACTGAAATCACAGAGCTACTGGTAGAAGTAGACTAGAAGAATCGCTAGACTGTGAAACGGATCACTCCACAGGGTAAACGCAGTGGCTGAATTCGGACAACACGATAGTCAATGGTGGGGTAATAATCAACTTTACAGTTGTTCATCTAGGGGGCACTCCCCACACAGCATGGTAATAAATAATCAACTGTGGTGTGGATTAGGATCAGCGCTGAGTTGAATTATGGCAGCATTCGGACGACATGATAGTCAATACAACTGACGATTGTTTCCCCTCCCTCAGTTGCTTAATGTGTCGTCCGAATTCAGCCAGTGAGTTGACCATCCATTTCTCAAGCGCTAGGACCACAAACTGGGCAAACTTCTCAAGCGCTAGGACCACAAACTGGGCAAAGCCTCTCTCTGTTACTGTAGAAGGCCAAACTGAGATCCTGCCCCCTGCGGTGCTTTCAAAGCTCCACTTTGGAACCCCGGGCTGTCCTCTGAAACTATTCTAGTTTGCCTGAGTGATTACTTGGAGGGAAAGAGGACCCAGCAACCGCTTGGATTGCTTCAGCTGCTCACTTGCAACAAACATGCTGTATTTCTTCGATTTCAAGACACACTTCCCCCCTCTAAAAACGGGGTGCGTCTTGGAATCGATGGCGTCTTAGAATTGCATTTTTTGAATTTTCCTGCGCTTTGCTCAAGGCAAAGGTTGTTTTTTAAAAAAATTCTTAGAATCAAAGCTTTTTTTTTCTGTTGGTGGTACTGAAATTAAGGTGCGTCTTACAATTGATGGCGTCTTAGACTCGAAGAAATACGGTAGTAGACTCTGGAACACTAGGGAGGAAAATAATTGTTCTTACTGTTCTAATGTTGTTCTCCTTTACTTAATGTGCTAGAATAAATAGGTGGTTGATACTTCTGGGGAGTGAGTGGTGTGGCAAGCCATCCATTCAAAATTGCTTTCCAGGTTTTCTAGGCTTATTCTAGCCTATGTCAGTTTCCTATGTTCTAGTCTGGCCACAACTTGCTAAAAGCATTAAAATGCCTGGGGAAAATAAACAACTTATTCCCCTGGCAGCGTAGGTACCAGCTTGCTTCCCTGGGGAAGAGGTTGCTCCAGAGCTGGGGAGCTACCACTGAAAAGGCTCTCTCTGCTGTTTCTCAGGTGAGGGCATGCAGAGAAGAGCCTCAAATGATGGGAGATGACATTCAAATCAAGTGAGCACCTCCTTTCCCTGTAGTTCAGACATTGGTTGACCATCTCAGTAAAAAATATACCTATTCAACAATATATTTTGGAGTGTCAAAAATAATCAAATCTGCTCTGTCTATATGTGTCATATGTGAACAACTGGCTTGCACACACTTGCAAATAGAGGACTTCCATGAGTGGGAAGGAAAAAGCATCCAAGTAGTATTAAGGGCAATATAGAAAGTGACTCTTAGCTTGCAAACAAAATTATATTCTGTCTTTCTCAGGCTCAAAGCAGCTTAGAAAACTAATTTAAAATCATAAACATTAAGCAACGTGCCCACCCCATGAACAGAAATGACCAAACCAACATATTTCTACAGCAGAAGTATGAAGCTTTAATTTAAAGGTCCACTGTCAAAGTCCTGTATCCATTTTAAAACACTGAGGAGGAAGAACTCAAAATCTTTAGAGCACATGCTATGAAGGCCCTGTTCATTACAACAGTGATCATTGCCTCATGGTGTCGGTAAAGAGAGCAGGGCCCAGCGCACAAATTGTAAGCAGTGGAGACTCACATGGGAAAGGAAAGCCTTTAAGATATATGTGGGTCTCAGGCCATGAAGGTCTTTATAGAGAAGGAACTTTAATTAGACTGGGTGAAGCATGCCACTAACCCATAGAGGAACCATCTGCCATCACATGACACCCAAAACGACATTTTCCAATGATCACTGGTTGGTTTCCCGGCCAACAGCAGGATTTGAAAGTGAAGAGACAGATACCCACTTACCCTGAAAGAAGAAGAAACCTTAATATTTAACCCCAGATTGATCTGATTGTACTTACTATGGAATAGTTGTAAATGAACTATGTTCAGGAGCATTCATTTTTTGGAATAGACAGTAATGGCTAAGAGGGGCCTTCTGGAGCTTTTTTCAACCTTGTGAGGTGATTTTTTAAATAAAAGGGGAGGGGCAAGTTGCTTGGCAAGCATCGGGGGGGGGGTAAACCGTGTATGTGTGGGTGTGCTGGGGTCCCCATGCTGCCAACCCTGGGGGATCAAGTGATGGTGAATCCAAAGGACTTAGACATTGTCTCGCACAGGTTGAATGGGCCCCCAGCACATTCCCCAGAATCCTATGCAATGTGCTGTGGTTTAATGCTGCACATGCAGAAGGGCCTTCATAGATGTTAATATGGGAAGGATTTATTGAAGGTGGAAAGGTTTTGAAAGCCATTGCCCTACCCTATTAGGTGAAATACATTTTATACATTTGTTAAGTAGCTGAGGTTTGAGGTTATGGAAGTTAGAAATATATAATTAAAAAAATCCCTCAGCAATCAGTTTGATGTGCTAAGAGTAGGAACTAGTATTTTATATGTTTGCCTAGTGCTGGATGTAAGGCTCTGAGGGACAGGTGCCTGTGATCTCTTTGCCCCAGGAACTACTATACCTTTAGGCTAGCAACAGAGTTAGCTTGGGTTTTAGAGCAGGCAGGAAGTGTTCTCATGACAGAATGTTCTGCCAGCCTCTATGGAGGCTTATTAATTTTTATTTTGGTAGGTGCTTACAGTTCAGAGTTTTAGGCTGTGGACATAAAAATCCTATAAAAGCAATTTAAGTACATAAAAAAGTAATTAAAGGAAATTGATGTGCTGTGCTGAAAACGTAATGTTGGGGTCAGTCCTTTAAGGCTTCTTGTAGAAAATGGACCTCTGTTTGATTTGCAACATGTTCCTTTCAGCTGTTAGAATGTGTGTCAAGCATTTTTAAAAATCATGTGGAACGATGTTGCAATGTTAAACACCTCAATCCAGTCTGAGCAACACATAGATGAAGCACTTGCTTGTATGCCGTCATTAATGAACAGTATAATTCATGAGGAGTGCATTGGAATAATTGCCTGGACCCTAATTTTAAAAGAGTAATTGACTTTGACAGAGCTCCCTTCTACTGTGGTCAGCCTTGTCATGTAAGAAGTAATTATTATTCCTTTTCTCTAATTATGTATCCTGTCTTTGATGTGTTGTTTCGTTATGGAAACAAACTAGACATGCTGTCCAGCAGGGAGACTTAACACACTCACCCAAGAGAAAATTATTCTATATTGTTTCTCCGATGGCAGAGGGTAAGAATAACTGGACTGCATGTAATTCCTGTGGTTGGAATCCTTACTCCACCTCTAGTCATAGTTGATATAAGCCATAAAACATTGATCCAAAGGTAAAGATTAGCTGTATGTATGTATGTATGTATGTACATATATCCATATTTATTTTTTAAGATTCATATTCTACCTTTTCAAAAAATCCTCAAGGTTGCTTTAAGCATGGGTGAACCAGCGATTTTCAAGCTCATTTAGATTCTCCAAAAATTGCTTTGAAGCTCATTTCTGCTCACTCTTATTTTTGTTTTCGACCTGTTTTTCAGCTTGTTCGAGTGCATTTCAAATGGAAAAACTATGCCTTTCTCTGCATATTTTTAAAAGCCTGCATTTTTCTCCATCAATTAAAGCATTAAAATGCAATTGCGGGGGATGTGCATTTCGTAGCACTCATTTTTTAAAACAATTTTTTGAACATGGTCACAAATTCTGGAATTTGCAAACTGTTTTTGAAAAAAGTTCAGCTGCTCACATTCATGTTTAAGATTGTGAATGGGACATCTTTGTGTGCTTTGTGAACAGAAACAAAGTTATTGTATATCCCTAGGCAGCTTACAGTACCATGTTATATTGTTAAGACTTGTGATTGTGTATGCCTGACTCCTGAGTTTGATAGTTAATCACGATTAATTCTTATGAGGTCTACCATGGATACCTTTCTAGAATTTGTTACTATGGAAGTCTTCTAAATGAAAGATTTATTCCCAAAGTATTTCTATGCAATAATTGGTCACTGATTGTAAAGGAGGCAGTTGGAGTGGTATCACGCCTATTCCAGACTCTTAAAGGAAGCCTACGTTCGCTTGCTGTTGTAGTAGGGCAGGCTTCCTTTCCAAGTTATGATACCTCCTTGTGCCCTGCACCATGAATTCCACATGATACTTGACCATCACTGTGGTGAGTTGCTAAATAGAGCAAGCAGCCCTTTACTTCCAAGCAGTTGCTGAACTATGCTGCATAACGTGGGCCAAGAGTGAAATTATATTTTTCCACAGTGTATTGCATCTGCGAGGAATTATCAATCATGAGAGTTTGGATTCGGTGTGGGTGGTATTACTTGATCCTAATGCTCCACATGTGGCTTTGTGTGATGAGCAGTCTGAAGAAGATATTCCCTTACCTCCAATAAGTTCCTCCAGTAAATGAGCAATCCCAGAGATTTACACAGAGTGATATACCTCTTGTTTTTGTACTAAGAAGTAATTGCAGTTTACACCTCAAAGTATGGTGCAACTCTGTCTCAACAAAGTGACAGCTAGTAATTTACTAGTGGCAAGTGATGGTCTCCTGAGGGCTAACTGTAGCCTGCCACTAATATGAAACAGCAGTGACTCCAGGGTTAAAGCTGACTTTCCCAGGGGTAAAGAATGCAAAGATTTTAATCTATGCACAAGCACTAAAAAAAGCTTATACATTCTAATTCAACTGTGGTGAGCAGCAGTTGCCTCCAACAAAGCATTCAAATGGGAAAGCTATATAAGCCATGTATGTAGCCACCCAAGCGCTGCCACTGGCTGCCTATGAAATGTCGGTGTTTCATAATGACAGTGCAATATCATGTGTGAGTAGACCTATGGTTCTGGCTTTCAATTACCTTCATGACTACTGGCTCTTTGAAGGAGAAGGAATTTGGAGAGCTAGGCACGCAGCTTGATGTGGTGGCTCCCAGTCCCAGATAGCAGTTGCTGGAGCATCCCTCTGTATCTACTCAGTCAATAATCAAGGCTCGGCTGTCAATGGGTTGTCTGCATTCTCTCTCTCGGGCAGGGATGCATAGAAGCCAGTGGGCATTTAAGAAAGCTGTGAGTGCTGTTGTGTCGGTGCACTGCTGAAGTGGCCCACTTCCCCTTGTATTTGCAAAAGCTGCCTTGAAAGGAAAACAGTACAGTGTAGCTGGGGTGGAATCAGCAACATGTCAGAAGAGATGGTTTGAACGGAGCTCACTAAGGAGAACAGAAGGGGGATAACATTGCTTTGTAATACTGCCTGGGGTTAGTAATACTGCGCCCAAGGGAACCTGGATAGCTCCTTGCTTCATGCCTCCTGCCCCTTCCAATTATTTTTTGTAACACACACACACAATTTTTAGTGGCTGGAAAGCAGCAGCACCTCAGCCTCCAATTGCCCCGCCCTCCTCCTTTCCCTTGACCAGAATGCCTCTGGGTCCCACATGAACCCAGAGCATTCTTTTTTTAAAAAAAGGAAAAGGGTGGAGCAGCTGGAGGGTGGAGCTTTGCTGCTTTCCAGAGAGCTAACACACACTTCATGGAAGAAGAAAAGGCTCCTTGGAGTAAGTTTGAGAGGCTAGGCAGGGCAGCTGGGTTTGACCTGAAGGTCTCAAGGAAGGGGGGGGGGAAGGAAAGTGCACCAGGGGGTGGGCTATGAAAGCCTGTGAGAGGGGGGCAGTAAGTAGAGCTCTAGGGAAACCCTGAATAAAGATAAGATTCTGCTGTAGAATGCTTTATCATCAGTGATGTACTGGAGTCCTGGCATGTAGCTATGGCATGCTTTTTAAAATTATTAGCAAGGATGCTGAGGTCATCTGCTGCCCCTCAACCCCTCCCCTTTAGAATTCCCTGTTCCCTCTGAGCTTTAACTCATGGGTTTTCCTAGCAACAATGTATTGTCTCCTGTGGTGATGCAAAAATATTTTGGAGTGTCTTGGTCTTGAATGGGCAATTAAGACTCCTTATCTTTGGAAAAGACCTTCTCCTGGTGGGGATGCAAACTGCTAGAACTGGTTTGTTACTTTGGATCAACACAGCTGCCTGCAGATTTGGACTCTCCTCTGGGGTGTGGCTCTGGGGCCTTTCATGTTGAGCACCCACACTTCAAAATGTACCACTACACCACTGTTTATCATTTGGTTGGTACATTCACATTGCCAATATTTGAATTTAACCCCAGTTTGTATAGAAAGCTGCCTCCTTGTTATTCTGTGGGCAATAAATTGTACTATGGAATAAGTATATGAAGTTATTGGTGGGGGAAACCCCTCAATTGACTTTACCTGTTGTACTTGAAGTCTCTGTTGATATATTTGTATGTGTGCTAGTTCTTCCATCTGGAAGCAATACTGGGACTTCTAGGTTGCAAAAGCATATTCCACTTTATCTTTTTAAATTTATTAGTATGGAAACCCCTATCAAGCCTTTCCTAAACTCTGCCATTTTTTTTTAAAGAAGTATTGTTGCTAGCAGAGTAATTTTTTAATAGCCCCTTCTTCAACCTGCCTTGTTGATTACTAGTCTGAGCATGTTTTGCTTTGGCTTCAAGTCCTGTTGATGCAAACTGTCATTTCCCAAGAGACGTACTTATAATAAGTGATAATGCGCTGTTTCTTAAGAGGATTTATTTCCTTTTCAAGATGTGTTTTCAACTACATTTTTCATTTGTTTTGGTTTCTTTACTAAAAACATTATATTCGTACAGTAAAAGGTGAAGTGTTTTGAAGTTGTAACAAAGGCCAGAGGTTTGGCTAAATTTCTTGAAGGCTCTGCATTTGAAATCAGATACTTAAATTCTGAGTTTCAGCTAGTATCTTAGTGAAGTTGCTGCAAAAGGAATTGTACAGTAAGTGAGTAGAGTTCTAGTTTGGGTTCCGTAACTTATATTTGGCATGTATTTGTTTTAAAAATATGCATCCATCAATGTTCTAAACTCTGACAGCATTCTTGCAATATTTGAGTTGTTTTTACAGATCTACCTCTTTGTTTTACCACATTTGGATTTCCTACCTCTTCTGCTAAGGAGCTCAGCTTATTGCACATGGTAATTTATCCAATTTTAGCCTTTCAGCAAACCTATGAGGGAGATGCAGCTGAGAAACAGGCAACTTGTGAGTTTCCTAGTTAAATTGGGATTTGAGCCTAGGTGATTCCTGTCCAAATTTGACACTGTCCACTGTACCACACTGAGTCTAATTACACACTGTGTATTTGTCTCTTATAGAGAGGATTTAAGTGATAATTCCATAAATCTACGCTGTAGCCAGTTTTGGTAGGAGAAATAGTATCTAAATAATTAAGCAGTTGTCTCTCTTTACAGTTACTTTCTTCACTTAAAAATCAGTACATCTCTTGCTGGCCACCTACAATATATAGTTGTTTCAGATCAGTGTTACTTACTGAGCTTTTTCCAGTAATGGAGCTCTGTCAGCAAAAAGCATATGCACTGTCAAACGATGAACGATGGGTTTCTGTCAAATGGAAACTTGAAAGGTGCATTCCATCGTTAGACAGATTAGTCTGAACTGGGAGTTCAGAACTACTCAAGTGTAATTGTATCAGTGAAAAGGTATGCCTTGGCTGTGTGAGGAGGAGGAAGTCCTTTTTGGAAAAGCCACAGTGCTTTTTCCTAATCTAGAAAGCAAAGATTCTTGGCACTTGTGAAATTGCAGGGTTGCTTTCATCTTGATCCATCTTCCTTTAAAAACAAAAACAAAACACCCTTTTTTTACTTCAAATACTGCACATGTATTAGCACTTCTGATTCATTTCTGAAACTGAAACAAATTTGGAATGCAGTTCTAAATTTAATGATATCTGAATGTGGCTTTGTGTTGAATGTTAACTGGAATTTACTTCAGAATAAGTTTCTATGCATGTTGCAAAATTTCAGTACAGCTGATGCAAGACATTTGTCTCCATGCCAGCTTTAGATGCCAATATCAGAGTAATGTCAATGGGGAATTTGCCTATACTGAACAAATGTTACGATAACCTGGCTGGAAAGCATCAGGCTCAATCCAGTCACTTTGGCCCAGTGTGTGGATAGATTCCCTTAGACCATAATAGAAATCTGTTCCTCCCCTACCACGGATGTGCATGCAAGGACAGTTGCTAGGCCGTTGCTGAGAATGAGAAACATGTATGCATAGATAGATAAATTTTATTACGGTTATACAACCAACATGACAAAGATAAGTATACAGAAAGTGAAAATATACAGACATTATTATAACATACCAATCCATCAATCCTTACAAAACTTCAGCAGTTAGCAATAATTTCCTTGCGGCGAGAAATAGCCGCTACACAGAATCGTGCCACCTGAAGTATAACTTGATCTTGCGTATCTGCCAAGAGACAATCTAAATAAAAATTTTCTGATCTGCCTGGATAATTTTCCATAATTGGAGCCAACAAAGAGGATCTAAGATCATTATAAAAATAACAGTGGAACAGAACATGTCCCACTGATTCAATTTCCCCAGATCCACATAGACAGACACGCTCATTATAGGGATTTTTTTTTATATCTACCATCCAACAAAGCGGATGGCAAAACATTGAATTTAGCCAATGTATATGCTGTTCTTAACCTTGGAGCAGTTAGCGTTGCCAAATAGTTGGCGATTACAAAAGGACCTCTATTGTCCCTAAATGAGGGGTATAAGGTTGCTTCCCTTAAATGATTTTGAAAATCCACATCTCGAATTCGTTGAGCGAACTCTACTTTTGCTTTCCCGTATCCCAGATTTTGAACAGCGGACATAGAGAAACCCAAAGATTGTAGCTTCATGGTCATTGTTTTTTTCCACTTTGAAAGAAAAGTATCTGCCAAAGTGAGTGGGGCTAGACCTACAGGCACGAACAACATTTTTAACCAAAAGTTAAACTTTCTTAGCCATATACGGGCTTCTATTGAGATTTGACCTGCTTCTAATCTTACTATCTCATTTGGTACACAGCCTGGAACTCCCAATATTGATCTTAAAAATTTGGTTTGAACGGCTTCCAACGGCAATATATTTTCATACATACATACTTCCACACACATGCATGTGTGGTGGAATAGGAGGCTCACATGGGTCTCCCATTCCCTATAAGAGCTTGACATGTTGAGTTTGCTTGAACTGCTGTGCATGCCCACCAGGGGAATGGGAGGGGTTTATGTCAGGGTGGAAATCATGTTTCTTGTTTGGAAACTTACATTTTTTGGTTTGTAACCAGCTGGAGCCGTTTCGTATCGTTGAAATATAATATAAAACCTTCGGCTGTGCAGCCTACATGTTTCTTCGCACTGCAGAAATCGGTCTGCTTAAAAGACAGCTTTCTCTATGGCTTTCTGTGTGCACATGCACACAATACAAAGTAATATCACTTATTTGAAGGCTAAGGCTGAAATTTTATGTACACTTCCTTGGAAGTTCCATTGAACAGAGAAGGTCTGGCTTCTGAGTGAATCTGCAGAGGATTGGGGTACGACCAGAAGCAAAGGCTCATAGTTACTGGGTAAAGTAAAGAGTCTTGTAGCACCTCAAAGACTTCCATATTATGCCACAATAAATTTGTTAGTCTTTAAGGTGTCACAGGACCCTTTGTTTTCCTGCAATAATCTAGCAGGGCTATGCCTCTGGAATGTGGGCAAAATAACATTTCTCAATGAAATAAAAAGTAAAAAAACCCACTATTTTTATTTTTTTATTCATCTAGGTTATGCTCAATGGGAATTGCTCAAGTGCTGCACCTACAATGCACTTAATTGATCCTGCTTTTTTTACTAGAATATTTCAGAGTTACGCTGCCTGCCAAACATGAATAATAGGACTTCCATTGGGAAATGTTAATGTTCTAAAACGTCTATTGCAGTGATGGTTGACTGCCAGCCCATGGCTAGATAAGGCCCCTACACAACTTTAACTGGCCCTTAGTGCTACCAAATTCTAATCAAGATGTGGTTTTTAAAAATCTTCATAGTTCCACTAGTAAGTAGGGGAAAGCAATTGGATGATTTCATGCATCTGATGAATAGGAGGATTCTAGGCCACAAAAGCTTATGCCACAATATATTCATTAGTCTTCATAGTGCTACATTCTGGACTGCTCTTTATACGTGTGTGTGTGTGTGTGTGTGTGACAGAGAGAGAGAGAGAGAGAGAGAGAGAGAGAGAGAGAGTAATCCTTCGGAGCCAACCTGCCTGTGCCTTAAGAGTGTCAGTGGAGACGCTTCTCAGTGTTTCATGTATAGCAGAGATACATTATGCATCTACAAAAGAAAGGGCCTTCTCTGTGGTGGTGCCCTGGCTTTGGAGTGCCCTTTTGAGGGAGGTTTGCCTGGCACTGTCAGGTTAAACCTTTTTACTTTGTTTAGGCATTTTAAATTTTGAGTGCTTCCAGATGAGGCTTTTAATGTGCAATCACTCTGCTTCATTTATGGAATTTTACAAGGGGCTCCAGATGAGATCAGCATCCACTTGTAAACCTTCCATGTTTTTCCACGACTTCTTTCTCCCCCCCCCCCAATACCGTGCAAAATTTGGTAAAGAAGGAAGAATGGAATAGCTGATTATTAACAGAGAGCATTGTGTAGCTATTAGCTGGTTGAATAGTTTTATGCATCCTTATTGTATATATGTTGATTTTTTTTAAACATACTGCCCTTTAATACGTATTTGGATGATGGTGCAGTTTATAATTCTTAAAATTTTATATGCTAAGGAAGCACCCTCCTTCTTCATTCCCTCCCTGTGTTGATCTCATTGCTATCTAAGTGTATGTGAACTGGATGTATGAAACTCTTACTGATAGTTGATGCCACCTTTTATTATAGAGCCTGACAAATTGGGGTTTCAGAGTTTCAACTCCTGGACCAACGTCTAAATGGAAGATAGAGTGCGGGTCAACCCCCTGGAGTATAGAGGTTGGGAAAAGTTTTCAATTAGCAATAATCACACCTCAGATTAATCTCATTGGTTACTATACTGCCATCCCTGACTTATAATATACCACATTTTAATATAATGCCCATTTGCTGTAATGCACATCTTCAAAATATTGTCAGTTTTCTGTAACTGACGTACAGAAGAATTGTCCAGCTAAAGAGAGTCTAAGGAAATGTTCAGTGTGTTAGTTCTTGCTTCATGCAATTTCTTTTATTTCTCTCTTGCCTTTTTTTGCAATTGTTAGCCTTCATGTGAACTGAAAGCTACTTCAAAACATTAGATGAAAATAGTCTGAAAGCTTCATGCACACCTACTTCACAGAAAGGAGAAAGAAAGAAAGGAAAGATTCCCGCTCCCCACCACTGACAGGCGTTTGTGTGTCAGCCCGGAATGCTTTTGATGAAAAACCCACTTTCCTTCCGCGTACTGAACAGCTGGAACAACAATAGCAGTGAAATAATACCAGCTAATCAGAAATTTGCAATCATGGATGTGTTGTGGTGGGGTTTTCCTCATAAGTTTAAAATATGTTTAAGGGCCATTCACAGTAGGCAATGTGCTACTGAAAAAGGTGCTGAGGGCATCTTTGGAAAGGGGATGGCATTCATAAATATTGGATGTCACTATGGTGGTATTTGCAGCATCACAGTTGATGCAAGAGTACATTACAATGTTGTTCAGAAACTTACTCTGTAAGTAGGCAGAGTTGCTCTTACTGCACAAATGGGACCATGTATATTGGGAAGGTGGGGAGATAATGAAAGTTATATAAAGGTCCTGTTTAGTGATCCCAGTCCCTTCACCCCACCAGGAGTCTTAACCCAGGGACTCCTGTAGTCAGAGCAAGGAGTATAACTCTCTTTCCCTCACCTTGCTTGCTTGCCAGAAGAGAAAGATGCTGGCCTCCATTCTGCTACCCACATCAGCAGGGGATTGCTAGGTACTTAAAAGATGCACAGGCCTATGAAATTTGCCTAAAACACAATGGGACTTACTTCTGTGTACATAAGATTGTGTAAGTGAGCAGTATTTTTCTCTCTCCTCCCTCCCTCCTGCTTTTATTAAAGTGTGTAATTGCAATGCTAAATAAATGTGGCTGACAAAAGAAACAGCCCCAGATTTCTTCCTCTGCAGCCTTTGAAACCCACTTTCTCCAAAGAGTTGTGGGAGGAGGAGGAGGAGGAGGAAAACAGGTTGTCTTGTCTGCTTCTTTAAAGTCATGTTCAGTTCAGGACTTCTCTTACCCACAACCTTTCCCTTCTTGAGAATTAGCCAAGACTTGCTCTGGGTGAAAGAAAGAGAAAGAAAGACTAGGATCAGGAAGGGGAGGACAGGGAAAGAAAAATAGTGATTGCAGATGGAGAGGGGAGAGAAAGAATTCCCAAGCCATGTGGCTCTTTTCAGAAGGGGAGAACTTCAGAGGCATTTTTGAGGTCTGGAGGGTGGGGCTGGGGTTGTACATACTTAAATTAGCTTAATAGGCTGAAGTGCTGAGGACCTTTTCTTGCTTTATCTAAAATGTAAAACATTTTTGAAAGCTCCATGCCTCTTAGCAGTACCATGGGAGTCTCTGCACACAGCTTCCCCAGCACTTACTAGAATGTGACCTCACATAGTCCTAAGCCTCCTTTAACCTGTCAGATCACCTTCCCTGATATAGACCTGTGCAATCAACAAGATCGTTGAAGAAGACCTTGCTGGTTGTACAGCGACCTGCAGATGGCCATCTGGCACCCACCTTATGAAATACCCTCCTTTCTGGCATTCAGGGGATGCCAACTGTGGCTCGCTTTAAGTGCCCATCCCTTTATCCACACCCTCCCTGATTGATTGTGCTGCCCAGTTTACTTGCTAATTATGGCACTATCGATACTTGTTTGTCATGTTTTTATAAATGTTCTGTTTTAATGTAGTTTTATAAAACATTTAGAAATATTTTAAATATGGTAAGCCATATATTAATTAGTTCATTAAATAAATAAAATAAATAAACTTCTCTCTGTGGGAGAAGTTAAAGGCAGAAGGGGAAAAGAAGCTTGTTTGTGGAGGCTAATAAATCCTTTGCTTTGCTGAAGCCAGTGAACTTCTGCAGAAGCCAGAAGTTGCAGTTTGGGGCAGTAAAATCAGATGCTATATAAATTATCAGTTTTCACAGAGAGCCTTTCCTACCCTTCCCCCTTCCAGTTTAAACTTCAGCTGGGAAGAAGTTCCCAGTAGTGGGTGTGTAATGAGTGAAGCGTAGCCTATAGTAAAAAGATATAATTTACCTGTAACTCTAAAACTCTTGCATGGAACATTGTGGGCAGGGCACGGGAGAAGCAGCAATATTTTAATCCAGTTTCTTTGTACTAATGAGAACTATTTACCAAGAATAAATAATGGGCCAGTGAGAACTACACAAGTTATATGAAAGTCATATGAAGTTATATGAAAATTATATGGGTTTTGTGTCACTGTAATATGTGTGGTTTCCCATCTACAGGGCATATGTAGCTTATTGCTTGCTATTCAACTTGTGATAGGTTTGTATTGGGCTTTCACATTAGGTGCTATAGACATATATAATGGGGGCGGGGAGACAAAAGGTAGGGAGGGACTGGCACAGTAAGACTGGGGAAGGGAAAGTGGCAGTGACCACTATAGTTTAGAAGGCTGTTACCTTCACACTACACTCCCTACTGGTCTGTGTGTCTTAATGCAGGACATCTCAGAAGATTTTGATTACAACTCAGAAGATTTGGGGCACATCTCCTGGAGTGTCCCCTAGCAATGCCCATCTAGAGGCTTAAAGTACAGCTTTAGCTTGTAGTTGTCAGGTGACATATCGCGTTCCTTAATGTTTGTATAAAGATTTGTGCTCTGGCCTGACTTGTACGAGTGATTCGTGGCTTTGGTACAGATGGAGCAGCTTTAACTTCCTGCTGACTGGCTTACGTCCCGCCTCTATTGCTGGCTTGATGTAGTGCCTGCTTGTCCTCAGACAAGTCCCCCACTCCCTTCTATGAAAAAGCAACTGCAGTGATTCTGATCATTCTTTGTGGCAGATGTAGTACGTTTGATAAATTTAATAAAAAGATTGAACATAAATATCCGGTATGTTATCCATATGAATAACAACTACTTGAAATATCATCCATGCAAACAAAATACCTACATTGGTTTACATCTGTTTGCAATAACTTCCTCAAAACTTTTCAAAGCTCTGTTTCTTCTTCCGTCTCGTGTAGATTTGCAGTCCCTATTCACTTCATAATTGCAGTGTTTTTCCCCATATTTTTTCCCCAGCTGTATCTAAAACAAAAGACTTTTAGAGTATTGGCACAAGTTTCATAGTTGGAACAGTTGCAACAGCATAAAGAATAATTGCAACAGCATAAAGAATAATTAAGGATCCAGGTAAATCAGTGGTGTCAAACCTATTTCAGTCCAACGGCCAAATTTAATTTTGAACAAGGTCTCGAGGGCAACATTGCAATGGTGGCCTGGGGTGGATGGCAAAAGGCTGATGCCAAAAACACCAGAAATTACAAGCTTAAAGCTCTTACTGCAAGTATCTAAGCCTTGGGAGGAGTATTTCAACATCTTAGAATGGGGGAAAAGACTAATAATAATAATAATAATAATAATAATAATAATAATAATAATATTTTTTTACCTGCCTCTCCCTCCGGATCGAGGCAGGGAACAACATCAGTGAAAACAATATAAAATACATATAAAATACATAAAACTGATTAAAAGCATATAAAGTTAATACAGCATTATTGTAATGTAATAATAATAATAATAATAACATAACAATAACAGCAGTGGGGGTAATATAAACACTCAAATTATTGTACCCAAATACATTTTTACAAAAATTATATCTACCCTATAAATACATTAAAAGTTAAATGAAATAAATAACCAACAATTGTTAATTAAAAAAATCAAGGTGCAGGGGAAGTGGAAGAGGCGATCTGGTTATTGAAGGTTTCCTAGATGTTCAAAGATATTTGCCTTCAGAAGAGATTTGCTTGGCAGAAATACCATGAACTTTTCCGAGGTCCTCTAGGGGTCTCTCCAGCCCACAATCATCTGAGCGTTTGTCTTTCCAATCCTACGCAGTACCATGAGATCTTTCACGAAGCCCGAATTCAGAAGGGCCAAGTTAAGAAAACACCCAGTGATCAGTGGTTTGTAGAAAGACGGCACAGTTATCTGGAAAATTCGGAGGGCTGGATTGAGACCCTAGTCAGGCTGGATTTGGCCCAAAGGCCTGAGGTTCAGTGCCCTGAAGTAAATTATCTATTTCAAAATTGGCAAATCCTTCCAAAGGAGAAATGAGGCTAGATCGGCAAGAAATCAGAATTAAGGTAGTATGACAAAATTGCAGTATAGAGAGGGTTGGATGCCTTGAGAAACAAGGAAGGCTTGTCACCACACAAGTAATTGTGGGCCACCAACAACTGAGGAATGCTATATTACTAGCTAACAGATGTACAGATTCCTACATTTTAAAAGAGGAGACTGAATTATTCCACACATCTAGAGTAGGGAGGAGTTGCAAAGTTGGCAAGGCAGGGATTGGTCATTGGTTAAAATGGGCAACATATGACGGGGGGAGGGGGCATTAAAAAAACCTTTTGAAGTATCACTTACATTGTGCACAATTTCTAGGCATAGAAATCCAGGCATTTGGCACCCTTTAATTAATAAAAATTGAAGTGGGCGAACAGAACTGTTTGGGTGGGTTCGCACATCAAGTGATTTGCATTTGTGGGGATACCCTCACAGATAGATATAACATCACAGGGAGATCTTTCATATTACCTTAGACTAGTGCTTCTCCATGGAGTCACTTCACACATTCAGCTACCCATAAAGTATACAGCAGTCTTAATGTTTACTTAGGTCTAAAAGCTTGAAAGTGCATGAAGTTTTTTCTTGAAAAAGTAAAGGAAAAACAGCATCAGAGCCAACTACTGGTAAACTAATTGTTCTGTATCTGAAGGAGATGTGCTGAGACAGTTGCATTTTGATTGGGTGGTCTTGAGGATCACTTCAAAATGCCCAAGAGGGAAGGAACAAGGAGGAACATGAAAGGGAAAAAAGAAAATGCACAGAGAAAATGGGCAGAAAATAGAGATGCACATGACCACGATCTACAGAGCTAGGGAAAATTGCACATTGATTTGAAATTGCCAGCCAAGTCTTTGGCTGGAAGCCTCTAGGAATTACTAACAGTTCAGGTTAAATATTGCACTGTGTGAAAGAAAAACATATTGGTAGCTTACTCATAGCAGCAAAATGTAAAAGATTGGCTCACAAACTGTATAAGAGAAATTGCTTCATTGTTTTGCAGTATTGCTCTTGCTCTGTGAAAAATGCAGATGAAAAAACTGAAGTTGAAAATACACTGTCAAAAAATTTGATATGTTGTATAGTTGGGAATGTGTGTTGAAGAATTTCCTGATCTTGGGGAGCAACATTTTAAATATGGTGGGAAAATGTTAAAATAGAATGTGCCCAATTGTCCGTATTTCTCAAAGTTGGAGAAATGAGCTTCCAACATGTGACTGCTGTGTGTGAGCTTTATCATTCCTGCTAACTGACCCTTTTACTAAAAGTTTAATAGGGGATAAATTCACATGTGAATTCATAATCCCCTCAGTTGTACCAGAGGGATTCTTTAACAAGCAAGCAACAAAGAACATCTTATGCAGTTAGTTTCTCTTATTGTTCTATTCCTTCCTTCTTTCCTTCCTTCTGTTTCCAGTTTTAGTGGGTTAACTGGTTCCTGGATGTATCTGTCATCAGAATTTTATTTGCTCCTTAACCTAAGCAAACACATGCAGAAGAGTCAGTGACTTTTAAAATCATGTGACTTCAGGAGACTCAATATGCCAGGATTTAAATACATTGCAGCAATAACACTGGATTTCTTACAAATATTGACTGCTTTCTGTTTGCATGGCTTACAGATTTGTGCTTGTATAATTCATTCTGCAGTATTTGAACTACATGCTTTGAGAAAATAAACTAGAAACTAGGATCTACTTCTAAAAGTAGAATTTAGGAAATTCTCAAAAAATAGATGCTACAAAATTTTGGTACATTTTAATCAAACTTTTTTGTTGAATGGTGATTGTAATTTACATGAAGGAAACTGGACTTGTTTGAGTCGTTTGCATCTGTTAAGAAATTATGATAGAACTTGCTAGTGTATACAGATCAATTTATGAGGATTGCAAAGATTTCTTCACTTTATATGAATGGTGACAAAATACCTATTTAGTGTCTGGGAGTGGGGACTTCACAACCTATTGTGTACATATCCTGTTTCTCAACTGAGTCAGTTTGTGTGTGGATGACTGAGGACATAAATCTTTCTTGGTGCTGCCCCAACTGTTGAGAAAGTGAGGAGACAAAGAGGCTGGTGTCTGTGAAGGCAGCAGATGATCAGGAGAGATGATCATATTTCTTTGGGTGGGTGGAGAGGAGGACAAAAGTGCTTCTGACCCATCTCCTTCATCAACCATATGTATGTATGCATGTGTACCTATATGTGTTATGTGCAGTAGATGGAGTCAGTTGGTGCAAAACATCATCCCTCTGTCTCCTCCTCAGCATTGGGAATTGATTGTGCATCTGCCACAGAATTTTAATGTTTTCTCTTATTTCTACAAACAAGCCCTATAAAATGCTGGTGTCCGTGAGACCGATTTCCATTTCCTGTTGTTATATTCCTAGTGCTATTGACCTTCAGCAGGTGGGCCAAGACTCACTACTGCAGGGCTGGGCAACTTTTTCAGCCCCAAAGATTGCATGTGGTACCGGATTTTGGGTTGTGGGCTCCACACACATGCAACCCCCCCTCACACACATACTGGATGGGATGCAAGGGAGAGGGGGAGGCTAAAGCCTTAGTACTGTTGGGTGGGCTATCGGCTGTGTGATTGAGCTGGGGAAGAGGGCACTCAGGGAGAGTCATTCCCATGCGCCTTCTTTCCCAGTACAACCATGCTGCCTTGATTCAGGAGTGGGAATTTGGGGTGCACCTTGAAGGCTGTGGGTTGCCCACCCCAGACCTACTGGGTCCTAGCCTGACCAAAGGTGGGCTGCAATAGCAGCACTACCACCATACAAATATAGGATAAAAAATTAGCGGTCCCCAAATGGATGTTTGAGCTAAAGGTGGTTTGCAGATCTACTCTGTGCTGTAGAGTGTGTAATGTGTTGCTGCTAGTTCATGTGGAGGTGTTGTAAATTCTAGTCTGAGCAACATGGCAAGGGGATAGAATGCCTGGTCTGAAAGTCACAAAGAGAAGTGATTTGTAGGGTTAGATCTATAAGCAGAAGCAGTCATCCTGAGTTGCTTGATACATGAGCCAATTACAATTAATGGTACCATGTCCTCATGTAGAGAGAAATATCCTGAGCCTTTTAGCACACGAGTCTGGGCCTGCACAAGACACCTGGTAGAATGGAGGAAAAACTGGGGATTTTCCAAGCAATAAGTCTTGGTAAAACAAGTTAGCATTCAAAGAGCTGCATAAGTTTACACAAGGCTCTTACAACTTTTGTTCTTTGAACATTTCTCTGTGTCTCATATGTGCCCTTACACACACACATACGAAAATCCCACTCTATTTCAAAAGCAATTTGCCGTGGGTGGGGTGCTGTTTGAGGAAATAAAGGCTAAACCCCCCTTGGAGCTGTATTAATCCCCATTCTATTTATTGTATTTATACCTGGCTGTTCCTTTGGAGAGTTCAGAGTAGATTACATGTGGTTCCCAGGTCTCCTGTCGGGCAGTTTACAGAGCCTGCACAACTTAGAATCAGCAAGTAGTACATTGACTTTCTCTGCAGTATGTATGGATTTAGCTGTCTGGAGTTCTCTGCTCTACAGGTTCTTTACTACAATGAACTGGTTCTGCCACCCCCTTCTCTGCTTGTGGCATGCAGTGTTCTGGGTTGCATAAATTGATAGTGGCAGGTAGGACCAATGGGTACCTTGCAGGCTATTCGAGTGAGAGATCTTAAGAGTTCCTTCAAGTTCTAGGATCCTATGGTTGCATGTATCATAAGTAGTTGAAGGGATGCAGGGAGCATCTCATTATTATACATAAGTAACACGGGAATTATTTTACAACTCAGTGGAATGCCCACAGCAGTTTGCAATAAACCAATAACCATAAAATCACATTAACTTCAAAAGTAAAAACATCATAAAACCGTAATGCAATAAAACCATCAGACACAATAGCAATCAGTTGACCTCCAAAGCCTGGCAGAAGGAAGTGGTATTAAGCAACCTCCAAAACCTATGGATCCAGGGGTTCAATCCAGACGTAGCCATGCTTAGAGTAAATATACTGAAATCAACGGAACTTAAGTTAGTCACTACTAGTCTGGTTGATTTCAGTGGGTCTGCATTAAGCATGACTAAGTCTGGATTCAACCCCAGGGTCCAAACAGCCCCCCCTCCCCAGGCATGCAGAAAGGAAGTTCCAGAGTTGTAGAGTTACCACATTTTGACCTGACAATTAATTTTGCCATAATGGGGCAGGACGCAGAGGGACTTCATCTGCACAACTCAGGTGACAGTGGTCTTCAGACTTTTTGACACCGTCTTCTTTGACTTGTCTCGGATGGAACTTTTGCTCTTTGTAAATTATATGGGGACATGTTCAAAATGGCAAATTCATTTCATATGGGGGCTTCACATGGCTGGAGCCATTTGGTTTCATTACCCTGCAGAAATGGGGCATGTATTTTACAACACAGGCAAGTCCACAGAATACTCCTGTGGTTGCACATGGCAAGAGTAGGAATATATTGGTAACGGGGAGCAAGATCTCTTTCGGGGAAGTTAGTCTGCCGTTACTTCTAATTAAATTGTCAACCAATTGGTTCCCCGTGAACATAGTTCACGGAGAAAAATCAAATCTTAACGAAAGGTGTATAGAGATTTTTAAATGTTACTTTGTTAAATTTAACAGGTGGAGACTTCCTTTCTGAGCAATAATTAAACTTTAACTGGGTTACTTTTAATTGCAGGTGTCTCTTATTACGAGTGGAGAAGGAAGCATGGAATAGAGACATGGACACCAGAGTTTGGGATAAACTAGGGCCTCTTTATTTAACAATTAGGGATATTCAACCCCTCCTGGATCTGCATGTGAAAAGTGCAGGAATCTATATGTCCTTACCTCAGGCAACTAGCCCGGCATTATGGGCGAGCCACTCTTGTAAGTCAGGAGTCGGGTAAACCCGGCTCCTCTCTTATACATCACTTAGGAGTGTGGGGAGACCACCCAACGTCATCCCCACATCAAAGCCACAGAACTCTGAGTAGATGAGGCAGGATGATCTCCAAAGGCATACCATATCCTGACACGGGAGCCATAAAACTCGTGAGGAGCAGGGGCTCTGGACATGCCAATAACCGAAAGGTGCCAGAGTGGTCACCATCCCTAGTCTGCTATATCAAATTCCCACACATTCCGCCACTGGAGGGCGCCAAGCCTCAGCTTAGGCGTCCTACCCTCACCGGTTCTGGAAGAATTCCAGCAAACCCACATGCGGATCTTGCAGGAAAATATTATTCCCTGCATCAGAGAGGTGAACTCCATCTGCTCTATATCCCCTCTGGAAGATACAATGGCCGGGTGTGGAATGACCCAACCTTGTCGGCCCTGTAAAGCCTGCCGAATCTGCCTGTTCACTTTCTTAACGGCCCTGTTTAGGCTACTTTTAATTGCAGGTGTCTCTCAATCTCTTCATGATTTGTTTATAGCCCGTATGTTACTTGCATATTATTGAAGTTTGGCTTGCACCGGTGTTTATAAAGGTGTACAGAGACTTTTGTGTGTGCTTATAGTCCATTTTGCTCCCATTTGCAATTATTTATATTTGACTTTTTTGATATTAAAAATAAAACTTTATAGTGCATTGTTATAGAAGATAGCTTAATTCTTTTTAAAAAGTTTATGGACATGAATAAACTCTCAACTTTGAATTATAATGGAAACTGCTGTTGTTTGTGGAAACTGTGTTTCTAGAGCTTGCCAGTGAAGTATGTTTCATGAGAATCAGTCAGTGGGAAGGCGGTCAAAAAGGGATGGCCAACTAACTTCGGCCAACTAATGTGTGCCATGTTTTAATCAATTTTATGTATTTTATCATATTGTTCTTCCCCACCTCGATCCAAACGGAGAGGCGGGTAAGAAATAAATTATTATTATTATTATTGAAATATATATATATATATGTGTGTGTGTGTGTGTGTGTGTGTGAAAAGATTTGAAAATCATTGATATGGAATAAGGTGATTAGCACAGAGGTCTACAGCCAGCTGCTTGCACCAAGATCAAAGAGGCATGATATTTTCCACTTACGTCTACATTTTACTGTATACCCAACTTTCTCAACTTCCTGTCAATGTTGTATTGTTTTTCAGTGTAAACCTGTGAAACCATTTAGCCAACCTGTACTTACAAGATATTTTCAAAAGCCCACAGCTTTTGGATAAGGTGGTTTAGTTTTGCTTACATTATTAATGGAGTTGTGATTCTACAATCTCTAATGCCTTCCTAAGCCATTGTTCAAGCAAGAGCCACTTTGGCTCTAGGCATCACATGGGGTCTTTCCCAGACTGTGAGGGAAGGTGCATGGACTCAGCTGAGTCCTTTTTGGGCCTCTCCTCAGGTCATTTAAGCAAGGCCTCAGTCAGTCATCGGGCAGGTGAATTCTGACAGGCTCACTTAGGCCTTGGATTGGGATAGATTTATCACTGAGAGGATGCTGTGGTCTATTTAGTGCTACAAAATCTCCCAGTGCAGATCCATATTGCTCTCTCTCATGCCTGTGCTTTCAATTTCCCCTCCAGCACCTGTGCAGTGCACCACTGCAGCTAGCCAGTCATGTTTCTCTTTGCCTGTTGGGCTTCTTTCCCACCACAGCCAATTGGCTGCTTGCTCCAACGTGCATTCCCTCTTCCCCCATCACCTTACCACTGACGAGCAGCAGCTTTCCTGACTCCCCACCCCTGAAGCCTCCTCTATTAGCCTGGATCACAGCAGCCGGCCCACTGCTAAAACAAACAAGAGAAATCAGGGAGCCTATCTACACAGTCCCTTGGAACGTTTTAAATAGTATTTTAAAACGTTCCAAATACGTGCGTTCTAAAACGTCTTAGGCCACATTACTGAGTACTCACGTTACAGGAGAATAATTCTTCAGTCTTTAAAGTGGTGTGTGCGGTCACACACTCTTCTGCCTTGTCTCTTTCTCTTTCGTTTTTACAATGAGTTTAGGGCAAGGCATTGTGGCCGTTGTAGTTCAGTCACCCACTTCCTCCTTTGTTCCTCTGTCATTCCCTAGCGAATATAGGGCTAAGAATTGTGGGTGTTGTAGTTCACTCGCCCACTTCCTCCTTAGCCCCACTTTCTTCCCCACCAATCAACTGCTAAGCATTTGGGCACCAGTAAACGAAGCACTGCCCCCATGAATCACAAACGGTAAGGAAGGACACATTATTTTACTTAAAACGATTTATTAAAAGTGAAACCGTTGTATATAACTGAAGTGAGTTTTAAAAAACCTCAGATATACAACGTTATAGGGAGTGCGTCATGTGGCCCAAAGAGTTTTCATAATCCTTATAAAACGTTAAAAACCTAGCGTGTAGATCGGCTCTAGGAAGCCCTTCCCAATAGTGAGTGGCTGCTACAAAGGGAATGAGACCATGTTCAGATGACATGCCAAGCCAGGATGGTTAAGCATTTTGAGCTAAACATTATGGCTTAGCATGTCATGTGAACCATTCCTAACCATGGTGGCTACATAACCATGGTTTAAACATGCTCCCTAACCATTTGTTACAAAAGGGTTAGTGGCCTAACCATGGCTTAGCATGTTGTCGGAATAGGCCTAGTGAGTGTGAATGAAAGTGAGGTAGAAAGCCACACTTGAGGTGATTGGGAGCAGCCAGTGGCCCTCGGACCTTACCGTGAAGAACTGTGTCCTGTGTGTTCGGATCCCTTGACCAAGGCAGTCTAATATCTCATTGACATCAGAGCAACCAAGCCAAAAGCAGTCAAAGTAGAGCCATCAATAGGTCATTGAGAGGGATGGGGGTAAGCAGAATGAAAAAAGAGCGTGAAGGAGGAAGAAACAACAGCAAGGAATGAGCAGGGGAAAGCAGGACTCTGAAGAGGCAAGTTTGATGACAATCCGTGCTTCACTATACAACTTGCAAACACAATGATGTGTGTAGTGAATATCCTCTAGCAATACAAATATAGCTGGCAAATCTGTACTTGGGAAATGTATTATTACACAGTTCAAGAGAGGTGCCCATGCACTCCTCACACATTTAAGAGGATGCTAGGGATCACCTCTCAGAGTACATACTGAACCTGATGCCAAACAAAACACTTTATTTGAGAAGATCACCCCAGTACCCTTTGGGACAACACAGAGGATGTGGGTGCACCTCTGTGATCATGCAGTACAACCAATAATGGAAGCATGTGTGAGCTGAGGTGTGTCCCCCAGAATCCCCAGCAAAGTTATAAGGGTAATCCCCTTGGATCAGGTACTGCAGCTATGGTGTGAGAAAAGGAAAAAAAGGCTTTTCTGCTTTGTCTCCATTAAGAAGAGGCCTGGGACGCAGGATAGGGACAGGTGTGGTTGTTAGGCAAGAAGCAAGAGACTAAAGACAAGGATAAGTGTAGGTGTAGGATACAAGACTGCAAGCTTTCATGGTCTATAGCAGGGCATGCAACCTGGTGCCCTCCAGGTGTTTTGGACTACAACTCCCACAATCCCAGACTCAGTAGGGCTTATGGGAGTTGTTGCCCAAAACATCTAGAGGGCACCAGGTTGCCTACCCATGTTCTAGAAATAGGTAGGGTTATGTACTGTTGAGAAGTCTTTCACAAACCCACCCAATTGCCTCTGCTTGGTGTGTATGGATGACTCTGCTACTGCCAAATTTGGAACTTGGGATGATCTGGGTGGCTCATCAACAGAGCCAGGGCTGCACAGTGAATAAGGACATGATTGCTGTAGCACTGCAGATGTGCTTGACATAAAAGAATGGGAAATAAATGCCCTGGTTGATGAGGTGATGAGGATGCTCTGTCATGAGACTTAGGAGGTATGCATGGCCTTTGACAGTGCACATAGGTCTCTCTCATGGCTTTTGCCTGCTCCAAAGCTCAGATGGTGAGAGAACCCTCATCCCTTGCCTATGTTTTCTCTGAGTGCTAGAAGACCAGGGAGATGAAGGATTCATGGACTACTGGGTCAAACCAAAATTTGTTGTTGCCTAGTTGACAAGGAGGCTGTTGGGCACAGGGCAGTTGACCAGAAGAGCCCAGTGTATACTGTGTGAGCATTAGTTGAATGTTGCTTTGAAATACTCAACCAAATCTCTGTCTGGAAGGTGTCTTCAGCACAAATTAATTGCTATGCATATGACTGGTGTTTGATTGTCTCTTCTAGTCTATTGATGGCTAATGGTTTTCATTGTGTCAGGATTCAGTTTGTTCACTTGGCTTGTGTAGTTATTTCTACCCTTTTTTTAAAAAAGCGTTGTGGTGTGTGTGTGTTTACTCTTTCAATGCCTGAACCTATTGAATTATGAATATCTTCTCTCCCCGATTAAATTCTCCTGAGTCTGTAAATTTTGCTTTAATGCCGAGTGTAATGTTAATGTTTGCTCAGTAATAGGAAATTATTACTATTCATACCTGACTTAAAGGAGTTTCCTTGGTCCTTTTGATGCAAGCCCTTGGTTCTCAGAAGAGGCAAATTATGTGTTTCTCCCCCACACCCCCCATTAGCAATCATTCTGTTGCATGCAGCATGTGATAAATCAACTGGAGGAGCTTTAGAGTTGCCACAACATGACATTACCTATCAGCTTGTCAAGCCTGTGTAGGCTCTGAGCCTTTTAGGCTGTATATCTCTTCAAAGTGTAGCGCCAGTTACTTAGTCAGCTCTAACTAATTTCAGAGTGGAAGGGAAACTTTACTGGAGTGCTGTTTGGGATCTGCTTTTTAATCCTGGTCTGTTTAATGTTTGCCTCCTGACATTCTAGGCCAGACATCATTTTAATGGTATGTGTGGTGATAAAGCCAATAAGCTGTCAAGATGATTGATAATCTAAGCATTATAGCAATATGACTTTCCTGTTCTCCTCTGTGCTTTAGATGATGGTTTCCAAATTGAATTCTTATAGTGTGCTGCTATATGTGTGTGCGTGTTGGATATTCTCTAAACACAGGATTTGAAGAGGGTGGTGCTGTTTGGTTAAATATGGGGCTTTAGATTACCCCCCCTCCCCCATATAAAATAAAGCTTTTAGTTTTGAAAACTTCCGAAGGATGAAGGACCATTCTTTAGTCTTCATGCACACACATGAATCTATGTTAACTTTGGTGTCAAATTCTTCCTCCCACACTCGTCTCAAATTTAATATGGACTTTGGAATTCCAAACAGCAGAATGCATTATGGGTAGAGTAATGGGTAAGCATGGATTTCGGAGTTTCACAATTTTAAAAAAAGACTCAGGCAGATTTTTAAAACACATTAATTGAAAGTAAATCTGAGGAGATTGTTTCATAGAGTGGAGGGTTGGCTGGCTTGCATAAGCTATTGCATGCTGCTTTGTGGTCTTAAGTAAGATGGCCGCAGTGCAGTTTGATGTGAGTTGCCCTGCATGCATTTTACAGACATTCGGACGACACAATAAGCAACTGGGGGGGGGGAGGGGACAATCGTCAGTTGTATTGACTATCGCGTCGTCCAAATGCTGCCATAGTCAACTCAGCGCTGATCCTAATCCACACCACAGTTGATTATTTATTACCATGTTGTGTGGGGAGCACTCCCTAGATGAACAACTGTAAAGTTGATTATTACCCCACCATTGACTATCGTGTTGTCCAAATTCAGCCATAATGTATGTATAGTTGCTATTCTTCAAGATTTAAACTGGTACTGTGCAGTTTACAATTTGGTAATACAAATCCAGTAGGAAATGTAACATTATCCTCCTTCACTCCTTCTGTGCCCACAGGTAGCAAATATGTGAGGGGGGACTGTAGAACGTGCTGGCTAGCAATGTCCTGTAATGCTGACATGATTGGCATTGGTTTGAAAAGGACCCGTGGGCATACAGATCTGCATGCATAGGGCTCTCTCTTCAGACTGACCCTTCATCAACCAGAGAGTGCAGTATGTGCATGTTGGCATTTAAGGGCAGGGCATTCTAGAGAGCCCCTTCACATGTTCAATGCTCATGGGCTGTGGGCTCCCTGTTAGCCCATAGTTTGCAAATTCAAATCTTAGACAGACATTCATGAAGCGCAAATGTGATATTCATATGTGTTTATATCTTTAACAGGCCTGCAAGTTTTGGAAAGCAATCCTATGGCCCCTAGACAGCATCTGGGGGATACATAGGATAGTTCAGGTTCCTGGATCCGAGGAAAAATGACCTTGGAGGGAAGGTAAAAGGGGCATTCCTGTTAGTGGGGAAGGGAAGGGAAGGGCCTGGGGATTCCGGCTTTGAGGGATCCTCTGACTTCCCCAGCCTGCTTCCTTCCTGGATGCCTCAGCTAAACAAGCAAAAGAGTCCATCTAGCTTAAATGCAGAGTGGGTGGAGCATGAAGGTGAAGAACTGCGCCTTTAGTTTCTCTTTCTTTTCTGGAGGTCTGAGCATCGCCTCTCTTTTTTCCTCTTAGTGCAGGCCTTGGAGCTAAGGCAGTCTGATGTGTGACTCCCAGGAGTTAGTCTTCTCTCATGTAAATAATAACAGAGAATGCTGTTGTGAGAGGTCCTGGAACTGAAGGGTGTTGCCTGGAGAGCAGGGTTTAGGGATGGACTGCACGTTCAGTAGCTAAGCTCACCCACACATTAACTATGGCTAAGGGCCATTTCAGCAGAAATGAATGTGCAGAGAGGGGGAATCAGTATTTTGCCTGCTGGACACATCATCAGTTAACACTTATTCAAGTTCCATTTGCACAGGGGAATACATGCCATTTGTACTCTGAAAGAAATGGATATGGATTGGGTGTAGCTTCCTGAGTGGGATTGGGGTCAATGGGCATAATCTTCATCTCCCCCCTCCATATATTAATTTCCACACTTTATAAAAATCTCCACAGGGCTTGGAATCCATATTCCCCTCTCTTTGTGCTTGATTGTTTAAATAAATGGCTGGGTGGCGGCGGCTGAGCTGGATCAGGACCATGACATGGGGGGGGAGGAGTTTTTACCCTTTGCTCCCCCCTCCCCCCACCATGGCTTTAATTGTTGCTGATGTACTGCTTCAAGCAGGAGAGAAAATTTGCTCTGGGGAAGGGAGGTGTAGCAGGGAGTGGTGATCATGTGTTCCATATGTTGGCTCCTGGTTTCAGTACCGAGACTGTTGCATATATAAAACTGGCACCCTGTTAGCCATAGTGAAGGCTCATTCTGGATTTACTATGAGCAGTTAGGTCTATCCTGGGAAGTGGAACTTGTACATATTTCATGATTGTTCCCCTCCTCACCAAATGTTTTGGGCTTTTGGTGTGAAACAAGGGTGCATCAAAAGTCTGTCCGTGTCCTACCTTAACAATTTCAAGAATAGTGAAAATTTCCCCTGCAAAGGCTCCTGAACAAACTCAGGAGTCATGGAACAAGAGGAGAGTCAAGACTCAGCGATTGGCCCACGGTCACCCATAGCTTCATGACCAAGTGGGGACTAGAACCCGCATCACCCAATTCCCAGCCCAACTCTTTAACCACTAAACTGCACCGGCTCTCAATGTAGGCCAAGTGTAAAATGATGCTTATTGGAGTAAAACATCCCATCTCCACATAGTTGTTGAAAGGATCTCAACTTGTGGTGAGATCTTGGGGTTGTGGTGGAGAGCTTGATGAAAGCGTTGACCAAATGTGTGGCTGCTGTGAAGAAGGCAGATTCCGTGTTGTGCATAAGTAAAAAAAGGAATTGAAAATTCCTTTTAGTCCCTAATGATAAGGAGTCCAGCCCAACTGTGAACCTAGAGAAGTTCCAAGTAAACATTAATCTGCCAAAGCCTTTATGCCCATGTTCTGAGCCTGTTCACACACTCGCCAGAGTGAATTATTTCCCACCCATCCCAGCATGTGCCGGTTTCATACTGAGCAGATTTGCATTGTTGTTGTTGTTATTATTGTTATGATTATGATTATGATTATGATTATTATTTACATTTCTAAACTGCCCCATAGCTGAAGCTCTCTGGGTGGTTTACAAAAAATTAAAACAAAACATTAAAAATCGATATACAACATTCAGAACCATAAAAATGTAAAACAGACAGCATATAAAGACAACATACATTTAAAAACAACTTTGAGCTCTCAGCCAAACCTAAAATTAGATCTGGGATTGATTAAAAACTCAACATACACTGCTAAATGCCCAGGAGAAGAGAAAAGTCTTGACCTGACACCAAAAAGTTAACAATGTTGGTGCCAGGCAGGCCTCGTTGGGGAGATCATGCCATAATTAGGGGGCCACCACTGAGAAGGCCCTCTGTTGCTGGCTCAGCTTGCTTTGTTTTCCGAAACCAGTGAGAGTGACTTGTTCGTCATTGCGGTCTCTGTGCATCACAAATATGGTCTCTGTGCCTGTGTAGAGCTCTTTTCAGGAATCTTCTAAAGCCGAGGCAAATGTTTTTGGCAGGAACCCTGCCCCCACCGTCCATTGTGCATGTCCATGGGTTCCCGCCCTTCTCCTCAGTTCTCTTCGTCAGGACTTTCTGCGTTATCTGTAGAGAAAGCATTGCTGAGTGTTCTTTCTAAACTTTCTTGTTATCTCTTTTTCGTACTTCATTTTTTTCCCTGCCTTCAAAAACAAAATTTTAAAAATTTAAACTTATTATTTTTCTTCTACTGGACCTGTTGGGGATTGGGGCAGTATGGCCATTAAGACCCCATTCTGCAAATGCATTGAGTGAGGGAGTATGCCTCCCTCGTGCAATGGACATTCTCTCTGCCTTCTGTGTTTAGGAGAAATGCATGTTGTGGAAACTTGCTATTTTTGTGTGAGATCCACAAAGCAAACAAAGCACCACCGAGCAGACCGTCTCAGAGTGCTCCTGGCAGAAAGCATTGGAAGCCACTGATCAGCAGAAGTCCTCTACAAAGGCATCCATGTCTGAGGCTACTTTACAGAAAACGTCTTTGGAGTCCCGGGCATTGACTCTAATCATGGGTCCTCCTGACTCCCACGCTCCTGGGCACACTCTTAACACTGTCCACAGAAAAAAAGATATTGAAAAAGGCCAGGTCAGTCAAGCAGTCAGGGGAAGGACACAAAAAGAAGAAGAAGAAGGATAAGTCTTCTAAAAGTTCCCCTCTGAGAAAGAAGGTTTCGTCGCGGCCGCCTACACCACCACCACTATTGGATGCGCCTAATAAACCAATTTCCCCCTTGGTACCAGTGGTTTGCAATGACCCGTTGATACCAAGGCCGGAGACGGCACTGAGGGCATCGGTGTCGGAAGGAGAGATAAGGGACACATCCGCCTCAAGAGCGAGAATGGCTTCCCATTCTGTTCAGCAACACAATCACAAGCTGAGAAATCAAAGAAGGGAATGCTCGCCAGAATCGCTGGACTCGGGCCACTACGACCCTCGAGATTGAGAATTTTCTTCTAGACCACCTTGGAGCCGATACCCTAGATCTTCTGGCAGAGACTGGGAATCTTACTCAAATTTGTCAATTTCTCACTACCCAGACTGGCATTGTGAGCCCGGTTATTATGATCGTCGATCCTCTTAGTTCAACGCTCAGTCCTCCGGAGGCCCTGCCTTCTCGCCTCGGTCCTGAACTGCACATTCCGCATTGTTGTCAAGGCCCCCTGCAAATGACAGCACCTTTCACACCTGCCAACCACCGGCACCAATCCTGGTATCGATGGTGCGCCCAGAGGAACCATTTAGAGCCCCCTTTCCACTCGACAACGATTTGGATTTGCTGGGCAGGCGAATTTACTCATTGACAGCTTTGAGGCTGAGGGTAGTGGATTATCTTGTGATGATGTCTCCTTACCAGCAAATCCTCCTAACGCGAAAGTTGCACATGAAGCAGTGTGAACTTGGACTATGCATGTGTTTCATGCTTGTTCTCACTAACAACTGTCTTTTGGATAGATGCCTTTAGGTGCTGTACCTTTACATTTCTCTTACAAGCATCCTATAGGTAAGATGCTCCCCACAACTCTAACCAATTGTTAAACCCAAGTTAAAATGTTAAGTTTCCCTTTCATTCTCATTATTTCCTCTCCATTCTCTTCTTGGTAGAGTTAAAGGAGTAGTGGTCATTTGCAGGGTTATAATTGTGGAAATAAGGGCATCATGTTATGGTGAGGTGAAGGCATCTATGTATGTAGCCTGATGATGATTATGATGTGCATAAAATGCCTAATTTCTAGTTATTTAGTTGTCTTGCAACAATTCAGCAAATTTCACGGCAGAGCAGGGATTTGAATCCATGTTTCCCTGGCTCAAGTTCAACACTCTACCCAGTACATCACTGGGGCTTTTTAAAAAAATGAAGCCCTGATAATGATAGGCAGGAAGGGTTGATTGGGAGTGTATAAATGTGAATAATGAGCAGAGGCAGGGCTGGTGTAGAGAGTTTGCGTTGTTGGGCACCTGCCAAGGGCAGGGCCACAATCCAATAGGGGTCCTAGTGCCACTCCCTGTAGCTTACTGGCCCTCCTCCTCCTCCTCCTCGTTGCTGTTGCCCTTTTAAAGCAAGTGCGCACTGAAAGGAGCAAGGAGAAACAGTAACGTTGGTATACTTGTCCTCTTCCTCTGGATGTTGGTGTGGATTGGGCCCAGAGAGAGATGGAAAATTATATGCAACAGTGAGGAAGAGAAGGTGGTTGGCATGTTCAGGAAAGACAACCCACTGAGAGCATCTTGTCCAAGGACAATCTCCACCCCCTACCACAAAAAAAATGTTTTGGAGCCAGTATTGTGGAGAGACACACATTGTAGACAGAATGAATTTTAATGTTTTTAACGTTGTATTGTTCTCTTGCTTTTTAAAAATTTTAACTGTTGTTATTTTTTATGTTTATATTGTTGTTGTTCCCCGCCTCGATCCGGAGGGAGAGGCGGGTTACAAATAATAATAATAATTATTATTATTCTTAATTTAAATTAAGAATTAAAAATGACATGGGCCACATGCAGACCTTTTCCAGTGTTAAGTGTTCCATGCATTTATTTGTCATCACGTTAAATGTGCCTACTGCATGAGCTGGCCCATTCACATATAGAACACTACTTGTGCATCTGTTGAGGCTATTGATCGCTGGCACCCTAATGCTGTATGAATAGGCCAGCTCATTGGATAAGTAAACTTAAAAATGATGGGAAATGTTTCTGGGATTAAGGGAGTTACCCATGCCCTGATTACTCTGTCTTTAAAGAATGCAGTGAAACCTGCTGAAATGGAAAGGGATATTTGTGTGTGTGTGTGTGTGCTTATATGTGCACAACTGCTGTTTCCAGCCTCACAGTATGTTTTAATTTGTCCAGACTGCCTATGAAATACTTAGGCAGCCCCTGGGTTTTGTTTTGCGTTTCTTTTTTTGTAGGTAGAATGGTAAGTGCTCAGCTGTGTAGGTAGTGATGACTGTGCAGAATTGGGCATGGTCTATTTGCAGCTAATAGCTTCCCTTCATTGAGTCAATTTGTTCTGTGTTCCCCCCTCCCCTTAGCTGACAGAGATATAGCTTAGTGTAGACTATTACTTCAACCATTTTGCCCTAGGAAAAGCATTAGTAATTTATAAATAAAATAGGAGAAGTCAAATATAGGTTTATTGACAACAAAGGCACTATTAATGTTAGGCAAGCAGTTTGAAGTAGAATTAGGTTTACCTACTGATTTATGAACTGTTCTTTTCCCCACCCAAATCAAGTCACTTGAGCATTTAGTAATTCGTCTGGCTGTGCAAGGTTTGTGTAGGTTTTAGGACCTGTGGTGAGAAAGCGGAATTGTTTGTATCTCGGCCTCCTAATGGCACAATCGTCAAAGCATTACCTCTATGCAACCTCTGTTTAGTTTTGTGGGCCTTGTGCATGTTCCTGAATGTTCAACCCACATTGAAATGAGCAGAGGTTACTATACAGTACCATAATGGCGATTATGCCCTACATTTTGTCTCCATGCAAAGCCATGCTTCCAGAAAATTGTGGATGCTTCAGACATCAGGAGTAACTTGTGGAATATTTACATCACTCCATTTACTGCTATTGCTAAACAAAATTTGGCAGGTTGTGGTACTCAAAATAAGTTGTCAGGAGATTCATTTTATCTGATCCATGACTTAGAATGGAATTCTCTGTAGAGAAAACTGAGATTTTCATTCTTAATTCTGATTGACTATCCTAAAAGCTTTAGAACCCTTTAATATTAATATCTTACTTCAACTCTTCTTAAATTCTCTCAGAACACTTTTCTCCTAAAGATGAAGTATTTGTAAAATCTTGTTTAACAAGTCAATGTGTACAATCTAATAGAAACATTTCCCTGGTGATGGATATTAAAACAAACAAGAGGGCTCCCCCATCAAAATGTTGCAGTGCATGCCAGGTGTGTATGTATGTATTTTTATTTTTTGCAAATATAACGATAGCAAACAAAAAAGGGGGTTGGACAAACGCACACACACACGCAAGCACAAAAGAAGAAAGAACGAAAAAAAGGATGAACATATAATAAAACACATCCATACGCAATAATCATTTACATCATTGCATACAAAAAGAAAAAAAGGGAAAAGAAGGATTTGACAATTCTATTTCAAATATACACATTAATATAAGCAGTCCATATATGTAAATAAGCATCCTTAAGGGATTGATGGCTGTGGGAAATACATTTCAGTGTACTAGAGCAGTGAGATCTTCAGTCCATTGAATAATGGGTGGTGGGTGTTCATCCTTCCAAGTTTGAAGTGCAAGTCTCTTTGCAACTGTAAGGGTAGTCAGTGGCTCAATTCGGACGACACAATAAACAACTGGTGTGGGGGAAACAATCGTCAGTTGTTTTGACTATTGTGTCATCCGAATGCTGCCATAGTCAACTCAGCGCTGATCCTAATCCACACCACAGTTGATTATTTATTACCATGTTGTGTGGGGAGTACCCCCTAGTTGAACAACTGTAAAGTTGATTATTACCCCACCATTGACTATCGTGTCGTCCGAATTGAGCCAGTATCTACTTCTGCTGTTCATCTGTTAACCCAACATCACAGGGATGTAATTTGAAAGTACATGAACACCCACTATTAACACAGATTTTTCAAGAACAAAATTGATACGAGCAATGACTTCCAATGAAAAAAAGGACATGCCCACATCATATGCCTCAATGAGGCATTGTCCTCATTACAGCCCCAACATAGGGAATATAGGAAGCTGCCTTATATGTCAAAACATTGGTTCATCTAGCCTAGCTTTGTCAACACTGATTGGCAGCAGCTCTCCAGAGTTTTGGGCAGGAGTTTTTCCTTGCCCTACCTGGAGATGCCAGGGGTTGAACGAGGGACCTTCTGCCTGCAAAGCATACGCTCTATCACTGAACTATGGCCTGTCTTCTAGTCATCTTCTTAACAAGCCTCTGTGGTGCCCAATATACATGAACATCATTTAAAGTTTAAATCTACATATATATAGTACCTATGAAAGCTAGGCCAACTTTCCATTGATTAGACTGTATAGAGCATTCCAGCTCCCTATTCCATTTTTCTTTGACATTCTAAACATCTACCTTACTACATTCCAAAAGATTTTTATAAACAGCTATTGCAGAGTTAGCTTTCTGTAAAGAATCAATTAATTCCTCCTACAGTGTAGGAAGCGCTGAAACAATCATCGCTGATAGCCCATATATAGACTGCAACAAACGCTATGGCTGAATATATTGCCAACTAGTACTAGACAGTAAATCTGCTCCATAATACTATTCCACAATACATTTATTTAAAATTGCAACTAGTCTGCATCCATAGCATTGGACCTTGAGGCTTCTGAACACAACTGAGTGCTGAATTTGGTCTGGGAATTTGGTCTGAGGGGCAATTTAAGCAGACTGACCTTTGCGGAAACCTGATAGGTATGGGAGAGCGGGTTTGACTGGGAATCCAAGCGAATCTCTGCCCCACCTCTGACTTGCAATATTATCTGTGGACTATATTGCAGGGCTGCCATAAAATACTCTCAGTCCAACTCTCCAATTTGCAGTAGGGGTAATGGCGTTAACTCCATTGCTGTCTCCCAACCACAGCTCCTTTCAGCATAGGGACATTGAACTGCATTTGCTTTGACATTTTTGTTCAGGCAGACCTTTGGGATTGGGATGTAAACTGGTCTGTTGCTGAAGAAGCTTTTAACTAGTTGGGTCCTGTCTATTTCTTTTATTGTTGTGTTTTTAATTGATTTGTTTTCATGCTATGTTTTAATTTCTTTGTTTTTAATCAGTAGTTTATTACTATTAGTTGCCTTGAGTGACATTTTTTGGCAGAAGGGTGAAATATAAATTTAATAAATAAAATAAATAAACTTACATTACCAGGGATATTTTAAACCTATTTCACACTAAATAAAACTGACTTAGAAAGAACAGTATCTCTTTTTGCTGTTATTGTTTGCCTCTTGAGAGGTGAAGTAGGTACAGCTGTATTTAAATCTCCACTGATTTTAATGGCCAGCTCCCATTTCTGTCCCCCAGGGAACTTAAAAATAGCTCTGTAGTGTGAACCAGGAAATGGCTTATCCAGACAAAAGTATAATTCTCTATAAGTTTTATATCGCGGTATACTTTTCTGTGTCAACAAATGTGGCTACTGAACATGCTCAATTCTCAGGCTGCTTTTGGAGTTTTATCTTCCATAAAGTTACAAAAAAAATATAAAAACTTATTTTTGAACTTTCACAAACGTTGGGGTTCCCCCATGGCCACTAATACCTCCCTCTTCTGCATAGATGGCCATCCTTTGGCAACATAGGTATCTGTACTCATCCCTGAAAATTCCTTATGGAGGGAATCATTAAACAAGTAGATTGAATGAACACATTTCTGAGTTTTGCACACACACGTACACACACACACACACACGTACACACAGAGTGTGTGTCTTAATCAAAGGACTGATTACAATCATTTCCCCCTCCATGGAGGAATAGTCACGAAAAATGTTACATCGGAATCACCACTTTTCAAAGCAATTTTGAAAGTTATCAGGAAGTTTCTTATAGCTGATTACCTTAGCGGTGATCATATGAAGGAATGAAGGAAGCTTCTTAGTGTTGGTACCAAATCTGCCAGATTTTTGGCTTTATTGACCTCCTTCCTATTTACCTGGATTCATTTCTTCATTTTCATCACACACACACACACACACACACCCCTCCAAAAAAGTATTACATGTAACTGTCATTTTGACAACTCTGCTTATTTACAGATGTTTTACTCATGAACTATCTTAGCAGAATTTGTCCCTTTACTTGCATTGACGTACAAAATCTGTCTTTCTTTCTGAAACTGTGCAATAGGGCATGTGTCAACTTTATATTAAAAACAAATCCCATTCCTATCATAAATTCAAAGGGTTTTTTGTGCTAGTCAAAATAATATTTCAGCAGAGCGTGAAACTGGGTGACAGAGCCTTGGAATGGTTTTACTTTATAGAACCATGTGGAAAGTTTTTTGTGTTTTATGTAAATAGAGATTGATGGAACATTTTACACAGAGTGCCGGTTTTTGACAAAAAGTATTGATGGCTGCTTTCAGCAAGTGTTACTTGAGATGACAGAATATTGCATTTTAAGATGAATTACACAAGAAACTCTCTGCTTGGGAATGTCATGCATTTTACTTCATCTGTTTTTGTTTTGTTTTGCTGGAATGGCTGAAATCCATGAATACCTGCAGAATTATCTGTCATTGCTGAGCAGCGTGTAGCTCTGGGATGACCAATGTTCCAAACTCCAAAGAGCCTCCACCCCCAGTCTTCATATTACAGAGCCATAAGACACACAACCCTTGCTACTTCTTTGTCACCACAAATAAATTTACACATAGCCCTTGAATGTTCTTAAGCATCAACAGCTACCATAGAATTCCTCCAGCTACACTTCTCCCTCCCTTGGGGCTTTTTTGTTTGTTTTGGCTGGGAAGTGTATAAATACTGTATGCATGGTGTGGCAGAGGTGGACACCTTCTTCTACTAAACATACAAGTTAATGCTCATCATCATGTGTATGCTATTTCCTTTTATATAATCACTAGCTGATATGCCCGGTTTTGCTTGGGTTCGTGAATAATGTTTATAACATTTATTTAATAAATAATAAATTTCTCTGCACCTTATTCATCTTTAGGTTGGTTGTTTTTTTTTTAGTTTGGTTGAGTTCGTAAATTGTTTTGTTAGAATAAATGGAAAATTGTGTTAATAAGAACTGTATTTTAAATTAGAGCTTTGTGATAAAACACATTTTTTTGTTTTACCTCAAATGCCTACACCTCCCATCATGCCTTGGCCGGAGCAGCCGTCTAATCTTCAAAAACAATCAGGGCACACAACCCCCTTTCTACCAGCTAAAAAAGATGGAAACGTAAAACTATGTTTTCAAAATAGACCCAGCATTGCCCAGATATCTGAATAACATATAGTAGGGAAGTGGATCTCAGTGGATGCGAGGAACTGTTGTATGCATGTGCTCTGAAGTTATTATTATGAAAAAAGGAAAGCAGCCAGAACACAGAATACTTCATAGGTAGAGATTTACTGTATAATATCTATATTTAACAGGTTTTGGCAGAGAACCAGGATGGTCAAGGCCACTGGTGGCTTGGGCCTTTTATCTGACATACTTGTGCTCTGAAGACACACCATGGCACTTTTTAATTTTTATTGTTTTAGTTAAATGAAGTCGTGTGTAAATTAACCATCTGCACTATAGTAAGTGCATACATAAGGAAGTGAAGACACATAGAATGATATAGCTGCTGATTAAAAGCCAAACTGCATGTTGCTTGAATTGTGCTTAAATAGTATGCTTAAGAATGACCATACCTCTTTCTTAACAAAAAGCAGCTGTGGGGACCCAATTGTGATCAGGGCTGTAGCAGGGGAGAATTTAATTCCCCCACCCACCCACCCACCCATGCTGCTTTCCTGGTTTCCTTATGGTGTTGGTGGCATTATGCCACTGCTATGGAGCCTCATAGAGGATAAAGCAATTTTCAATATCTCCTGCTGAAGATATTTTATTTATGGAATATCCTGAAGGAATAATAGCAATTTGCACTGGTCTGGATCATGAGTCATAGTTTAGTGGCAAGAGAAGACCCTTGGAAGTTCCACCCGAGGCATGCTGGGAGTTTTAGGCATAAGCCTCGGTGTTTTATCCAATTCTTTAAAAATACTTAAAATCCAAAATTTCATGTTTTTAGATTTTTCTGGTACATTGCACAGCCAGACCTATCAGTGTGCCAAATTTCAAGTTTCAATCTGGCATTGCTTGGGCTCTCTAAAACATATGTGAGGTAATCATCTTAAAGTAGCAGGCCACTAGGCCTGTGAGTTAACCTTTAAAAAAATTAAATTCATTTCTTTTTTTCTTTTTCCCCTCCTTTGAGCCTTTGAGCATATCCAGAGTTTGGCCTCTCAAAGACACGCTGTTGTATCTAGTTATGATTTTAAAACCATACATGGCAGGTGGGAGGAGGCACTGCAAATTGATGCAGCCCATTTATGTGGGTTGTTTCCTTTTATGTGGAATTGGGTTGACTACTCGAGACTGACCTTAGGAATCACAATGGCCACCAAAGGCCAGTAAGTCTGGCTTCCCACCCAAAGCATGCTGGGAGTTGTAGGCGTAAACCCCCAGAATGCATGTTTTTAGATTTTTCTGGTACATTGTACAGCCAGATCTATCACCGTGTCAAGTTTCTAACTCATCTGGAAGTGGGTAAACATTTCCAGACATATGTGACACACATACTTTCTGCTTTATAGGTGGAGATTCCACATGAGAAAAAGCATGGGAAGATCATGGAAAAGAATGTATTGTATGTTAATATACACAAACTGGCATACTACATCATATGTCTGGGATGTACATGTACCGTATCTCTACATTTATTGGATAACCCCTCTAATATCTATATCTGCTCTTGTTAGTTCACTCCACAACCTTTCTCCTTCTACCCCTCCTCCTCCTCCTTGCTATTCCCATGTTCCTCCCCTTTGCATAATTCAGAACCACAACTCCCCCCAACACACCCACCTACCCACACCCATATGACCTTGTTATTGCTGTACTTGGTTTGAACTTACTTTCTGTTTCTCAAGCACAGGGGTGCACATCTTTTTTTTCTGTTGTGAGTCACATTCCCTTGAGGTAATCTTTCATTCTAGCAGTAGTCAATGAATACAAGACTATATCTGATAGCCTATCAGAATTACTTTTGAAAATATCAGACAGTTCCATTGGTAAATTTAAATCTAATGTTGCAAACATAGTTACATTGACCAATATTGAGAGTTACAAACTATTGGTTAGTGCAACTACATTTGAAATATTGGATCCCCCTGACGAGGCTCGCCTGGCGCCAACATTGTTATCTTTTCGGCTCCAGGTCAAGACTTTCCTCTTCTCCCAGGCATTTAACAGCATATGATGAGGGTTTTGTGTTGTTGTTGTGCTTTGACCCAGAATTGTTGTTTTAAAGGATATTGTACTTATAACTTGTTTTTATGCTTTGTAGTTTTACATTTTGTACATCGGTGTTTTTAATGTTCAATGTTTTTAATTTTTGTAAACCACCCAGAGAGCTTCGGCTATGGGGCAGTATATAAATGGAAATAAATAAATAAATAAATACTGAGTCAACTATTGAGCCATCTATCCCAATATTACATACTCTGACTGGCAGAACCTCTCCAATATTTCCAGTAAAGATATTTCCCATCACCTATTCCCTGACCATTTAACTGGAGATGCTGATCTTCACTGCCAAATTTGTGCCATATTTATCTCATATTTCTAAAGCTGCTGTTAAAATGACCACAAATCAAATATTTCTCCCACTTCTCTTCAATAATCAGATTAATAACGTAAAAGCCACACTGGACCAGACCAAGCGTCTATTTAGCTTAGCATTCTGTTCACATAGTGGCCAACTAGTTGCCTCTGGGGAAACCCACAAGTAGACATGAGTGTGATAGCAGCATCCTGCCTATGTTCTTCTTCGTGGTCTCTGTGCATCACACTGTATGGGCTCGCGCCGGCACCGAGCCTCCAATCGGAAACTTCTAGAGCTTAGACTTTTGGCGGGAACCCCTCCCCCCACCGCCTTATCGCGCATGCTCGGGTTCCCGCCTACCTCAGTTCTTTTTCGACCGCTGTGCAGTTAGCCTCGCGGGAGACTTCTCTACGTATTGTTCGTATTTTTGGCTTAGACTACTTTTTTTCTTCTCACTTTCCTCATATTCTTTCTCTTCTTCTTCTCTTCTTCGTCCCTATATATAAAAAAAAAAAAAAAAATTGTTATTGTTGTTCTCTGTTTTCCTGACTCTCTATCTATCCCTCTCTCTATCTACTGTGGAGAATATTTCCCGATAGAGAATGGCGAATACGGCCTTGTTTAAGAATTGCACGCAGTGCAAGGCCAAACTCACTTTATCTGATGGCCATTCCCGCTGCCTCCTTTGCCTGGGGGAAACCCACGTCATGGACGCGTGCATGCACTGCATGAATTTTTCTAGGCAGACGAGGAAAAATCGAGCCAACAAGCTAAGGGCTTTGCTTTGGAAAAAGGCCTTGGAAACCGTGGATGCCCCTAAGAGGCCATTCCCCGCTGAACAAGCAGCTCCTTCGAGTCTCGCGGCCCCACACGGAGACGACGGAGTTAGGGCAAAGAAGTCAAAGAAGACTTCGTCAAAGTCCCTGGTTGAGGGCTCCCGCAAGGACAAAGAGAAATCTAGTTCCTCTAAGTCGGGAAAAGTTAAGAAGGATCGGACGCGGCTGCCGCCATTGCCCTTGGCATCAAAACCGGCGAAACCTTCCTCGGTACCGATGCGCTCCCCGGTACCGATGGCGCCTCCGTTGCCATCACCGTCGACGTCGGTCTCGATACCGGCACCTCAGCCCAGCCGACGTAGCCGGCCGGAGCCGGGACAGTCGAAGACACCTAAACACCTGGCTAAGCCCACGGTACCGAGAGAGCCTCCGACAGTGGCGTCGGCGACGGGGAAGCGTGAGGCGGGAAGGGTTACGGTACCGCCATCGGTACCGAAGACAAAGGAGGCCACCGAACAGCGACGACTGGAGCCATCGGAACGCTCAAGGGGGCGTTCGCCGGCCACCTCGGGGTTGCACCTTTCCCTCTCGCCACCGGGGTCGATAATGGAGTATTCGGTGTTTGACCCGCTGTCCCCGCTGCACTCGGCATCGGAGCATCACTCACCACCTCGCTCGCCAACGCCCCCACAAGACTGGGACAGGTTCTCTGATCATTCGGCAGGGGCACATTCATCGGTCCACTCATCGCAGCGCTTCGTTTTCGATCCCTACACGGGCCGCAAACTGCAGCCACACGAACGTTTCGTCCCGCCATTGCCTCCCAAGCACCCGCCAACGGCAACGGTGTCGAGAGCACAGGAGGACGACTCGGTACCGGACCCAATGCCTGAACCTTTGCAACCACTATCAGTGCGAGTCCCGACATCACCTACCTCCATCGAGGACTATGCGTCGGACTCGTCGGCGTCGGTGGCAAGCCCTCCGGCTACTCCGTCACCGAGCGACGCCGTCGGTACCGATAAACGAGCATCGCCTACTGTAGAGCTGGCATCGTTTCAAGATCTGCTGCTCCGCATGACTCAATCTCTCTGCGTGGAATCACAGCAGCCAATTCCTCAGTGTGTTGATAATATTTACGATGTCATGTATGCTGACACGTCATCTACGCTGACTGTACCACTCATTCCAACTTTGCTGCACACAGCTCAGGAATCTTGGCTGAACCCAGCCACGTTGGGGCCGGTATCCAGGAGGCTGGATGCTATATATAAGCTGCAAGAAAAGGATGCAGGGTTTCTCATGTCACACCCCAAGCCGAATTCTGTCATTGTAGAGTCAGCCCAAGGACGTACATTAAGGTCGCACTCTACTCCAGTGGATAAAGAGGGCCGAAAGCTTGACACCATTGGCCGGCGGGTCTACTCATCCACAGCGTTGGGGATTAAAGTGGCGACGTACCAAGCAATGATGGCGAGATACCACCTGTTCATCTGGGATAAGGTGGAGTCGTTGCATGCACATCTCCCGGATGACATTAGGTCGGCGGCGCAAGTTTTCCAGCAAGAAGCAGTTGCGCTTGCAAAGCAGGAGTTGACCACGGCCCGTCACCAGGTCGACTGTCTGTCCAAGGCCATGGTTGCGGGGATAGCTCTCCGTAGGCATGCTTGGCTACGCTCGTCGAATTTGCCGCAAGAATCGAAGTCCAGAATCGAAGATCTCCCGTTCGACGGGGAGGGACTTTTCAATACAACAACAGATACTGCGATGGACACGATTCAGAAAGCTAAAGCTACGGCAAAGAAAATGGGCTTTTACGCACCAACTACGGCTCCTGCCTACAGACAGAGGCGATGGGGCAGACCGTACCCATATCAGCAGAGATCGTTCCAGCCCAGGCAACCCAGGTTCCAACAGCCGGCGACTGGACCTACATACCAACACAGGAGGCCGTTTCAGCAGGGCAGGCCACGTCACCAACGCGGAAGGCAGGACCCCCCCTCGAAGCAGCGAGTTTGACTCGTGCCCGGCCTCTCCCCTGCCCGACCTGCATTTCAACATGCGCCTGAGGCCCTTCTACCACTCTTGGGCCTCGATAACATCAGACGCCTGGGTGCTCAACATCATACGCCAAGGCTACCGGCTAGAATTCCTCTCCAAGCCTCCGTTAGGGACCATCCGATACACAAACCCATCGTCGGCACTTCACCAGGAGGTCGCAACGCTGTTACAGAAGGGCGCCATTTCACCGGTACCACGGCGTTGCATACACCAGGGGTTCTATTCCCGGTATTTTACAGTCCCGAAGGGGGACGGCAGCCTACGACCTATTATGGACCTGAGAAACCTGAACGATTATATCGTGACCAAAAAATTCAGAATGGTGACTCTAGCGACAATCCTACCGTTGATCAAGCGCAATTCTTGGTTCGCGTTAGTCGACCTCAAGGACGCATATTTCCATGTACCGATCTTCAAACCTCACCGGCACTTCCTCAGGTTCATAATAGGCGAATCCGCGTACGAGTTTGCGGTTCTTCCCTTTGGATTAAAGACAGCGCCCAGGGTGTTTACCAAATGCATGGCGCCAGTATGCGCATTTCTTCGAGCAAAGGGGATAGAAGTTTACCCTTATCTAGACGATTGGCTAATCGTCGCGCCGTCTCGTCGTCAGGCACAAAGGGATGTGGCCTTTACTACACATACTCTCGAGAGTCTGGGGTTAGTAATGAACCAGAAAAAGTCGCAACTCCTACCTTCCCAGTCTCTGCTGTTCATCGGAGCCCTGCTGGACTCTCGATCGGGAAGATCTTTTCTTCCGGAAGCACGAGCAGTGAAGATCCAGCAGCTAGCCCGGACAGTCATCGCCAAGGCTACAGTGACGGCTCTGACGTTGCAGAGGCTACTTGGCCTGATGGCTTCTTCGGTCTACACCGTTCGCTGGGCAAGGCTACGTATGAGACCGTTGCAACAATTTCTCCTGCAGAATTTCGATCCACAGGTGCAGTCCAGCCGTTTACGTCTGGTTGTGCCAAGGTCGCTGCACCCATCCCTCCTATGGTGGGCATCCTCGGGGCATCTCCAGAGGGGTCTCCCATTTGTCAGTATGGGGCCAAGTCGCAGTCTGACTACCGATGCGTCCTTAATAGGTTGGGGAGCTCATTGCGATCATCTCGTCGTCCAGGGCAGATGGCCGGCCAGACGACAGCGTCTTCACATAAACTTGTTGGAACTGATCGCAGTACGCAAAGCCCTGCGGGCATTCAAAGAGCATCTGAGTGGCCATCACGTGAGAATTGTATCGGACAATACTGCTGTAGTCTGGTACATCAACAAGGAGGGCGGCACGAGGTCACGACAACTACTCCGCTACACTCTGGAAATGTTCGAATGGGCGTTGGCACATCGAATCCGTCTCTCTGCGATTCACATTGCGGGGGCCGACAACACTCGGGCGGACCGCCTCAGTCGCAGCTTTCCAGAGACACACGAGTGGGCCATGTGCCGTCAAGCTCTCCGTCGCCTGTTCTCGGAATGGGGTCACCCAGAGGTGGATCTGTTCGCTTCTGTAAGCAATGCGGTTTGCGAGAACTTTTGCTCACGAGCAGGACTAGGCAAAGGGTCGCTCGGAGATGCCTTCAATACCCAGTGGCGTCAGGCGCTGGTGTATGCTTTTCCTCCGTTCCCTCTCATCGCACAAGTCATCATGACTCTACAGAGGCATCACTCGAATGCCATTCTCATAACTCCATGGTGGCCCCGTCAGCCGTGGTTTGCTCCCCTTCTCCGCCTATCCAAAGGAATTTATTACCGCTTCCCATCGTATCCCAATCTCATCACGATGGGCAACGGGCTGGTCAACCACCCGGATGTGCGCACGCTAAAGTTAACGGCGTGGCGAATCCGGCTTACTGGTTGAATTTGAATCTGCCTTCTCCAGTTCGAGCGGTATTGCAGGAGTCACGGAAGCAGAGTACAAGAACATCTTACAATAGAAAATGGGGACGGTTCTTACGATTTGCAGTTACCAGAGCGATAGACCCGATGTCCTGCGGGATCGCAGAGATACTAGAGTTCCTGACTTCGCTGCATGAAAGTGGCCTGAAATATTCATCAGTTAAAGTATATTTGGCAGCAGTTTCATCTCATCATAATCTCATTGATAATTTCTCGGTCTTCGCGCATCCACTCTCTAAGTGTTTCTTAAAGGGATTGCGGAACTTGCGTCCGCCTCGTCGCCCGCTGGTCGCACAGTGGAGCCTGTCGGTGGTGCTGACAGCGTTATCGACCAAACCGTTTGAGCCACTGGCTACCGTGGACATGCGCTTGCTTACTCTGAAAGTGGCTTTCCTGGTGGCAATTACTTCAGCACGTCGGGCATCAGAGTTGTGCTCTCTCATGATCGACCCGCCGTATACGCAGTTTTTTAAGGACAAGGTGGTTCTGCGCCCCGGACCGTTCTTTAGACCCAAAGTTGTGTCGGCGTTTCACATAAACCAGAATATTGTCCTGCCAACTTTTTTCCAGGCTTCTGCGAATCCTCTCGACACCAGGCTGCATTCCCTGGATGTTAGACGCGCTCTAGCCTTTTATAGGGACCGTTCTAAATCATTCCGTAAATCGGACAGACTGTTCGTGTGTTATGGGGGACGAGCCAAGGGTCATGCTGTCTCGTCTCAGAGGTTTGCTAAGTGGATTGTGCAGACAATTCAGTTGTCTTATCAAATTCTGCGCCTGGACCCGCCAAACTTCCTCAAGGCTCATTCCACTAGAGCTGTTGCAACGTCCACAGCGTTAGCCAGAGGTATTTCAATCCCAGACCTGTGCAAAGCTGCAACTTGGTCTACTGCTTCGACGTTCATCTCGCATTACAAGCTGGATGTTAGAGCACGGCAGGATGCTTCGTTTGGACGTGCTGTGTTGTCTTCCATTTTGCAATAACGTGGAGCGAGCTCTACCCTCCTCCGGTAAGTGGTTGCTTGTTATTCGCCCATACAGTGTGATGCACAGAGACCACGAAGAAGAAATGCATGTTGCTTACCTGTAACTGTAGTTCTTCGAGTGGTCATCTGTGCAGTCACACAACCCTCCCACCGTCCCCTCTAGACCTCGCCTAATGCACTGGTCGGAGTATTATCGTTGCATGCAGATATTTCTTATCTACTTATAGCTACCCGGTTCGCGAGGCTAGTCGGTCTCAAGGAACTGAGGTAGGCGGGAACCCGAGCATGCGCGATAAGGCGGTGGGGGGAGGGGTTCCCGCCAAAAGTCTAAGCTCTAGAAGTTTCCGATTGGAGGCTCGGCGCCGGCGCGAGCCCATACAGTGTGACTGCACAGATGACCACTCGAAGAACTACAGTTACAGGTAAGCAACATGCATTTCCCCAGCAACTGATAGAAGAGGCATACTGCCTCCGAAACATCAGGAGTAGAAGCCATTGATATCCTCCATGAATTTGTCTAATCCCCTTTTAAAGCCATCCAAATTGATGGTCATCACTACACCTTGTAGTAGCAAATTCTGCAGTTTTTAGCTATGCACGGTGTGAAATAGTACTTCTTTTGTCTGTTCTGATTCTCCCACCAAACACCTTCATGGGATGACCTCAGGTTGTATTATGAGAGAGGGAGAAAAAAAATATCTCCCTATACACTTTCTCTTCACAATGCATAATTTTGTAAACTAAATAGTCCCAGTCGTTAAATCTGGCAATTAATTGATGGGCAAACACTCTTGGCCTACCAAACCTTGACTTGGCCATACAGTCATAGACACTAATGACTGCACTAGCAATACTTTCTGTCGTCCAAAAGCCTCTTCCTGTAGCATGGAGGAAGTGGTGTGCTGATATAGCTATGGCTATAGCTGAATTTAGTTAAATGGAAATGCAAGTCCTATTTCTAGAGTTTTTATAAATGCGTTTAGGAGTGACTGTTCATGGGGATGCTTCATATCAATTTAGTGGTACCCAAAGATGTTTAATGTACTGGTGACAATGCAGCTTTTTCTGAAAATGCCCTTGCGAAAGACTTAACTTTTATTCCAGGAGAGCTGAGTGTTCTGAGCATTAAAATGATGCTTCAAGGGGACCTTAACCCATGAAATCATTCTATCTAAAAGCCAAAACCGCACCCTCCAACTGCTGAATAAATAGATTCTCATGACAGAATAATTCATCTCCAGTCATGAAAACATCAACTTTAAACGACAGCTTGTAGAGACCCTGTGCTTGTTAGGGGCAGATCAGGAGCCCAGATGCTGCTGGGATGTAAACTCATGAAGGGAAGATTAATTTATCTGTCATCCTTGGCTTTGACAGTTGTTGTAAATCTGATTTTAGCTTTGAGCTGGAATTGGTAGTAGAGGTTGGTGGGAACCTGTTTGGATTTGTGAAAAAATATGCTAAGAAAATGTAGCGAACACTTTGAAATTTCAGATTTATGAATAGTCAGATGTGTAGGAGTACTGGGCTTTTAAAAAGCATAGTTGAATAAAAATGTTCACTGTAAAGCAGATATTTCCCCTCAGTATCTGGCATCCGTTGGAGGCCCTTGAAAATAAACAGTCCCTTTCAGATGGCTTGCTTACCTTGCCTGCCAGGGGCTTGGCACCAAGAGTGACTGAAGTGAAAAGCCACTACTACCCCACAGCAGGAGCTGTGCTTTTGATACTGCTGCCCAAAGGGCCTGTCCTGCTGCCACTTTGCATGAAAGACCCATTTATATGCTTGCTAGGTTTAATGAGTTTGTTCTCCATATCTTGGAAGCGCAGGACAAGATGCGACCCTGTCATTTGTTGGGAACATTGTAAAGAGGAAAGGTTATGTCAAGTTATGAGGCAACAGAAGTAATTATCAATTGACTGGAGTAATATTGTGTATAAAATATATCATTGTAATATTTATAATACTAAAAAAGCAGGAGCTTTATCTCATTCTCAATATATTTTCCAATAATAAACACTAGTCATTTCTTACAGCACATGACTGACAGAAAAAAAAATCTCTTGCAATGCATGCAGATATACGACATAAAGTGATACACATGCAGCTGTTTATTTGTACAAAAGTTTAGCTAGGCAAACTGTAATTTGTACACTGAGACACAAGTTGTTTCTAGTCTCTTGGATAATGGGACCATATTTTAGCATTCTTCAATCTGTCAAAATCTCCCCCTTCAAAGAGAAAGGAATTAGGACAAAAGGGCCCGGCTTCCAACATATCGCCCGAGACTTCAGCTGAGACTTCCTAAACTGTGGTGTAAAAGGAGTCATAGCACTCTTGCTGACCAACCCTTCCTCTCCATCTCTCAGGAAATAACTTATTAAATAATATGTATTTAATGTAATGAGGGTAGTGGAACTGAGGCAACGGGCTAGGGAGATGCCTATAGAAAAAGGGTTTCAGATGATGGAAATGCCATAGAACAAAATGGAAGCCTTCCATCAAGCTTGAGAATATTGTGGGGCTTGGGGGTGGAAGGGATGCTTCTTCCTGCTATAGAAGCAGTATAAGGTTTCTGAGGAGGGGATGTCTTCCATGTGTCCCTCTGCTGAAGTAGTAGAGGAGCCACTTGTTGTTACAACAGCTACTTTTTAATATGTTTATTTAAAGCAGTTTTATCCTGCCCTTCATTGCCAATAAGTGGTGCCCAGAATGGCTTACATGTGATCAGGTTTCTCACATGTTGGTTAAGACCAGGCATATTCTGTGCTTTGCATAACTCCTTCCTCCTTCCCTTTAGATCATATTTATGAAGCACAGAATTATAGGTCACGAATCAACGCAAAGGTCATCTAGTCTAGGGATGATCAATTGGCGCTCCCTAAAACAGGGTGGGCAATTCATGGCCCTCCAGATGTTGTTGAACTGCAACTCCCATCAGCCCTAGCTAACATAGGCAATAGTAAGGGATCATGGTAGGCCAAACCATCTGGAGAGCCACAAGCTGCCCATCCGTCTCCTGAAGTAATTCTATCTTAGCCCTGACGACACTATCAAATTTTAATACGATGGTGGTAAAAAGACTGATCAGTATTTCATTAATAAGAGAAATTTTTAAAAATTGTATGAAGCATTTTCACACTTGGTTACATCTTTCTATTTTTGGATTTTCCATTCAAAGCTCTGACTTTGCCTGAGTGCATGTATTCCTGACTTTGAAGCCCTTACTGTCAAATGGCATTGACTTTATAATGGAACCTGACCCATTTATCAAGAGGCTAGTTTGTATTATGAAATAAAGCTACATCCCTTGGACCACTATCTGGAGAATAGAGACTTCCAGTGTGTACAGAAGGTGAGCATCACCAATCTAGTCAAACCCCATACTCAGAGAGAGGATCCAACACGAACTCAGCAGCTCAGTCAGATTTTGGTACATCATGATTGGAGCATTGGAGCAAACATGTTACAATGTGGAAAATAGGTCCTCAAGCAAAGGTATAGTTTAAACCAGAAGATGCAAAGTGGGTGAAATATCTTCCCCCCCAAAGGTCCTGTGCACACACAGGTCTATTATTGTAAATAATAAGAGAGCCAGTGTGGTGTATTGGTTTAGATGTTGGACTGGGAGTTGGGAGATCCGGGTTCTAGTCCCCACTCAGCCATGGAAGCTCACTGGGTGATTTTGGGCCTGTCACAGACCCTCAGCCCAACCTACCTCACAGGGTTGTTGTGAGGATAAAATAGGGAGGAGGAGGATCATGTATGCTGCCTTGGGTTGCTTGAAGGAAAAAAAGATGGGATATAAATGCAATAAATAAATACTTGCTTTGGATGAGAAATAAACACAATAGGTTGGATCCAGACATAAGTCAGTTGAATTTAGAAATCAAGGGGAGTTAAGTCAGAACTAACTTGTCCCATCGATTTCAGTGGGAACCAAGTTAAATTAACAGTCTGGATCCAACTCATTGAGTTTCGGCACATCCAGCTGTGTAAGGTTAGCTTCTGTTGAAAATATTAGCAAGGTGTACGGGGAAGTCCTGAAAAGTCATGCAATCCTTTTGGGAGTTGGCTTTCTTCTTGGTGCAAGTGGTATTATTATTTTAGTGCAGTGTTACTGCTTCCCTAGGGAATTGTGTGTTGGCATGTACTTTGTCCATTCTTCTGCCATGTTTGTTTACTATCGGTCCACAAGTCAGTGCACAAGATACCATATAAAAAACATTCAGCACATTTGACTGTTGCCTAGTGGACTGTAAAGTGTATTCCACTGACTCAAGAAACCTTCTTAGAACTCTTGAGCCTACCTAGTGCAGTTTGTGTACTGGCCTCACAATTTTCTAGCTGGCTTGTGTAAGGCTTCTCCAGCTGGAAAGCTGGACCTGGGCTTCTACTTGAATCCTACAGCCCTTGCTGCGCCACATCAGATGTAAAAGTATTTCCATGCATGACTGATCATGCTGATGTATGCTAGGAAAGTTTTGGGGGGATTACTTGTATATTGTCCTCGGAATGTTTTTGACTGTAAAACATGGATAGCAAGTCATGGATATATTTTGCACATGTGGATAGCAAGGAAAATATGGAGGACGATTAGCGCTGGTTCCAGCTTTCTGGGAGTCATTGGGTAACGTCCACCTCCGTGGGTGCTCCCTCCTTAAGTGGGGCCCACTTCCTAATTCTTACTGCTGTTGTCGCCACCTATTTGCTTGCCTTTTCTCTAAGCCCAACAAGCACCACTTCCCAGAAAAAGAGAGGGCAAAGTTTGTGGAGATTACTGCTCTCCTTGCTTCTCTTGTTCACCCAAAGGGGACAGCAACAGTAGTATGACGGAGCAACAGGGCCAGGAGTTTCCAGGGATTGGTAGCAGGCCCATGATTATTTTCATTTTTAATCTCTAAAATGCCAAAGAAGGATGGTTCATAACTTTACAACTTTAAACAACATGTTCCTTTTCTTAGCATGTCAGAATGTTCTCACATTTTAATGATGAAGATCTAAAGAGCTACAATAGATGCACCCAAACACTTTGGGTACCCAGTGGATTTTTTTAACGTTTGATAAACAGAATTCCAAACCTTCTTCAGGCAAACATAACTATTTGTGCCTTACTTTGTTTCCAGGCGATTATGCCTTAGAAATCATATACTGAGTAACTTCTATATATACAAATACATTTCCTTAGTTAAAACATTTAAAAGAATAAGCTTGCTAAACATAGAACAGTATTTTATAATATCTTATTCAACCAGCCAGTTTTGCATAAGAAATCCACTTTAGAATGCTATTTTGCGGCAACAATTCTTTGCATAAATTGGGTGACCATATGAAAAGGAGGAAAGGGCTCCTATATCTTTAACAGTTGTATTGAAAAGGGAATATCAGCAGGTGTTATTTGTATGCATGCAGCACTTGGCGAAATTCCCTCTCCGTCATAACAGTTAAAGCTGCAGGAGCTTTGCCTAGCGTGACCATATACAAAAGAGGGCAGGGTTCCTGCAGTTTAACTGTTGTGATGAAGAGGGAATTTCACCAGGTGCTGCATGCATACAAATGACAACTGCTGAAATTCCCTTTTCAATACAACTGTTAAAGATATAGGAGCCCTGTCCTCCTTTTCATATGGTCACCCTAAAATAGTTGCAAAGAAATAAAGAACTGGTTAAAAGAAAATAATTGCAAGGATATAGAAAATTTATATACATTAAGGAAATTAAGTCAATGTAGTGACTTTTCTAGATATTGACTACTTGGAATTAAGGATTTATAAAGCATGTCTAGCATCACTACATTAAAATTTCTTTTAAAATAATGAATGAAGGGGAGCTACAGGAAATGAGGTTTCAGTATTATAAGAGGAATACATATTTGTTTGAAATGTTGGCCATTGACAAACGGCAGGGTGAGAGGTTTGACCTGAACTGCCAGATCTGATCTCCATGTGAGCAATTGGTTTGCCATGTCTTTTAATTCTTCAGTTTTAAAGCAAGTTTTGCTGTAGCCCATTTAAGTGTCAGTTTGGTAGCAAAGCTGACAACTTCAGGGCCCAGGATTCCTTTTGATCAGGATTTACATACAAATCATTCTTGCCTTGGAATGTGTGACATTTCAGCTGTTGTATGTGAGACATTCTTAGGGCATATCCCTTTAGTTGCTCACCCACCCTGACCTTTAGGGATGCTTAGTGTGAATGGAAGATGGCTATCCTGGTAAATATGATGTGGGATGGGGTGAGGAGAGAACTATTCCTTTGCTCCTGCCTGCAACTAGTTACATGTTGTTTTTACCTAGATGGAAATCAACCCCTAATCCTGATTTTTATTTCAGAAAGAAACCAGATGGTTAGAGTATAGAGGGTCACAGATGTACCAGGGACTGGGTTTTAAGCTGCAAAATCCACACAAAGGATTCTGGCAGTTCACATTTTCTTGGGCTTTCAACAAAGTCTTTGGTAACTTTAAAGGGTCTTCTTCCTGCATGACTAAACCCATTGAAAGTTTAAAGAGAGAGCTGCCTTAACAAGCCTTCAGACGAAAACTTTTTAATTTTCTTCAAAATCTGCTCCAAATCCTTTCACATGGTTTGAAAGTTAAACCCCAGGAAATAGTTAACTGTTAGGAAGGCAGTCACTGTACTCCCAGTGTCTGTGATGTTGAAGATGCTATGTTATGTATGTTGGATGTAATATGTAACCTGTGCTTTTCACTGACTGGTACTAATCTCTTATGAAAATTGTACACAATGAATTCATAGGAGTGGGGAGGGCACACCCTTAAAGCTTGGTTTCTAAAATCAAACAAAATGGCCTGGGCTAAGCAACTAGTATAGAACTGGCCTCCTGAAAGCAATCTTTATACTACTCTTTGCACTTCTCTCTGTCTTCCTTCCTTCCTTCCTTCCTTTCTTTTATTTTGCTGTTGAATTGCTAGTTGATCAGGAACATTGAACATGTGGTTGTATTGAGAGCCCAGGCAATGCTTTCTTTAATACAAGCCCGAAGTGTTGCTTCTTTCTCTTAAATTTGTTAGTTGTGTGAGGTTTTTTTTTTTCTTATCTGCTTTTTGGATGATCAATATTCTTCATGAAGCACCAAATTTACTCAAATTATTACCTCAGCTGGGAGTTTGAAAATCTTGACCTTGTGAATCTTCCCTCAACTGAATTTACACGATGTTCAAGAATAGTTTAGGTGAACAGAAAACCAGAAGGAAACTTGGCCCCAGGTACCTCCAGTGAAGACGCAACCCATAGAGCCGCCATCTAGTTGAGTCAAGACAAGATGTTTTGGGGAACAATTTGGGAATGGGCTTGCAGTTTTCTTGAAGCATCTTTGGGAAGGGTAGCCTGGAAGTTGTCCTGCATGAGCCCAACTTAAATGAATGATTTCCGTAGTCAGACTTCCTAAGTCAGAATTCCTTGAAAGTTATTTCACAAGGCACAAAAACATATACTAGCAAGTATTCCAGATTTTTAATTGAATTGTTAATGACTCTAAGGAATGATAACACATGGAAAAATTTCCAAGAACTAGTCAAGGGGAGCCTTTTCTCTCACTGTTACAAAACAGAAGACACCAGGAACTTGACAAGTCCAAGTGTCTGAGGCCAGAGGACTAATTGATAACAGACAGGCTGTATCCAAGGTCCTTCAACAGTAATTGCAAGCAGAATCTGACTTTCTGATCTCACCAGTGGTATTCACCATGCCAAAACCGGCCAGAGTTTGACAGATTGCCTTTCTGCAATAATAACTTAGGCATGTTGCTTTTCTCACATGAGGCCACATGTCCCTCCCACTGGAGAGAATGAGTTTCTGTTTTTTTTCCAGAGGCTGCTGTTAAATGAAACAATTATGTTCTAAGCCATATATTGTTGCAAAAGGGCCGGGAAGGAGGGGGTAATCTAGATAGCCACTTCCCAACATTCCTTCACATTCTCAACATTCCTTCACATTCTCTTAACAAGACTGTAAAATAGAACCCAGGAGGGGATTATGCAGATAGGAGGAATATTGATTTTCAGTAGCTGGGATTGCCAGGGTAGGGAGAAAGCTTAGCACCGCTCCTTCCCCATCTGAGTGGTGTCACAATGTGCAACTCTTTACTATCTTCCATATAAGTGAATGGTTGCCATTCAATCCTATAGGAAAAACAAAAGGGTTACACTTAAATGTTGTTGCAGAATGCAGACCTGCCTTTCAGTTAGACATTGGCTCTCACTGACAAAAGGGATGCTCTAGCTGGATGCAGTGTGTGTCTATTTACAGAGGATACAGACACACATTGCACCAGATCCATGCATAACCCACCAATGGGATAGGTGCTTTGCTGGTGTGTCTATAAACAAGAGTTATTGCTGTATCCAAATGGCAATAGTAGCATAATTACTATGCTAAAAAGCGAAAAAGTCACAATTGAGTATGCATGTTTTTGAGTTTGCCAGAATTCTTCTTCAGGCTGGATGTTATGGAGCCTGCTCTTCCCACAGCCCATACAAATATGAAAAGAGGAGGGCGTTGGAGATGTTACTGAGCAGGGCAGAAAAGTCCACATCTACAGTTTGAAATAGGTTCAAGACAGAATGGTGGAGATGTTTTGTGGAAAATTAGGTTAGACTAGATTATTTTCTCGCATGAATGATTCTCTAAATTAGAATTTTACAAATTGTGACCTTTAAAGCCTTCTTAAATTGAAAGTAAGGAAGGGTGAGAAGAAGCAGTTTGGGCCACCTCCATGGTTATGAAGAATTAATCTGAGCAAAAATCTAGTGATAGACTATTCTCTTTGCCGCCGTAAAAAAAACACCATAAATAGAGGGCTACATTTCACAGAGCTGCCTTCTTGGGCTAGTAATACAAAACTCTAGGCCGAATAAGATATTTGAAGGTATGACAAAGCTATTAATACTTTTTTACAGACTGGTGGAAGGGGACAACAGTTACTGTGGATGTAGGCTGCGCCAGTTCTTGGTTTGTGTATAATCCTCCCTGCAGAGGGATATACTGATGCTTCACTCACAAGGGAAGGTTAATCTTGGGTTGTGTCCTCTTAAACTTTTAACACATCTCCATGATTGTGGCTCTCTGTGACAGTAACAGATGATATGCGTAAGAAAAAACATACAGAATGTGACCTCTTGCCTTCCAAATTGTATTTCCCAGCCCAGTTGGTGTTGTGACTTCAAAGTGGGATCATATTGTTAGAATTCTCAGATCACATTTCACTCTCTAATAAGCATATTGAGGGAAGGTAGTGGGAAAAAATGGAAATAAGTTTGGTAGCTTTCCACCTATTAAGTGGGGGGACAAAATTTTCATCTAAGATTTAAAATGTTTTCTTAAACACTTACATTTGCAACAGGCATGCCAAGTAGGAATATAAATCAAGAATGAAAGTAGCTTGTTCAAAATATGTATATACAAAGACTAATTTCTAAGACGTGAAAGCAGTATAGTATATCCTTTCTCGCTCAGGCACGGTTTGATTGTTCATTTTCTTTTGCATCAATTTATCGAAGGACACTTGCCTAAATTACTTTCTGTCTCTTATGAAAGCCTTTGATCTTGGTGACAGTTTGATTGCATTAGGGAGAGCCTATTGGTTAATCCTTTGCTTAACTTGTCCTTTTTGGCACAGCCAGGGGTCTTTCCAAAGATAATCTGTCAGCACAGCCTAAATCCTAATCAAACAAGGAAAGAAAGATGCTGGGAGCTGTGTTATAAGATGAAGAACTGCATCATGGGATCATTTTAAAAAAAGAGAGAGAAAAAAGAATGGGGGACACATGCGTGTCCATGTTACATGGAGTTTCATGTGTTTTTCCACTTCGATTTTTAAAAAGGCATAATCAGCCAGAATAGGCTGCACGTCAGGGCAGGAAAAGGGTGGGCAGAGAGAGACTGATTAACTTATTTATTTATTTATTGCATTTTTATACAGCCCTATAGCCAAAGCTCTCTGGACAGTTCACAAAAATTCAAACCATGAAATCATTTTAAGAAATATAAAACAAACAACAATCTAAAAACACAAAATAACATAACAATATAGAAAACACAACCAGGATAAAACCAAGCAGCAGCGATTAACACAGATTAAAATACAAATTTAAAACAGTAAGGGTTAAAATTGGCTTAATTTAGCTGTTAAAATGCTGGGAGAATAAAAAGCTCTTCACCAGGGTGCCAGGCGAACCTCCCTGGGGAGGTCATTCCACAGCCAGGGTGCCACAGCAGAGAAAGCCCTCCTCCTGGTGGCCACCTGCCTCACTTCCTTTGGCAGGGACTCACGGAGAAGGACCAGGTACATATGGGAGGAGGCGTTCCTTCAGACAACCTGGCCCCAAGCCGTTTAAGGCTTTGAATGTTAGTACCAGCACTTTGAATTGGGCCCGGACCTGGACTGGTAGCCAGTGAAGCTGGAAAAGGACTGGCGTAATGTGGTCTCATTGGCCAGTCCCTATTAGCAAACGATAGGCTGGAGGATTCCTCATAAGCCGGAGGAGGCCAGAGTATTCATCATAAGCTGGCCTCCCCAGTCCCCTCCCCTCCCTGCCCACGGGAACACCCCCTTTATCTTCTCTTCGAGGTTGCTTTTGTGACCTTGGAGAGACAGCTGGTGTAGTTCTTTCCATGCTTGCTGCGCAGGGGCGGGGCGGTGACTTCCGAGTCTGAGGTTGGAGCACTGACTCAGACCTCAGATCCAGGAATCCAAACTATTTTATGCCCCCCTCCATGTCTGGGGCAATAGGATTGGTGTGACTTTGCTTTTGCAAGTGTTAATATATTTCTTCAACTGCAGTGTGTGCTTTCTAAACTTGCAGAGTATGAAATCTGAAGTTTGCTTACTTATTTTAACCAAAGCCTGATGTTCCTATAATATGGTACTAGGAAATAGTTTTGAGATGTACTGCTAAAATAGAAATGTGATGTTTCTGTTTTCTGATTGATGCTTTTGTAAAGAACCTTGTGTGTATGTGAAAATGCAGGTAAATCTAAATATGTATTACCTTTCCCCCCTCCTCTCTCCATCAGTTCAACTATGGCTGCTATACAAATTGATGTAAATTTTCATACATTCCAAGTAATATGAAGACATTAAAACTCTTTGAAACATTTTCCATTTTTATTTCACTTAAGGATATCAAAGTATTATTTATACAGCTAAACGTGCTGAAGTGTGATACAAGTTGTTAAAGTGCTTGCAGGAAAATTATGCATGTAAAAAACAACTACAACCTCTCCAAGGGATTAAGTTTAGTACTGAATTGATACAGTTCCTATTGAAATAATTGATAATCCCTCTTTTGGAAATTAATACTGAATATTAGTACAGACAAACCCTTTGGTGTGAGATGAATCTCATTGTGGCCTTGGCTGATAGACAATCAATTTTAATTTCTAAAGGACAAAAAATCAGATACATTTAATATATCATCTAGTTTGGCCTTTAGAAAGCCTGCTGGTGTGACTTTTGAACAGTGGGTTGTAATAGAACATTGGGAAGGGCTGTTGGATGTCCCATCTTGTGCTGCTGAGGGGCAGTACCAAGTTGTTAAGTAACCTGAATTTACTGTGGAAGATTAAGTTCGTTATCTGTCTTTCATCAGATGGCGTCCTCTTGCCTACCCAGTTGAAAATGATCTGCAGGCCATTGGAAGTTAAAGGTGGCCAAGCAAAGACATTTTTATGTAACATGGCCCTCCAGAAAGTGTTCCTTAATCAATCAGACAGATCTCCTAAACATCCAATAGTGGCGAAATACCTCCAATACTAAAATTGGAGGCACACTTCATTCTTAACACCTTCAAGATTTAGTTTTAGCACACGCAGGAATAAAAAATACTTGCACCCAGAGGAATCCTCTCCTGGAATTCTGCATGAGTTACTGTCCTGGGTAACCTCCTCCGAGGGCAGGTAATTCTGTGGTATTTCTGCATCAGCAGTGAAGATTGAATGATCCAATTAGGTGTGATGCAGGGAAGTGGCAGAATTACTTGCCCCAGTGGAGGGTGATTGAAAGAAAGAAAGGCCAGAGCAGTCATTCATGCAGAGACTGAGTGGGCAGCCTCCTCTGTCTGGGTGGGTACGTTATTGAGCGGTTCTCACACAGCACAGTTTGGAATCAGTGCCTCACATGCATCAGCCAGATTTTAGGGAGGAGGGTGATAATATCAAGATAATTACAATGCTAGACGTAGTAAAACTGTGTGTGCAGGTATATTTGTTTTCAGGACACAAAAGTGAGGAAATCCTTGGTGGGGGGCTTCTTTTATAATTTTGTATTGCAAAATATTTTCCAAATATTCCCTTTTGTTTTGGCTCTTAGCTTCTTTTTTAAAAGTATACTTCTAGCTGCATAAAAATGGCTTTTAGAGTCGTATGTTTTGAAGAATTATTGCAGGGCATTCACAGGGGATTTGTAGAATCCTCCTCTTGTCTACATTCTCTGTGATCTGAAGGGCAGGGTATAATTCAATGAGATATTACTGAGACAATTGCAAAGTGCATGGTTTTGTCTTAAGTGATACTGTCAATAAGACTTGGGTGGCCACCTGGTGGTTTGGCTGATGGAAGTGGCCCAGACAGCAAGACTTTGTGGAAGATGTGGGAAGATACATGGGTCTCACTGTGTCACAGTTTGGTCCATGCTCAGTGGGACACTACTGAGTGTTCCCTGGATTTGTTGACTACAGGTAAAAACATGCCAAGATAGTGGAAGTGGGGTGGGTGGGGATGCATTATGTGGCATTGCACCCAAAGGAGAAAGTATTGCACTAATGGTTGACTTCGACCGCCTGAGTATGGAAAAGAGATAACATTTCTAGATATCCTAAATGACCGTCGCTTTGAACAGTTGGTTATGGAACTGACCAGAGGAGACTTAACTTTAAGTGGCACTTAGGACCTAATCAAAGTGGTGTTGAACCGATTGGGAACAATGATAATAGTATCAAATACAATGTCTTTGGTCAAAGGTGTCCACATGCAGCAGCGCAAAGATGTTTTTAAAAGGAAATAAATAAATAAATTAAGGAAATGGTTTCCACAGCAGGGTAAGCAGCCCAAAATGGTCCTGGTGAATGCCACTGACCCCATTCCTGAAAGGAAGGCAGTTGAATGGGGGTGGGTGAGCATTTTCACATTTACTTATTTATTATATTTTTAATCTCTCCAATAACAGATGTTCTCTGGGCAGATTACATACAGTTAAAAAGAGACAGAGTAGTGTAGTGATTAGAGCGTTGGACTGGGAATCAGGAGACCTGGATTCTAGTCCCATCTCAGCCATGAGGCTCACTGGGTGACCTTGGGCTGGTCACTGACACTCAGCCTAACCTACCTCACAAGGTTGTTGTGAAGATAAAATGGAGAGGAGGCTCATGTATGCCACCTTGGACTCCTTTTAGGAAAGGAAATGTGATAAATAAATAATAAAATAATATATAAAATGATAAAAGAATAAAATACAGCAACTGTCCTATAGTTTTTCTCCACTTCTGGATCCATATTAGGGTTCTTCAAGTGTAACCTGATTACTGATTCTTCTAAGTAGACTAGTACCTCCCCCTCTCTCAAGGAGGAATTTATAAACTCCTAGACCCCACCACCCCTCCCCTCTTTCTTAGATGTAACAAGCCATGATGGGCAAGGATAGAGGTCGGTTGAACTTGTCCAAGCACCTTGTCCGCATCCTTGAGCTTCAGCAGCTGAAACTCATCCAGTACAACTGGACTAGATGTGTGGATACCTCTTTTAATTTTCTTTGCCACCTGCACTGCCACAGAGTATGCTCAATAATGAGCTCTAACCCATATTTGGTCAGATTCAGCACAACCAAACACTCTTTCTCCACTTGCATTCCAGCTGCTGTTCCACTTTCTTCATTGCCCGCAGCTCCAAGGTGTATCAAGGAGCTAATTTGGTTCTGCCAAGAGTAACAGTGCACTTGGGCATGATTGTGACATCTGTCTCGGTTAGTTCTGTGTTCCAAAGGCCAGGGCTTTGAGAGGAGCACCAGTCATACCAATTGGATAATCCCCCAGAGCCCTCTGGAAACTGTTAAGATCCATTAGTCCCTGGGGTCAGACCATTCTAACTGGCCCCCCACACTTACAGAGTGGAAAACTTTAATAGGGAGTGATCTGACCATGACAAAGGGATAGATGTTATGTTCCACACTTTTGGATCATCATCTTCATATCCAATTGAAAAAGCCAAATCCTGAGGTGTGACGTGCTACAAATTTTGGGCTGATGATATGCTGGTTATCATTGTGTCCACGAAGTCCACCAGATTAGAAAGTACCAGCATGAACGTTGAGGTCCTCCAGAACAATTCTGGGAGTCCTCAGCATCAAGTCAGAGACCATTTCTTCAGCTCTTTCAGGAGGGAGACTGCTGGGCAGCAAGATGGATGGTACAAGAGCAGAATCCCTAACCCATCCCAGGTGCCTGACACCAGATACAAACACTCGAAGCAGGGCTTAGCCTTATTGTCACACCAGAATGCTTGGAAGTTTATTTAAAACTACAATAATAGAAAATGGTGGGAGATATTTTGTGACTCTTAGCAGGGCAAGAATTCTAAGAATTTGGTGGAGTAGTTTGAAGGGCTTACTGCTATTTTGAATCAACAGCAAGGCTTTCCCCTTTTTATTTGTTTTTGATAAAAGAAAAAAAAAACATGGACCATCTTGTATTTAAATGAAGACCACCCCTTGGAAATCTTAGACTTTGCCCCCACACCTGAAAATCAATCCAATCTTTGGGAGGCATTTTCCTAATGGGCTCATAAGCTGGGCCAGTACATGGTAGAAGGGGTCCAAAATTGTTTTATGGAACCCTCTCATAAAGTGTTTTAACAAACTTTGTTTTCCCTTGTTTTATTATCCAGAAAATTTGGAAAGCTTGCCTTTATTAATAAATGCCAGCTTACTAAGGAGCAACTATTTGAGTGCTACCAAAGCACTATGATGAATATTGTCTGTTCGAATGAAGAACGGTAATGCCCTTCCCCAATTTTTGACTATACTAGAGCCCTGCTGCATCAGACTGAAGTCCACCTCTGCAGAGAATGTCATTTTAGTCACCTGGTGGCACAGGACTTAATTGTATTTTAGTGGATTTAGGAGTTTCCTATGGTTGCTATGCTCCTGTCTTGTCCTGCTTCTTAAGACTTCCATGACACCATCTAATCCAGTATTGTGTTTCCAACATGAGCTAGCCAGAAGACTTTGGGAAGCTCACAAACGTGGCAAGATGGCAACAGCTATCACCTGTTGTTGATTGATTGGGAATGCTTAAAGGAATATGTATTATGTTTAGGGGCTCTAGTGGGCCTTTCAGTTTTGTTGATTCTCTTTCACAATCTTGAATTTCAGATGACACCCCCCCCCCCCCCCCCGGGCTGCATTTCAGTATACAGAGGTTGACCAGACTAGCAGTTGAATCTTACTTCAACACTGGCAGTGGGAGAGCATCCATCATGACACCTGAGGGCGGCAGGCTAATTTCAGTAGGTCAGGCAATGTGGCACATATAGCTCTATTCTCCCAACACCTTGCTCCTGCTTGCTCACTCTCAGTCACACACACACCCACCCCCCCCCCCCCCCGGCCTGGTACCTGCTCACTCAAAATATGCAGCGGTGCATGCATCTCATAAGCAGAGCAATGTATCTGCATCTGTAATGCATGCTTTAATGCATAGTATGGCAAGACAGACAGCCTAGGTCAGCATTAAGCAAGCACAGAAAGCTGTGCATGGCTGCTGGGCTCTGGGGGAATGGCGGTGGGGTGTGTGTGCTGTCATTGCTGTCTCCCACCCTCGATTTCTCCCATCTGAGGTGGCTGCCTCACTCTGCCCAATGGTAGAGCACTTCATAGAAGGCCTAAAGATTAAGGAGCTATTTGAAAAGGAGTGCAAAGGTGAAAAAAGGCTCAATGCTAAGTATACCTGCTGTTTTGTGTATCCTTTATACAGATTATGTTAGGCACCTTATTATGACTATCCTCCTTCTCGTCCTTGTTGCAGGCTTTTCTGATGACCCAATACCTCAAGTATCTGTATTCTGTTATGCCTTCTGTTTCTCTCTCTTTTGTTGCATTTCTACTTTGTAAGTGCTTGCACTAATCACTGCTTGGGAATGTGAGAATGGATGTGTGTTTGATTTTCCTTCCTCAGCATGAGGCCTAGAACCATGAGCAAAGGGAAGACTCCAATCAAGCACCAAGATAAGGAAGAAGTTTCAAGAAGAACTAAGAAAGAAGGCTCCAGGCAAATAAAGCCTAAGTGCACAACAACAGGATGCTTATAAGATAACAATGAGGTGCCTGGGGTTGTGAGATGCTTCAGATAGCAACTTCCCAAAACTGGTTTACACTGGTTACAGTTTGAGCGAACAAGATAAAGCCCCCAGGACCCAAGAGTATAGCGACAGGAAGCAAGTTGGAGAATATAGCAAAATGCAGGACAGCATGCCGACACCCAAACTCTGGTCCTTCACCCCCTGCCTCGCTTTGTACGTGTGAGAGTATGAACGAATAGTAAGACTTAGCTACTGCATTTCCTCAAAGTGTGGGTAGCATCTCCACACCATCTGTTGGCTTGGTAAATAAAGCCTTAAACATGAAACTGTGGTGTACTCTTTCAACTCCGCCTCTAAAAGGCCCTAGGAGCTTCAGCCTGATCACCTGAGTCTTCTGTTTAAAGTGGAAAAACCTGTCACACTTTTTTTGAATCTTCAAAGGAGGATATACTGTTGTAATAGGTAAGAGTTTTACAAGGGTGATCATCATGAGTAGTAATCATTGACAGATTGTATGGAAAAACAATATTTTCTCTGTGTAATATCACTTGAGAAAATACATTTGGGTGAATAAAAAAGAATGCCTGTCTTCACCTGTTCAGGGAGCCCAGCATCAGGCTGTGTCTGGATTGCAGACAGAATATGAAGAGGGGCTAGGGACAGTGAGCAAAAGAGGAAAATAGAGTATAACTCTGGAAAGATATTTCTTATGCAAAGGCTGTATACACTATGGCTCAATTCGGACGAAACGATAGTCAGTGGTGGGTTGACTAACCCTAACCCTCACGCTAACCCTAGGGGGCACTCCCCACACAACATGGTAATAAATAATCAACTGTGGTGTGGATGAGGATCAGTGCTGAGTTGACTATGGCAGCATTCGGATGACACAATAGTCAAAACAACTGATGATTGTTTCCCCCACACCAGTTGTTTATTGTGTCGTCCGAATTGAGCCATTCTCTATGCTCCAGATCCGCATTTTTGCTGGAATTAGTCTGTAAGATAACAGTTTGAGGCTTCTTGTAATCCAAACCGGGCCACTTTCAGTGATGCCAGACTTGAGTATTTGCCATATGTGTATCTGTCCACACATTCAGATTACTTCCTGAGTACTCTCACAAGTAAGCAAAGTATAGAATCTAACTAAAAGAACCAATGGAAAAACGTACGCTACTAGTATAATCTAGTAGCCAGGAATCCCTAGATCAAGCCACTCTGTGACATCCTTGAATACCACAGAGCCATGAAATCCCTGGATGGCTCTGGATAAGTCCCTATCTTTCAACCTCACAATTTCATCTGACAATACTGTTGAAATGAGAATCACTTAGGACGCAATCCTATGCATGAAAGGAGTCCTACAACTCCCAGCATATCCCAGCCAGCTATGGAATAGGCAGATGAGACTTTTGGAAGTTTGTTTGTTCTTGTACTAAGTTTGAAATATTTGTGCAAACATGGATTATTGTTGATTATTGATGGGTTGCTCGTGAGGTTTGACCTTGTGATGTTCAAAAATTCTAATAAAATCTTGAGAGCACCACCAGGATACAAGAAAATATAGCATTTCCTCTTGAGCAGTGGATGATCGTCAATAACAGAGTAGGAAGAGGAAAACTGTTCACCTGTAATTTATTATACAATACTTACGTGCTGCCAATAACCAGTTTTTGGGGGGTGATTTACAATTAAAAAATTAAAACCATAAAAAGAAGTAGAATACAAGTATAAAACAGAATAAAACCGACAGCAGTATAAAACCAACAACAATGCAAAGAATGACACACACACCCACCCTCCAGCCCAACTAAATGTTAAGACTGAAAAACCTGGGGAAATAGAAAAGTCTTCACCTGCTGCCAAAAAAACCACAATCCAGGTCTCCTTCTCCAAGAAGGGCTGTTGGAGGCAGTTCTGTTTCAAGTAGCTGGGCCCCACACCATGTGAGAATGCACCCCTTGTGATCATTATTGGGACTCTGGGATATGCCCTCCGTTCAGGCAGGTCCTAGCAAGATAGGAGATAGTGTAGTCTATTTCTGTCCATCCAGCCCCAGGCTATGACCATGCACTGCAAAATCCCCTGGTGTAGTGGAGGGGATCCTTGGATGTCCATTTCTCTGCTGCACTTCCTCCTCCTTGTCACTGCTTCATTATTTCAATGTTTTACATCTAGGTGGGGGGGGGATTGAGATTGAAATCCTACAGGGTGAAAATACTTGATGAGGCTGGGCCATCCATGCAATCTACTCACTGGCAATCACATGAGCTGTAGCTGGATGTTTGGATAGCATAGTTTCTTGGAGTAATTTGCAAATGCACAGAATTTATCCGAATTAAATGTTTTCAACATTTAAACAACCCCAGGAGATATTATCATGGATGTAAGGTTATGTCAGAACTAGTTGGGGTGTGTGCTTTTGTTTGTTTCTGTTTTGATGAAAAGTTTTCAAGATTTGTTTTACAAGAGAAGATTTCACAAGAATTCAAGACATATAACAGTAGCCTCAGTTTATCTCCCCCAAGGTTACTGACAAATCTAGGGGATGCATGCCAGGGGTGGGCATTCTCTCTCTCACACACATCCATCTACACACATACAAAATAACCCATCCGCTTACCCACATGTGTGCACCCATCCATTTGAAGAGAGAGAGTATGATCTGGAGACGGGCTTGGGGCATGATGGATAGATGCTTAAAAGTTGTAGGCTTAAAAAAATTACAGGTTTAGCTTACACTGTGTTTTTAAGGGAGCCCTTTTGGATGAAGTGATTATTTCACTACTGCTTTCATTGTTCATTTAAGTTCTTTAAAGCCCTGGGGTGCAATAAACCCAAGCATTGTTTAGTAAAATACATTATCCAAATTCCACTTGTAATTTGGTGTAGAGAGGTGATGTTATGTTGCTGTTTCTTAAAACATATAGTACCTAAGTTGACAACCAATATGCTAGCCTCTGGTAGTGCAACTGTATGCAACGTGTGGAGTTCCCAACGACCCTCAACCATTTTGGGTAGCTCGTAACTCAGATGATGAACTCCATGGAAATTAAAAGCTTACATACCAGTAAGTCTAATAAAAAAAATACTGTGACATAATTCCGATGGGATGTTGTGGTGCAGTTGGTGTAAATGGGATTGAAAATGGAGTTGGCTGACCACACAAAGAAGAGTCGCGTTAGTGGTTACTAGTCATGGAAGTCAGTTTTTAATTTTCAGAGACATTTCGCCTTGATTACCAGATGCTCGGGATGTATAGGAGGATGGATATTGTCATTGTGCCCTGCTTGTGAACTTCCCTGGGGCGTGGGGCAGGCCTCTGCTGGTAGACAGAATGCTGAGCTGGATGGATCACTGGCCTGACCTGTCATGGCAGCACTTACATTCTTCCCCTATTGTCTGGAGTGACAGGGAAATCGATCAACCTGGGGCATTGTTTCCAGTAGGTCCTTTTAGGCTAATTTATTATTTTCTTTTTCCCTAACCAGCTTTTACTTACCAAATGTTAACTCTTTTGCTTGATTGCTAACTCTGGGGCATCAAACCTGGGTTTTATTTTTCCTTGAGTGCAGTATGTGATTATCCAACTCACACTGCTCAGGAAAAAAAGGGTTTTGTTTTAATAAGCAGTTTGCAGTTTGGCACACAATGCTGAGGAAAGCAACATTATCTCCAGCAGTAAACTCTGCACTCATTGCAAAGCTTGACAAGAAAATGATTGAGTCTGTTTGTTATACCTTTGTGGGGCTGCCACGGCTGCTGATGGAAATGTTGCTGTTTATTCAGCAATGCAATAACACTTTCTGTAATTTATGGATGCACATTCCCCAGATTACTAAAGGTAATATTGTTGACTAAAGGAAAGTATACGAATGGATAGTTTCAGTTGTTCCTGTCCTTATAAAAGTGATTGACTGTTCACTTTGCACAGGGAGGAATTTGCACAGGCTTCTTCTCTCTTAACAATTACAGATTTCCCTTCCTCTGACAGTTACAAATAACACTGATGGTTGCAAGCAGCAAAATTTTATTGACTTGTGCAAGACCAGAGAACAGGAACCTAGAATTTGGGCCTCCTTGTGCATTATTTTGCACATAACCGGTTGGTCTCTTATTGAGGACTCCCTTGATATGAGTGTATGTGGGAGGAGCTTCTTTCTTATATGCACATCTATGAGATCTGCAAAGATTGAGTATGCAGCTTTAGAATTCAAAATCTAAAGACCCGTTTTTGTTCTCTGAAGTGTAGTGCAGCTTTAAAATTTTCTACCTTCAATTGATTCATCTTTCATGGAACCTCTAAATGTCTGCCTTGGAACCTCAGTATGCTGTAGAGCATTCTGGGGGCATGGCCCATTTTATGTAGGGCAGACATTTAGAGGTTCCATGGCAGATGAAAGGTTAGCCACAAGTGTCCCGGGACTGCGTAGCACTTGTTATCAGGTTTGAGTATTAAGCCAGAAGTCAAAACAGATCGTTAGCAAAGGTTTGGGGTTGCTTTTCTGCTTGCTACATTTTGTGGAGGCAGGTTGGCTATTTGTAAAGCATATTTTATGAATGTGTTTGTTATCCCTTGCTGATGCGAGTGGGCAAGTTCATGAGCTGCTGCTCGTTTTCCTTGAGTTTATGGATCCAGCAGATGGACTATCCTGTGTTTGCCAAACATTAACACTGACTATTTTAGAAGAGATGTGTTGATTCATCTTAATCCCCACCCCCACCCCCCAATGTAACAGGTAACATAATAAAGGGTAAAATGAGTTAGGTTGAAGTAAGAACTTGTTTCCTTCACCTGAGAAATCTTGGTACAGGTTCTCCAATCCCACAGTGGCTGCTGGTAATACAAAATGCATACATTTCCATGCTATGTTTTTGCCAAAGTTTTGAAATTTCCAGTAGTTCTGTGAAGTTTAGCTATGTAGAATATATGCTAAGGTGTAAGACAACCTTGCAGATATGAGTGACAGCATTGTGCATGTCCCTTTTGGGGTGTGTTTAGAAGAGTGGCTCATACCATATGAAACTACCTTACACTGAGTTAGACAATTGGTCCATCTAGTCCAGTACTGTCTATTGGGCTAGATGGAGTAAGCAACTTGTGGCCCTTCAGATGTGTTGCCTATGACTCCCTTAATCTTTCATCAACTCCTTTATCCTTCACTAGCTGGCTGAGGATGATGGCAGTTATAGGCCAATACATCTCTGGAAGGCCACAAGTTGCCTACTCCCGGGCCAGTCTAACCAGTAGAAGCTCTCAAACTGTACTGGCATTTCCTACCACTGCTACCTGAGATGCTTTTCACAGCAGATATCTGGATTGGGAACTTTTGTATGTAGAGTATATGCTCCATCATGTCTCCTCCCTGTGCTTTTCACAATGGGGAAACGGTTGAAAATATTGTGAACATTCTTCACCCCACTACCCTCAGATATTTTGGACTGGAATTTCCATCAGTCATGCTTGCTGGGGCTGATGAAAGTTGTAGGTTAAAACATCTGGAGGGCAGCAGGTTTGGGAAGGCTGGATGGCTACCACTTCCAACCAATTGTGTTAATCTATTTGGGAAGTCTCCAAAGACTGATGATGATGAACCCAATAGAATCTCCAACTCCCATTAGCCCAAGCCAGGCATGGCCAGTGATCAGGGATGATAGGAGTTGTGGTCCAACAACATATGGAAGTCCACAGGTTCTCCACATGTATAATAGATTTGTGTGTGTGTGTGTGTGTGTGTGTGTGATGGAACTAAAAATGCCAGTCATAGAATCATAGAATAGTACAGTTGGAAGGGGCTTTTAAGGCCATCTAGTCCATGGTTTGCTTATTAATACAATTGGGGGAAACTGAATGGCTTTTTTAGTTTTCCTGTGCCAAAATACAAGAAATTTAACTTTAAAAAATAATTTCAGACAGTCTTTTGTTTAATTCTAGTGCACTGCTGTGAGGCTTTTAGCCTATTTTATTGCTGTGTCTGCAATTTGTATTATTGACTTCTACTTTTACTGATGTGCTTATGTTTGTTCTTTATTGCTTGTGTTAGATTTTGCTTGTATTTTACTTCTTTTATTTTGTGAGTTACTTAGAGGGTCTGGCATATTAAGCCGTTAAGGCAGGACATACATTTTAAATAGATGAGTAATTAAATATCATGGCAAGTTGGCAATTCTATGGCAGCCTGGTGACCCACTTGCAAAGTTCTCATGACATTACACTTATCAAAATCCCACCCTTTCAGTCTTGTTGATTAATTGTAAGGACAGGTATTTCAGCAGAATTTTAAAGTCCAAAGTAACACAGGCAGTGTTCTGCTTCTGCATGGAGACATTTCAGTTTTCCTTGTACTCCTGATCAGCCTTTGAAGGCTAGAGGGTCCCCCAGAAGTGACACCCCAAGAAGAAAGTGATGCTGCTATCAGAAGGAAATATTGCTTTCTGTCTTGTGCACACATCTGACCTCTTGTAATCTGTAAAGCACTATGTGCACTGCAGCTAAATAATTAATTAACAACATCTGCTCACAGGTTGGGGAGGGCTGGCTGGATTCTGGCTCATAGTCCTGTAAACAGATTAGATCTTCTGAGATTTGTATATTCTGTTTTTAGTGAGCGCATAGCAGTGTAGTCCCAAACATGTTGATTACCTGGGCACAGGTTGTTTTAAATGCTCTGTATTTTATTCCATATTTTTTCACATTTATATTTTACATCTCCTTCAGGAAGACCATTAAACTACTGAGAAATGTTGCATAGCAGTAAGGAATCAATCTAGTTTATGATATCAATATGTAAAAATGAACAGTGAAATAGTCTTCACCAAGCAACTGTTCAATCAAGTCAACAAATGCTAGTCAAAAATATCTCCCCTGCCCCTGTACACAGAGTGAATAAATTAAACTATTTTTAATTACTTTTAATCCTTGTAAACTGCCCAGAGAGCTTTGGCTAGGGGTGGTATAGAAATCTAATAGATAAAAATAATCAAAATTGCAGGCAGACTTGCTATATCGCTATGACAATGTGCTGCAATTTTAGGCATCCCCCTCCCCCCCAAAGTCTAGCCATGCAATTTTCCACAGGAAGTATGAGACAAACACATGCAAACTGAATCTGGAGCCTCACATATTTAAAATTTGCATTATAGTGTCAAGTTATTTCCCCTTTATTACAGTAAGTTCAATAAAATGTGTGTCTATAATTTGCTTATTAGCAACTTTTGATGTCCACTTGCTACAAGTCCTCAAAGAACTTGGCCTTTGTTTGAAAACTTTAAACTTACAGACTTCGGAACTAATGTTGCATGTTTTGGTGCTGCAACTGTGGTTCGCTGCAAGGGTGGCTAAATATATAGAAATGTCTTTTGCTTCATTATTGTCAAATTGTATTTCCATTTCATCATTGATGTTGGAGACTCCTTTCAAGTCAGGCACACATTCCACTTAAAAAATACAATGAATGTGTATACCAAGCTGAGGATTCAGAATGAGTGGTTGATATAAAAATATTATATATTTATTGATTCATTAAATTTCTATACTGCCCAGTAGCCAAAGCTCTCTTTGTGGTTCAATATTCTGTCTACTCTGTTGCTTATTACTCCCTCATCAAGTAGCATGGAAGGATTAGGCCTTCAAGTAATACCCCGGTAAACTCGTGTGTTAAAGACACTCTTAAAATCCTTTTTTCTACAAATGTGCTCTTGGTTCAGAAATGGTAACAACACTCAACAACAGCTGAATCTCCTCAAACTCTTAGCAGCCAATGGCATTGTCTAAATAGCTTCTATGTAATGGATGCATAATACTATTGCAATCTGGAATATTGTTTAAATACCGTAAAAATCTCTGCTCATTTACTCTGTTTGAGCACTGCAGAGAAAAATGGAGTGGTAAAGCCCGCAATAGCAGGTGGTACCACTTTCATATCGGTATAAAATGAAACTGTGTGTGTTTCCCTTCTGTTACCTCTTTTTAATCTTTAAATAAGACGATTGGTAGCCTGTTGGCAAGAAAATGGGCCCTGAATTTTTATTCAAAGTTATACAAGGATGATAGTTGGATTTTGTGGCAGGAGGCAAGCCATTGCTTTTCAGAAAGTGCCGTCAGGGGAAGATTTTTCTGAGTTACCTGCTGGGTCCAAGCTCTTTTATGTTGTTGTTGTGACAGGTAGATTTATAAGGCTTGAAATTTGTACAAATCAGTTGTCATTCAGTGCAAGCTGTCAATGTGTCAAACTGTCATGCCTGCTGCGAGGGGATGCCTGAGGGGGTGTACAAGGGGGCAACCATGGAGAAAGGAAATGAGTTCAAACAGACCTGAAATGGAGCTCACTTCTCTGGTTTTTTCTGCCCCTGTAGAGCTGGCATTGATTTTCCTTGATGTTGAGCAACAGCAAACCTTAAATGACATGTTGTTAGCAATCTAAAGTTGCTGTTTATTGTCTCTTAAATGGCAGCAAATCATGCAGAAGAGAATACTCTGTGTGTGTGTGTGTGTGTGTGTGTGTGTGTGTGTGTGTGTTTTGAATTGTACTGCATGTTTTAGCAGCATCCTGTTCATGTCACTTTCCTTTGGCCTGGCTGGTTCCTAACTGGAGACCTGCTGCCTCTGCGTTGATGAGCGCCACTTTCCTGCAGCATTCTGCAGACACAGCATGAAAGGGAACAATGTTGCTGGCTCCTTTTCTCAGGTTGGTTGGTGGCTAATAAACCCAGCACTTCAAAGATAAAAAGCAGCAATATCTAACTTAACACATACAGGCTTTTGTTGTGGGTGGCCACATCTGAATTTTCAAAGATAAAGGATATATTGGAGTAAAAGTACCTGAAATAAGGGATAGTATCCATTATGTTACAGTGGATTGTGGTAGTTTAGACTACAGGAGATCTGGCAATCTCAATCAGGGTCATTATTAATGCAGTCTTTGGTAGCATCATTAATTTCATCCATCAATGTTTTGGCCTCATGAAGCACACATTTTAATGCTCTTGTTAGTCTTTAAGGATACCAGTAGATTTTTCTGTTTTCTGCAACAGGCTAACATGGCTGCTGTTTAATTCAGTGTTGACATCTATAAAAAGTTTACAAACAGTACTCTAAAATACCTAATTTAGACAGATATTGTATACATTCTGACTTGCTAACAAGTGTATCTTTTTTCCCTTATTTTTTTTATATAAAGATGTGTATCTCAGGTACAAGAAGGTTACAGATTTCAAAATGTTCAGATAATAATTGGGCATGTTTTGTGTATAAGTTGCTTCCCCCACTTCCTAATTCATGTATAATTTATCCAGGGATTGTACTATTTGGTGTGTGCCAGGTATTGAGTAAATTTTTTATTACCTTAAGTTATGGACATAGTCTCTTGAGTGATGCTGCATTTTAAACAAGCTTGACTTGGCTGAAATCCTGACTTTGTGTTCTCTTCACATCTGGACCAGTTGTCTTGCCTTTAATTAGTTGTATGACTTCTCCCCATGCTTGGCATGCTTTGTTAGATCCTTCACTTATCAGGTGATCTTGGGAAGGGACCAGAAAAAGGTAAAACTGGATGGAGATGGAAAATGGGAAGGTGACATTTGAGCACCAATCAGTAGCAAGAGGTAAAAAAAAATTAATCAAAGATTTCCATGCAGCCATTACCAGCTGGCATTCATGGCCTCTGAGCCGTTGAGCTAAAAAGTCTACAGAGAGGTACATGGCGCAGCTGAGTTTGTCTTGTAAAAACACAGCTGTCCAAAACATGACAGCTACAGCATTAGCAGGGCCATTAAGAGGTGTAGAACATTTCCAGGGAAATGATTTGAAAAATGACAATGCTGGCTCCTTGTGTGATATTAATTATACCCTGTGCTCATGGCAAATAAGCTAAAATAGTTGGCAAGAAAGACAAAATGAGGTGTCTTGTTTCTGGTAGTCAGTCGGATCAGTCATTGTACACGCTTCTCTCTCTCTCTCTCTCTCTCTCTCTCTCTCTCAAATGGGCTAATGATAATGGACAAGAAGGTGTTTCTTTATTAAATATTCTTGGTTTGTGCTTGTGCATGCAAGAATTCTTTAAAATATGGTTCTCAATGTACAAGGTGGGTGCTCTTGTAGCGATGTGAGTGTTTGTTATTCCAAAACCACAGTTATTCCTAGAAACTATTCCCAAGCCATTTGTGTGTGGGATGGGGTGTGGATGGGGTGTGTGTCAGTCTGTCTTGAATGAGCTATGGTCAATTCAGTCTCCACAACACAAGTGCCCCACAGGGTGTGAATGCCTCTCCTTGATTGATTTTGGTCTATGGATCTGTTACGCCACATTCTATTTTTGCTCTGTCCTTGTCATCTTGGTAGGATCAGTAGGTAACTCTGCTTCTTGAGGTGGCCTTTCTTGCATTGTTACTGAACTGTGTATGTGTTGCTTCTGGCTCTAGGTATATGAGTTAGCCCTTTCACCCAGGCCATTGCTTTGGTTTTGTCTTTGTTGCAGTGGATAGGTGGAGCTTGAGCAGACTTTCCTAGCTGTTCCCATGCTAACCAAGCATGGTTAGCTTTCAAACAAACTACTAAAATGTGCAATCTTACTGTTACAGATATACAGAAGAAGTCAGTAACTGACCTACCCTTGCTCAAACTGCTAAGTGATAGCACCGCATTGCAGAGTATGCAGTGGTAAAATGTACTGACAGAAGAAGTCAGAACCCTGTGTGTCTTCTCTGTCCTAGGGCTGGGCGAATATGTCAGTTATATTTTCTTCTATAGTTAATTTTTTAAATCTCAAGTTTTTTTCTTCCTCTTTATGGGAAAAAATGAGATTTTTGATAATTTCTTACAAGAAATGAACTGAACAAAATTCCCACCCATCTGCACTGAACAAGTTGAATTGGTGCAGCTTTTCCCAGCATGGAGAGGACCATAATGTACCTGCCTGCCATGTAGTTGTTAAAGATGAGGAGCCTGACAGAAAAAAGAGATAGCACCACAAGCATGATTGAGTATACAAGGATTCAAACCCAGACCTATAAGTGCTAAGCACTCAATGGCCTATACCTGGATGGATAGATTCACTCAGTGACCTATACCTGGATGGATAGATTCACTCAGTGACCTATACCTGGATGGATAGATTCACTCAATGACCTATACCTGGATGGATAGATTCACTCAGTGACCTATACCTGGATGGATAGATTCACTAAATTTCTTGCTGCTTCTCACATTTGAATTTTTAAAATTTCAAAATTCTTTTCATTACTTTTATGAAGAAATTTTCCAATTCTGGTGAGTTATAAAAACAACAACCCATCTATACTCTGGGTAGTATCCAATGTTAGTCCTACATAGACCTATTGAAATTAATGAGACTCAAGTTAGCTGCAATTGGATACTACCCTCTAACCTTTGCTGGGGAGAAAATCAGAAATTTATTGTAACTCGATGGATTGTTTTTAATGTGTGTATTGGTTATGTGTTGGTTACTGTCATTGTTTCGTTATGTAGAATGTGTTTTTTAGCTTGTTGATGTCATGAAAATTTTTTAAAAAGTTGAAACGGATACTACCCTCTACCCTCCTGAAAGCATATAGTGAGTTGTTGATATAGTGACTTTTAAAGCATTTCTGTACAACAATAATAATAATAATAATAATAATAATAAATTATTTCTTACCCGCCTCTCTGTCCGGATCGAGGCGGGGAACAACATCAATATAAACAATATAAAATACATAAACTGATTAAAAACATATAAAATTAATACATTATTAAAATCAACAAAGACTTAGAAGCTGTAAGTGAAAACTGAGTTTCCCAGGAAACCTTGTTTTGTTCCATTATGGAAGATGTGTAGAATATAGACATCCCTGAATCTATCCATTTGATGATTCATAGTTGATAGTATCAGGTCCCAGCTGTTTATGTCTTGTCTTTTAGGTGGAACAGTACAACAAATAATGAGGAAAGTTTGCCACTGTTCTTTCACTATATTTACAGTGCCTTGGATGAAATGGAGTTTTAGTACCTATTCAATAAAGCAATAGGCAGTAACTAAAAATGGAGAAACATTAATACCCTTCTAACAATGTATTTGGAGAGAGTTGATACCGATTCATAATTGTCTGTAAATTTAATCAAGTAGTACCATGGAGCTACTTTGACCTCCCTCAGAATTGTCTAACCAACTTGTGTTATTTTATTATTATAGTTTATAAATAATATTTTCAGTGTCTCAAACACTAGGCACTATTCAGTAATTAAGAAAACCAGTTGAATATGAGTTAGGAAGTTTTGTATTGGGTTTAATTAGTAGTTTTTCTTCCACTCTTTGCACAATGCTAATGAAGTTATTGTTAGGAGTGCAGGGTAAGTTAAGGTCTCTGTGCTTCAAGGAAAATCCAAGGAAGCTGGAACAAATGCAGAGGAGGACAACAACAAAAATATAATATAGACCTTGGTAATTCGGCAGGTGTGGAAAGACTAAGGAGTTGGGATTGTTTAGCATGGAGAAGGGCTGCATGGTAATTCGGCAATTGTACTTTTAGGTAGGTTCCTACTTCTGGAAGATGACTGAGATCCCTTCTAACTTCTTTTGCTTTTACTAATGTATATCTGTGAATACTGTGCATACTGGAAAGTTCAAAAACCTGACCTGGAGTATATTCAGTATTAAATTGCAAATGCAATTATTTTAAAGACCATATACGTTACTTTTGAGGAATAATCACAGTGGTGTATAAAACATAGTGGGGAAAGAATGAACTGTCACCTCCCTACCTTTCTAAATGACACCCCTGTGGGGATTTATTTTGCCCCAGGAAATTAATTTCTCTATTTGATCTTGATGTTTTGGTGTACCGATTTCCCCCCCTCGACTTTGACGCACATAGGTGAATGAACAGTACTCAGATTATGTGTGTATCTGGTGTAATAGGCCTTTGGAGAAACCACAGCTGTATTTTGGAATCTTACCTTGGGTCTTCACCCCTCTTGGTTCAGATGTGATTTTCAGTCATGTGCCCAACAAAGGACAGATGTGTTTAACATCATGTGCAATTAGGTGGAGTTGGAACACCCCGGTTTTAGGAAATGGATTATCTCTCTCACTGTTCCTATTATGAGTATTTATACAGCTATTAAATGGTTGAATCCTTTGTTTTTATTTCATCTCATAAGGCCATTCTTAAATTAGTAGATGTGATTGCATATGCTGCACAAATAATTATTTTGTAGGCTAGAATCTCTTGGTCTAGTTAAGATTTTTATTTTTATTTTCTAGAACAGAACTAGAAAGTGGCCAATATAATCCCAAATTATGTAGCTACATGCTCTGGGTAAATTGGTGGAAAACATTATTAAAGATAAAATTACTAAGCATAAACGATTATAACTGTTGTTGAAGAGAATAAACATGGTTTCTGCAAAGGTAAGTCTGGTTTTTGAGTGTCTCAACAAGCATGTAGATACAGGTGATCTGGAAGACACTTGTCTACTTGGACTTTCAAAAGGCTTTGACACAAATCCCTCATCAGATACTCCTAAGCAAACTTAGCAGCTATAGAATAAGAGAAAAGGTATTAAACAGTAATTTGTTTAAAATGGACAACAGAGAGTAGGAATAAATGGATGGTTCTTACAATGTATCACTACTTTGGTACAGAAGCCAATCATAGGTACAAGTTGGATATTTTTGTCAACAATTCCACATTTAAGTTTTTAAAAAACTCTTGGATGGATATGACCTTGCACTGGTGGTTTTCAGTTTATTAGTAAGGTCTAGAACTTCATCTCTCGTCACTGCTATTTGCCTCAGTTCCTCAGACTCCCTTCCAGAAAATATCAGTTCAGGGAGGTCCTATGTCTTCTGCAGTGCATACAGACACATTGGCTGAATTCGGACAACACGATAGTCAATGGTGGGGTAATAATCAACTTTACAGTTGTTCATCTAGGGGGTACTCCCCACACAACGTGGTAATAAATAATCAACTGTGGTGTGGATTAGGATCAGTGCTGAGTTGACTATGGCAACATTCGGGTAAGACGATAGTCAATACAAGTGACGATTGTTTCCCCCCCCCCCCATTTGCTTATTGTGTCGTCCGAATTCAGCCATTGAATTAATTCAGCTTTTCTATCATCTCCTTATCCTCCTGTAGTATTCCTTTGCCATCCAATGGTCCAACTGCCCCCTAGCTAGTTTCCTCATTCCATTATATTTAAATATACATGCACTCAGTTGTTGGTGCATGAAGTATATACACAACCAGTGAAGAAACTCTATGTCCAATGGTAATGCCTTACCACTAATGGATTTTACTTTTTGTATGAGGTTGGGGCATAGGAAAAGAAGGCAGTGTTCTTAATGAAAAGGATTAATATGTGTTGATATAGTTCTGTCTGGTTTAAGAGTTTTCTGGAAAGTGCAAAACAGGAGATGTAGTTGGCACATGTCCAGAAGAGTGAGGGGACCTGTCCATTGCTTATCAGTATATGTTAATTCTTTTAAATGTATAAACTGTAAAACCACTCATACTCTGGAAATGGAGCTGTTAAGATAGAAAGACAAGCATAAAAGTTCAGTTTGTGAGGATAGAAATGTTCAACTTCTGAGATGAAAAGGCAACTCCTCAAAAACTTTCAGGAATGCTGCTGATTCTCTGTGCCTCTTCTAAAAGTGATACCCCAATTTGCTTGGTTGCCCCAGGAAAACCCTTCAAGTAGGCTTGTCTTTCATACTGTTGAGCAATGCTTTTTCCCTCCATAGCCTTAAGATCTGATACATCATGCGGCTACCTGCGTTGATCCTGTAGTTAAATTACCCTGTATAAACAACTCCTTGTAATTCTTTCCTGTGAAAAATGCTGTGTGCTCTTGGTAAAGAGGAAAATAGATCTGCAAATAAGAGGTCACAAGCAGGTCAAAATGTTTAGCAGGAAGATCTTGCAAAGTTTCATGCCATGAAGTTTTGAGATTCTAGTTGAGATGGTCATTGCTTTATTATCCTTCTTTTAAGTGTCTCATCAAAAGATAAGGTGTGTGTCTGTGTTTAACACTACTAAGGTCAGCTTATATATTTTTAAAAGAGGCATTTAAATGTTGCCGCTTGTTATCGGATAATCCTTTCCTAAACACATTGAACATGTGAAATAATACTTTACTTAACAGCCAAATGCAGAGAAAATGTCTTAAAATTATAGTGTGTGGCAAATTAGAGACTTCTTTGTTTTTCCCCTCTTTCCAGTGCTGAAACATAAGTTGTCCACGCCCTCACCACCAATTTTTTTACCTTGTTTATCTTGAAAACACACTTTAATGCCTGTAGTGTTTCTGTTAACCTCTCTGAACTCATGTGATTTCATTCATGTGATTTGTTGTTGAATGACCTTTCAAGGATTTCACAAAACATGACCTTTTTCTTGTCAAACATTCAAAGGTTTGTCAAGTGAAGCTGTCAGGGGGACAATGCTTGTTTTGCTCATTATAACTAATGTGCTTCCAGCATCCTTGAAAATGGAAATGATATTTTTCTATACGAGATTGTGTGCTCTTTGTTTTGGGAAAGAAAGAACATCACAATACATAATGCCATATAATATGTAACATGCACCATTTTTTTTAGTTGTAGCAATGGGTATATTCTGTATAATTTGGCATGGCTACTACCCTATTTCTTTGATTCTTAGACACACTTCCTCCCCCCCCCCCCATATAAACGTCTCTAAAAATGGGGTGCATCTTAGAATCTATGGCAATTTCCCCACACTTAGAATCAAAGCTTTTTTTCTGTTGGTGGTACTAAAATTAAGGTGCATCTTACAATCAATGGTGTCTTAAAATCGAAGAAATGTGGTAAATCAAGCCCATCTAAGGGCTTCCAATAGCACATAGCCAACCACTTAGAAGGACCTTTGATTTGATCCAGCAAGACATTTCAGTTCTAGCTCTCACTGAGGTGATAAATCTGTGTCTGGCTATACCACTTTAGAATGCAGCACATGATGGAATGTGCCTCCATAAAAGAATAAATTCCTAGCACATAAAAAACTAGCATGTCAAGATGAAGGCTAAGCTAGAACACTCCCCTCAGATATCAGATAACCTAGTTTTCTGTGTGTGGAGGAGTTTTTTGTATAGAGGAGGCATGCAAAATTAGGTGAAAATCAAGTTGCAATCTGAAGAGGTATATCCTAGAAGGATATACGTTTGCCAACTCAGTAAGAACAGAATCTATTTTTGACTTTATATCAACTTCTGCATGTAATAAATGTATTTTCAGTGAAGTCACCATTAACATGAGTAACAAATATAGTTCTTAAAATGTATTTGTACTTCAGTGTACTCCAGTAATTACCAGACTGGTAAAACATTGACCAATATGTTACTTACAGTGGAATTTGGCTCAGAATTTGTTGGAGAGGTAAGATGGATTGACCGATATGTTACTTTACAGTGGAATTTGGCTTAGAATTTGTTGGAGAGGTAAGATGGAGCAGTGACATTAAATCCCCAGATTTTCTTCAAACTTTGGAGATTCCCACATGTGTGTTGTTCGGTTTATAGTTGCGGTGGACACAGAACTGTATAACTACAATTCTGTTATTGCAGTGTGGCAGATAGTGAGACATGCATGTGTAGGAACAACCAGAGCTACTGACCTGGACACCTCTGAACAGGCATTTCACGCCATTACTACCACAGCAGCCAGGTAAACTTTAATACATTTTATACAAGTTAAAAATAAGTGCATAATGCCTCTCATTCATCTCAATTCCTTTGCGCTCATCGGCCAGAACACGAGAAGGCAGGAACAGGTTTATTTCTTCCTGTGAAATTAGGTAGAATACTGCTGTCATGTTTTTAATAATAATAATAATAATAATAATAATTATTATTATTATTATTATTTATAACCCGCCTCTCCCTTCTGTCTTCTTAAATAAAAGAGCTAGCGAATATAATAAACAGACTTTTGAAAAAAGCAAATACTGAAAATGCAGGGAAGGGGCCTGGAATCTCCCTAGGAGGGCCATATGCTCCTGCAGCTATTGAACTGGTGATAGCAGGAGAAACCAATTCATGCTTTTGATCACAACCTATATAGCTGCTCTAGATGCTCCATTGTTCTGGATTGGGAAAACAGCTTTTCCCACAATACAGAGTGACAGGCATCAAAGCATGAATGTGTGGGAAGATCTACGGCCTCTTTGAAAGACAAATGAACTTATTATTATTATTATTATTATTATTATTATTATTATTTTCATTTATATACCGCCTCATGGCCGACGCTCTCTAGGCGGTTTACAAAATTTTAAAAGATTGAACATTAAAAAGTCAATATACAAAATTATAAACCATAAAACATAAAACAGTTGATCTTTAAAACATTTTAAATTTTTACGCCTGGCCAAAAATTCAGTTACAAACCTTAACGTACGCTATTAAAATGCCTGAGAGAAAAGGAAAGTTTTGACCTGGCACCAAAAAGATAATAGTGTTGGCGCCAGGCAGGCCTTGTCGGGGAGACCATTCCACAATTGGTGGGCCACCACAGAGAAGGCCCTTTCTCTTGTTGCCGTCCTCCGAGCTTCCCTCGGAGTAGGCACCCGGAGGAGGACCTTAGATGTTGAGCATAGTGTGTACGGGTTGGTTCATGTCGGGAGAGGCTTTCTATCAGGTAATGTAGTCCCAAGCCGTGTAAGGCTTTATAGGTTAAAACCAGCACCTTGAATCGGGCTCGGAAACATACAGGCAGCCAATGCAAGCGGGCCAGAATTGGTCTTATATGTTCAAACCTTCTGGTCTCTGTTACCAATCTGGCCACTGCATTTTGCACAAGCTGCAGCTTCCGAACCATCTTCAAAGGCAGCCCCACGTAGAGTCCATTGCAGTAATCTAACTTGGAGGTTACCAGAACATAGACAACTGAAGCTAGGTTATCCCTGTCCAGATAGGGCAGTAGCTGGGTCACCAACTGAAGTTGGTAGAAAGCACTCCATGCCACCGAGGTCACCTGAGCCTCAAGTGACAGAGATGGTTCTAGGAGAACCCCCAAGCTATGAACCTGCTCCTTCAGGGGGAGTGCAATCCCATCCAGAACAGGTTGAACACCCTCCATCCGGTCAGAAAAACCACCCACTAACAGCATCTCAGTCTTGTCTGGATTGAGTTTCAGTTTATTAGCCCTCATCCAGTCCATTATCACAGCCAGGCACCGGTTCAGCACATCCACAGCCTCACCTGATGAAGATGAAAAGGAGGAGTAGAGCTGCATGTCATCAGCGTACTGATGACAACGCACTCCAAAACTCCGGATGACCGCACCCAACGGTTTCATGTAGATGTTGAACAACATGGGGCACAAGACCGACCCCTGCGGAACCCCATACTGGAGAATCCATGGGGCTGAGCAATGTCCCCCAAGCACCACCCTCTGGAGCCGACCAGCCAAGTAGGAGAGGAACCACTGCAATACAGTGCCTCCCACTCCTAACTCAGCCAGTCATCCCAGAAGGGATACCATGGTCAATGGTATTGAAAGTTGCTGAGAGATCAAGAAGAATCAACAGAGTCACACTCCCCCTGTCCTTCTCCCGACATAGGTCACCATACAGGGCGACCAAGGCTGTTTCCATGCCAAAGCCAGGCCTGAAACCTGACTGAAATGGATCCAGATAATCAGTCTCATCCAAGAGTGTCTGGAACTGGCCCACAGCCACCCGCTCAAGGATCTTGCCCAAGAATGGAACATTTGCCACCGGCCTATAGTTATTATGATTTTCTGGGTCCAGGGAGGATTTCTTCAGGAGTGGTCTCACTACTGCCTCTTTCAGACGGTCTGGGACCACTCTCTCTCTCACAGAAGCTGCCTTATACTGAGTAGGACTATTGGTCCACCTAGCCAAGTATTGACTTCTTGGACTGGCATCTGCTCTTCAGCTATCTCAGTCTTCCCCAATCTAAGTCCCTCCAGATGTTTTGGTCTCCAACTGCCATCAGTCCCAGCCAGCATGGCCAATGGTCAGGAATGATGGGAATCATAGAATCATAGAATAGTAGAGTTGGGAGAGGCCTATAAGGCCATTGAGTCCATCACCCTGTTCAATGCAGGAGCTGTAGCTCAAAACATCTGGAGGAACCCAGCTTGTGGTAGGCCTTGCTACCTGGTCCTTATTTAATTGGAGATGTTGGGGTTGAACCTGGGCCCATCTGCATGCAAAGCAGGTACTCACTGTGCTATGGCCCCTCTGTCTCAAGCATGTTATGTAGCCTCCATTTGCCAAAGCTCAGTGGTGGAGCACATGCTTTGCGTTCAGAAGGTCCCCAGTTCAGTCTCTGGAATCTCCCAGGTGGGGCTAGGAAAGGTGCTGCCAGTGGGTGCTGTCAGTATTGGGCTAAATGGACTAATGGTCTGACTCAGTGGCTCAATTTGGATGACACAATAGTCAATGGTGGGGTAATAATCAACTAGGGGGTACTCCCCACACAACATGGTAATAAATAATCAACTGTGGTGTGGATTAGGATCAGCGCTGAGTTGACTATGGCAGCATTCGGATGACACAATAGTCAAAACAACTGACGATTGTTTCCCCCACACCAGTTGTTTATTGTGTTGTCCGAATTGAGCCAGTACAAGGCAGCGTCTTGTGTTCGTGTTTACTTACTGCTTGTTTTAGAATTCTGCCCTGCCTTCCACTATAAAATGTCCTAAGGTGGCCTACAAATCCAATAAAATAAAATCATAAACAATTAAAAAACAAACAATGTTTAATGTAAAGTTGTTAAAAACCGAACAAACAGGACTCAATTAGCCTGTTGTCTAAAAGATTATAATGGTGCTGCTAAACAAGTTCATCTAGGGAGTTCCACAGTTGGGATGTCAGCACAGAAAGGTCCTCTCTCTTATAGCCACCTACCCAAACTACGAAAATGGGGACAGCAAGGCAAACCCGTAGGTGAAGATCAGTGTTGACAGGCAGATTCGTATGGGAGGAAAGAATCCTTCAGATACCTTGGTTCCAAGCTATTGATAGCTTAAAACCAGCACTTTGAATTTTGTGGGGGAAAGCCAGTAATGAAGTACTTTTCAAAGGCAGACTCATTTACAACACATTACCATTTCTCACCTAATCTAACTGAAGGGTTGTTGTGAAGATAAAATGGGGTGGCAGGTGAAGAACTCTGTATGCTGCCGCTTTGAGCTCCTCTGAGAAAAGGTGAGTTATAAATGTACCAGATTAATAAATAGATACATATGTTAGCAAAGCACGGAAGATAACCATAGCAAGATCGTCTTAGTCCAGAAGTTGGTGCATTGGTTCCTTTGCACTTCTTTCTTTAACATGAAATGTTATTTAGGGTTCTTCTAGTCAGGGTGCTCCAAGGACACTTGAATTGATATGGAATTAGGAACACTCGGGAAGTATGGGCTTAGGGCCGAAGCAGACATGTTAAAGAAATGGCAAGCTTTTACATCTTTTGTTCTTAGATTTTACAATGTAAGCACAGGGGCCTGATTCAGATAAAAATCTTTCTCTCCCCCCCTCCCCCCGAGCTAAGGTCCCAATCCTGATAACCTGCTGCGCTTACACTTGAGTAAAAAAAGAACAAGAGACAAAGCTGCTGGCTATGTAATGGTTTCACGTAGTGCCTGCTTTGGCCCTCAGAGAGCTGTCATCACTGCCTTGATGTGCTGGTAGCGATGCTGCCAGTACTGATCCTCATAGTCCAAGCGGATGAGCCGTGTGCTCCCTACAGTTCCACATCCCGGATGTGTGGAATGTGGGTGACTGACACTTTCTTTAGGGTATTGTTCATTGCAGAACAGTGCCTGGAAGCACCCATTTCTACTCACCACACTCACTTCCTTTGCTAGGAAAGGGTGGAGATTACTAGTATTACTTCACAGATGATGGAAGCAGCAGGGATGTGTGCCTTGACACCGTTTCCCAAATACTTCATAGAAAAGGTGCAATGTAAGGAGTCGCAATATCATGATGTCACAGTAGGGGTGGTGTTTAATTTTAATGGGTAATGGTTATAGTGGATTTTGCTCTTGTCTTTACTTAAGTAAGTCTTGCAATGCCAAAATATCATACTGCTATAACCCACCCTGAAAATGAAGTCTTCCGTCTCAGTATAGTAAAACTTTGTCATATGCCTGAATTGGTTATTCCTGACAGACATATTTAGGGCACTTACATTTCTGTCTTGAATGGAGGACTCTACTTTGAATATATATATATATGGCTTTTCGGCTTTAGGTATAGGGATTCTTTATGGGGTTTCTTCTTTTGAGAAGACCATTTATCATAAAAGTACATGAGGAAACTTACTCATTCCATAAAGCTCTGTCCCTCATAATATTTCATCCCTCCCTCTATAGCCCTTGATCATAAATGAACTACATATTGCAGTATCAAAAAGCTTTGTCCACTAAGCTATAAGGGACATATTGAGGGTGTTTGTGATAGGAGGTAGATTTCAGATAGGTAGTAGCTGAGCTCCTACACAGAAGAAAACTTTATATCAAAGCCCTACATGGCAACAGAGTGGCTGAATTCGGACAACACATTAGTCAATGGTGGGTTGAGTAGCCAACTCACAGTTGGTTATTTTGTGGGTATTCCCCACACAACATATTCCTACACAACTGTGGGTGGTTGGGGCTGGCGTTGTGTGGACTAATAGTCAACCCATCATTTGACTGACACAGCCCCCGCCCTTCTCCCCACCCTCCCTCCTCCCTCTGTCCTCCCAGTTCTATCCCAGCAGCTTCTGCAAGTTGCACCAGTTGTAGCAGAGTGGCAGCTGCCGCTTTGGTTGCTCTTGCCGCCTGCCTCTATGGGCTTGTGTTTTAACCCACTCACCACACGCCATTAACACACTCACCCCTTCACACAACACTTTAAACAACTGGCTTCAAGCTAAACAACTTGCAAGCCAGTTGTTTCTCTCAGTTGCTTATTTGGGTGGAATAGCATACCGTCAGTAGTTTGTGAGCAGCGTGTTACCCTCCATACAACACAGTAAGCAACACAACTGACGATTGTTCCCCCCCCCAGTTGCTTAATGTGTTGTCCGAATTCAGCCAGTGTGTGTGTGTGTGTGTGTGTGTGTGTGTGTGATGGATACCTTGCAATTCCAGATTCTCTTGGCTTAACTTTAAAGTTTTATAAAATTTATGGGATTTCATATATTTTTTTAAAAAATCAAATATTTAGCTGAAACTCAATTAGCTTTTAATCATTTCTAGTGTGTAGAAGTGTACTTGGGGAATATATGCAATGTAGTAAAACCATGTGCAGTAACTATTCCTTCTTCATTTAAATTTAGGTTTATTACAATTCACCCCAAGGCTGGAAACCAAAGCACCCACCACCATCAGCAGAACAGAATTAAATAAAATAAATAGAATTTTCCTCACATTTTCCCTGACTTGAGCCTGACATCTAAAGGTTAGCCCAAACAGTTACATTCTAAATCTTATCCAAAAGGTGCTGAGGCTTGGACTTCATAATTTGAAGGGATAGATTATATTAAAGATAATTTTAAAGGAAATGTACTGATATGCTTAATCCACACTTTAAATGAACATGAAGCTGCAGGTTTAAAAGCTATTTTAATGTCCGGAAGAGGTCTGTTAGGAGACATGCTCAGCCACTTCTCTATCGATACTGTGGCGTAATCAGTGGGACTTAACACACACTAATGTTCACTTGATTGTGGCCAATAAATGTTGGTACTAGACATTATTGTACTACATGTGGAAGAGGCAATCACTTGCTCGCCAAATCCTGTAAACATCACTAACTGACTCAGTCCCACTATATGCCCCACCCAGATATGCCTAAGGGAGACATGATATGTGTTTATATGATTAACTTAAGTATATTGTGGAGAGACATAGGTTTTTCCTCCCACTCACATAGCACCAGAACCCAGGGCAATTGGTGGGCAGTAGATTCAGGAAAGACAGAAGAAAGCTTTACTTCCCACAATGCCAAATTAACTAAGAGAATGTGCTGCCACAACGTTTGTTGATGCCACTTGCTGAGAAGGCTTTAAGAGGAGATTAGTCAAATCTCTGGAGGATATGTCATGATGCCAAATGGAATGTCCAGATTAAGAAGGCAGTATTCCTCTGAATACCAGTTGCTGGGGGCAAATAATGGGAGAGGGCTGTTGAATCATGCCTCATTTGTGGGCTTTTCAGACGTATGTGGCTAGCTACAGTGGGAAACAGCATGTTGCACTTGATGGATCCTCGATCTGATTCAGCAGAGCTCAAGGCCTCATCTACAAGAATTCGGCTTTACGCCTGGTTAGCTGATTATGCGCATATTCGCTGAAGCGCTTTATCTCAAATGCTTGTATGCAGGAGGTAGGTGACCTTACCGGTTGTTTCAAATGCGCTTTACAGGTAGTTTATGCGGAGAATCGCTTGTTCACATAGGCAAAATGCGCTTTAATGGCCGGAGCAAAATAAAACTCGCTATTTAACGTGCATTCAATAAAGCGCATAATCGGAGAGCCTCTACGCCCGATTTGCGCTCTGTTCTTGTAGAGGTAAATTTTTTAATGCGCCTTGATAGAGCTTTAAATGCCTCTTGTAGAGGCAGCCCAAGTCAGTTTGTGAGTGTCTCCTTGTGTATACAGGGCCATGCAGGGGGAGGGGCAGGGGGACCAGTTGGCCCAGGCCCCACGATTTTGAGGGGGCACTCCGACAAGGAGATCCCCCATCTTACAGTACTGCTTCCGTAGCGTAAGCGCCCATCGAGAAGCGAGGAGCCCACCTTGCGGAAAAAGCACAGAAGCTGTCCGTCGTGAAATTCTGAATGTGAAGAAGTGACGTCTTACATCTTGAATAAAAGTGCTTCCCATTACCTTTTTTATAAATCGTTCTAGTTCATATATGTATTTAGCACTGAATCAGTGCCACTGATTAAAAAATACTTAATGAGCAGTTTGAAAGGGGGGGGGCACACACTTCCCATCTGGCCTGGGCATATTACCAGCTCTGCATGGCCCTGTGTGTATATGTGCTTGTAAAAGTTCTATTAAAATTGGAGGGAAATTAAAATTTAATTTCCTTCTATTTGTTTGCTCTGTGTATAATGACTCAGCTGAATATATGAACTGTATCATTTGGAGGTGTAAAGGTCTACTTGTAGCAATGATTTTGTGATTTCTTCATTCCTCCTAGTCATCAAGTGAGGTAAGAGGGCGTTTTCATTACTTGTCTGAAGATTGTGAAATTAACTGGACCCTGAAGTTTGTTGTTCTCCCTCTCTATTGGCTTTTTGGAGTGGGTGTAAAACACAGCACTTCCTTTGGGGCTTTCAGTTCAACTGGCTAGTTTGTTTTGTTCTTCAATGATTTTTGTAATTGTTCTGTTTCATTTTTCTTATATGCCTCTTTGAACATTTTGAAAAGTGGCTAGCACATTATTTCGATTATTGATATTAATTTGTTGTTAATTTGATGCTAAAGTCTATGAGTGATGAAGAATCATGTGTCAACTAGCCTGGAGTGTGTTAATTTTATCATATTGAGAGGCCAGATTTCAGTGGTAGATCATATATGCTTTGCTTGCAGAAGGTCCCAGGTTCAATCTCCAGGTAGGGCTGAGAAAAATGTTTTTCTGCAACACTGAGAATCTGCTGCTGGTAGTGTAGACAGTTCTGACCTAAGTGGATCAATGGTCCGCATGAGGTAGCTTATGCTTCCACTGAGCTTTTGAAAACTTGTTGATTCTTCAATAGCTGTACAGAATTGATAAAGACCATTTTTCATCCACCTTGAAATTGGTTGTTTTGTTTCAGTTGTATTTCAGGGTTGAGACAAAATTCTTTTGGGGAGAAGAGAATTGGAGTGGCCACCATTTCCACTCCAGAAAATCCTATTCTGAAGTACGTTTTGTATTTTGGGAAATTCAAAATGGCTTCTACCAAAAAAACCAACAGTTTTGCTATTTGCTAGGGGCCACCATTCTAGTGGACAGCAGCCAAATATCTACAGGAAGACAGACTTTTACAAATCACGCAGGCTCATTTTATTCAAGAAGTGGGAGGAATCAGTGATCAATAGTACAATCCTGTGCATATTCACTCTGAAGTAAGCCCCATTCCAGACAGTGAGGTTTACCCACAAGTAAATGTACTGAAAAATGAGCTAAATGATTTGGAGAAATAAAGTAGTTTGAAGGATTGCCACTCAAAACCGATTCTCCTCAAATTCCTGTGCATTTCACCAAGTTTTGGTCGAATCACTGTTTCTCCCCAGTCCTAATTTGTTCTGTGTTCTTTGCGGGGCTGTGTAGGTGAACTATATTCAACACTATCTGCTTGCAGGTGTGTGGGAGATCATGGTTGAATGCTTGTCTATGGAAAGAAATGCCACTAAATGAAAATCAGCATCTCAAAGACAAAGGTTCTACCTAACCTTCTCTCTGAAACAAGTTATTTTTGTATGTGCATGAGGATTCAAACATTCAACCCTCACAACTGTGCTTTGAAGTGATACAGGCCAGGATAAAAGAGTTTATCACATCTTCTGCTGGAGGGATGGATTTTCCATTTGGCTTTTTAACAGTAGTGTCATGAATTTGGGTCTTTTTCTTGATTTGAAGTTCAAGATGCTCTAGTGCAACAGCATTGGAGGAATTGTTCTATCAATAAAGAATGGATTAATTGGATAAATATATAAAATTCTTAGTAAAGTGCAAAGTAAGGATGTATGAATTATCAAAAGAAATGGGAGAAAGGATCTGTATATTTCTATCACAGAAAAAGGGGTGGTGTTGATTAGGAGAGAATATAGGTGAAGTATTGATTGCTGCAAATTTGAAAAATAACTTTGAAAGAGATTTTTGTTAAAACAGCAACAACAACCCAGCTCTACTACCACAAGTTACATCATAAGGCCCTCTCTCTCTCTCTCTCTCTCTCTCTCTCTCTCTCTCTCTCTCTCTCCATTTACTTAAGGCTGCAGTCCTATATATACTTACTGACCATACATGCAGAGGATTGTTCTGGTTGAAACCTTTTTCAGAATCGTCATTTGAATTTTGCTCACCTTTGTTTTGGACCAGAAATTGTTACGTTATTGTTGTATCGAATTGTCAGTTTCCTTACCATGCTACAATGTCAGGATTCTTTTTGGGGGCAATGGCTGTTCAACTGGCATGAAACCAAAATATGTAGGTAGTAAATGTGTCTGTTGTCTATTCCATTGCCCAGGCTCCCAACCAAGTAATTATTGTTAGGGAGCACTAATGGAGAACGTACAACCAGCTCATGAAAATACAGTTCCATATATATATATATATATATATATATATATATATTTGTTAGTGGGAAGTCATGATGGGTAAATATGTTTGAAACTGGTGCTTTACATGGTACGACACAACTGGCCTGAAGTTGTGTTGTACCATGTAAAAAAGAAAGGGTTTTAGTTTCTCTACCAAGTAATTACGAACAGTATTGGGTAATTTTTTATAGCAGAGAAGTACTTTTAATTTATGGGCATACATCTGGTTTGAGAATATATAATGAGAAATGACAGGACATACATTTGTCTTAAATGCAGTGGCTGTAAATTAATCAATGTGGAGAAACCTCTGTGACAAAGCTAAAACAAAGCTCTAAACCACAATTGCTTGCGATAATGCTGATGGAGGAATTAATGCAATATTTTACATCAGAACCCTTCACTAAATTCTCATTTGTTCCCTCAATAGACATTTACAGTGGATAATCCCATCCTTAATCTGCTAAAATTTATACATCAGATTTAATGGGATAGAAGTTCACTGAAATGTATTGTTACATAATGGAATGGGTATGGGCTGGTTGAATCCCAAAGTTAGGAAGAGCATGAGGAACAAAGCTCTTCAAACCCTTACAAATATTGTTAAAATCTATTCTAATTTGATAGATAGAAGTAACATGTTGGCCCCACTCCTGTCCCTGTGTTTCATTCACCCAGTATTACCTTATACAGGAGAGATGTCAGCATATGGTTACGCTCTGTATTCTCTGACCAGATTTGGTTTCTGCAGAGTTCATGAGAAGATAAATTTTGTCCTAGTAATACTATAGTGACTCATAAATAAATGGTTACCCTTTGGTGCTTACAGTTTTCATTAAAGCGGCCTGAGCTTTGTTATTGACACCGTAGGTTGCCTATTCAGGGAAATGCAGTAAAATTTATCAGTGTGCTTTCTACACCTAATAAATCATCCAAGCAGGGAACCATATGGCAGATAAGACCTTGAAAATGTGGCTTCAGCATGTGAACAGTCAAGTTGCTGAAATCTTGAATGATTACAGCCGGTGCATTTTCCTCTGGAATATCTTACAGTTATTATACATGCCATTCTCTTGTTCACCCTGCCCCCCTTTCCTTTCCTTTCTTTCTCTCCTTCCCTTCCCTTTCATTCTTTTGTTTCTTCTTTCCTTTTTCTTTTTGGATGGGGCTGCTGTTTCTGGGGGGAAAAACACCCTTCTAAAGCTGATAAGACATTTTTATAATGCCTTACTGCTAGTAGAAAGAGGAGCAGGGAGGAGCAGAGACTGATGGGAAAGGATGATATATGTGGCGGCTGTGTCCCAACTCTCCTCTAGCCCATTGTCATTAATCATAGCTATTAGGGATTTTTCCACCCCCAGAGCTGCCTTGTCTGCACACTGCCTCAGAAAAGGCATTGTGTTCTTTTCATGCCACAACCCAGAGGAAGGGGGAAACCCTCAAGCAAGTCGTTCCCTAGAACCACCACCACCCTCACCACCACCACCCCTGCTAGAATTTCCCCACTCTAAATGGGGAAACAGAGTTCATTTGGCTGTTTGTACCTGTGTGTAAGCACTTATCTGATGACACAATCTCAGGCCACAGGATTGTAATGCATATTTGCCCAATAATGGCTTTCTTACTCCTTCCCTGCAGTGCTTAGGGTTTGGGTCCTTTAACAAAATGGTCTGGAAGATTTTCCCTGGACATTAGGGACACCAAAAGGATATGGAAAACTGGCATTTATAAAGCATTTTTAAAACAGTGGTTTATGTTGTATTTCTCTGATGAATAGGAAGGAAAATGCTATTGTACCGTGAGTGTGAGGCAGTTGTGTTTGCCTGAATGTCCTAAGCCAGGATAAAAACTAAAAACGCATTCAAACAAGTCACATTTTGATTTTTAATGAAACAAGAAAATTGGTGTAGAGGGATAAAGTTATCCTACCTTGTCATGGCTTGTTAAATGTGGATTTCCAATATTAGGAGATATGCCAGCTTAACCCACCTGACATTGTACAGGAAAATTCTGAAGTAAAGACTCTAAAATGTGAAGCATACGGATTTGCTGGAAATACTGGCACATGTTTGTAGTGATGGTTTGTGGGTTAAAGTTAGGGCTGAGTGTGCTGCAATTCTCCAGGTGCTAAGAACAGCATCATCATACCAGTTCTCATTTTTAAAAAATATGCACCAAAACATTGTTGAAAGTGTGTGTGCAACCTCTAGTGAATAAGATTTCTAGCGGTTAGAGGTTGGGACTTTAAGTGCAGTTCACAAATGAACTTGCCAGCTCACCACTGGCCTAATGCATTTTTAAAAAATCTGGTGAAAGCTCCTGGCCTTCCTCTCAGCCTGGATAAGGGTAAGGCTTTCTCCACTCTCATCCTTGAAGCCGAGCCAAGATCCCCAGTACTCTTGTGGCTGTGGAAGCCCTCTTCTACCCCCCTTCTCACTTTCTCAAGTTATTTTTAGCTCAAGGAAGGGGGGGCAACTGGGAGGGTGGATATTTCATTGATGAAAGCCCCAATTAGAATCAGGCCTTACTTGAAGGGGGGAGAGTGCCTGACTTGAACTGGGTCCACTTTGTTTTCTAGCCTTCTACACGCCACACCCATTTCAACCCCATCCCTAACGTCAATAGTTTACTAAAGTATATACAATGTATGATTGGGCCTCCTTTCCTCAGGTGCTTATGAAATGTTAGGGTATCGCTAGGGTGACCATATTTTGGAAACCAAAAAGGAGGACAACATGGCCACCCCAAGGGGGCGTGCCCACCAAAATGTCCAGCCCCAAGGGGGCGTGCCCACCAACATGCTCAGCCCCTAAATTTCCGGATTTAGCCCCCAGACCCGGATTTGCCCACCATTTTCCTGGCATGTCCGGGTGGATGGGCACCCTAGGGTATCCCCCCCTTGAACTTATATGTTTCAGTCATGTAGTGCATCCCCAAATGGTTAAGGTATTTTTGCACACTACACAACTGAAACAACACAATAGATTACCTAACAATAGTTGTCCAAGGAACCACTGCTTGAGACTAGCTGATATGAGTAGCTTCAGGTGAGGAGGATTAGCAGTGGCAGCTAAGTAAGGTACTTCGTAACATTTTCAAGCAACTCTGTGATCACTGGGAAAGACATTGTGGTGGCCTTATGTAAACACAAGAAATACTTTTTTGGAATGTACTGCAAACTGATATGTGCTGGAGATAAGAACGATCATCAGACAAGTCTAATATATTAGGCTTGCAAAGAGCAGATCACTAGGCTGCCAGTGGTGAGTATGAATAATCTCCAATCAACCAAGTAAAGAATCTTTACAAAAGCTATTTCCCGCTGTGGAAGGGAAGAATGAGGGAGATGACAGGCAATGTTTGGTGAAGTCACACATTGCAGCTTCATTCGTATTACAACATACAGTAGCACAGCATAAGAGGCCAGAAATGTCAGTGGAGAACCTCTGGCTCACCTGCTGCAGAAGCCTGGGGTTGGAAAACCAGAAGACCAGGCATTTGGTGTAGACCTTTTCAACTATGGAGATCTCTTATATCAACCTACCTTGCTAGACTTTAGGGAAAGATGCACTGCCTTTATTTCTTCCAGGCCTGTAAACCTACCAGTATTGCCGCTATCTGAGAGCTCCCAGGGTGTTTTTCAATTCTCTGCTTGCAGGGGGATCCCCTGCATTTTCTGTGTGTAGAACCTACATCTGAAGAAGGGAACAGTGGGACTGTGTTGATTTGGATGTTTGCGTTGAATAGTTGTGATAAACTGTTGGTCCACAGGCTGGATGAGGCCCACAGAACTTTTGGATCCAAACCTCCTCACCTCTTCCGTCTCAGTGCGGTAGTTAGCCTGACAAAGAAAGCTCCCATTCACTTGAATGGGACCTTTCTCCATCCCCAACCCTAATTACTGCATTGCAGAGGGGGTGGGAGAGGGCAGCTGGGGAGGGAAGGGTTTCCTCCCCTATACTGTGAACTTTACCTCCTTAGGCTTAAAAATACTCCCATTCATGTGGCTTGGACCTTTTCCCTACTTCCAGTTGCTCCATGGGGGAGGGGGAAAGGAATGGGGAGAAAGAAAGAAAAGACAGAGGGGGGTGGCAGAAAGAAAATGAATGGCCCACCTCCTCTATCTTGGTATGTGGCCTTTGAGGGATCGTGGCCCTTGACATAAAAGTTCCCCATCCCGGGCTTAGACTAAGACTACATGTGAGCAGCTGCTCAGGCACAAGCTTCCATGTCATCAGATTCCCCAGTTATGCAGGGCTTCCACTTGTGCAGCCAGTGCCATGCAGGATGGCGGTGGGGCAGGGCAGGGACAGTAGCGTGGTCCCACTGTCTCTTTCTCAGCATGTCGTTTCTGTGCGTGGAATATGCCTGAATAAGGCTTGGGATGTGTTTTGATGGGCATTGCCCCTAGAATCAGAAATACAGGCAATCTCACCGGTGGGAGGCAGTCCTGTGCTGCATTTGCTGTATGTTTCTGTCCTAAAGGAGGGTACGTTGTGGCCCTTCTGATAGATAACAGGCATTGCAATCCCCACCCAAGCCCCTGGGCTCCTAGCAGGCATATGTCTGGTCCTCCAGCTTCAAGGAGGAAATGCTGCTGCTTTTATTTTTAAGCTGGGAAGGGATAATAAATAAAGGCGAAGTTGTGGGGGAATGCACTGCTCCCTTCGGAAACGTTGACTTTCTCCTATCCCAGAAGTACCTAACCCTGCTCAAATGCAAAATGATTTAGAGGGACTGTAGGGGTCTACATGCAAGCCTCCTCCCAATCATTGGCTGGTTGTTGCAATTGAAATGGCTGTCCTCCCTTTTCTGTGTTGCCCTGTCTTCTCTCTATTGGCTTGCCAGGGGGTTTATCCCCCCGTCTGAATAGAGCTTTGGCGCTTGTGGATTTGAGTATCAGTAGCAGCTTTCCTAATTGTGGCTCCACATGAGACCTCTGAAGAGAAAGGGACTGTGGGCTCTTCCTAACCATCTGATTGTGTGCCGTATGTATGGTGGTGGCGTCAATGGTGAGATGTGTGTACTGGGTAGCAGTGTGTATTCATTGATTTGGACCTTCTTTACATGAGTACTGTTGCAGTGTTATTGGTATACAACATTATGATTGGTGGGTTGGAACAGATTGAGATTGGGACTCCGGTGCTTCAGGAGGTTTTTTCTTTTTACAAAATCCTTTCCACCCCTCCCAATTTTTTCATGAAATTTCATCCCCCTTTTAGAGAACTTAAAAAAAAATACAGCTCCATTAATTCCCATGGGGGAGGATTTCACGCACAAAAAAGGGTGGGATGGAATGGTTTAACCCGCCCCCTCTAGAGCACCATAGACCTCATCCAAATGACATGGAGATAAACAAAATTAGCATGTATTGCTCCATAATGCGTGTTAGGCAGAACATTTAGTTTGGCCCTGTGTTTCTGCATTACTGCGTGCTTTGACTGACTCTTATACTTTTGCTCTTTCTGCTGGTTGAACATAGACTTGTAACTGTGGCATAGCAACGGGTCACTGTGGTTTATCAGGATTAGAGGAGCAGATTGTAATATGGGTATCTGTGTGCAAGAAGACTAGTAAAAGTGGAGGTGGGCTAGTAAATTCCATCCATTGACTTTTTTTGCAAGGTTGTAGTCATTGGATATAGTGTGTCTCTTATTCTGTGTTGAGTGATTGCCATCAACTATTTCATCCTCAGTAATTATGGATTGACTGGAGAATTAGTAGTGATTTTTTGTCTTCATTTTGTCTTCTACTCACAGGAAGCATTTTGTGTGTGGGTGATGGAAAAGGGATGCATTTCTGGGTTTGTATCAAATAGCAAATACAGCTATAGCCCTTAATTCTTCAGGTAAATTCAAATAATGCAGGGCTTTGCAATTTTGAATTCAAAGGTTTTAGCATTCGAAATTAGAATATTGGCAATGATAAGACAAAGAAATCAACTTCAGTGTATTCTGTTTTGGTTTTCAGAGATTTGATGGTCTTACTGGAAAGAAGCATATCTTGCATTGTAGTCCTGTCCAGAATTAAAATTGTCTCAACTACTAGAGAGATTGAAATTGCAGTCCAATAAATTATTGTGATGCAATGTAATTATTTCTACTCCAGTTAATGTCTTTGAAAGTGTTGTATAAGCAATGTGAATAAGAAAGAAAGCAGCTGAAGTTTTGTAGTCTGATATACATGAAACTGTTGCAGTTATTGAAATCTTTCTGGTGGTATATCAGATACTACTTTCTTCTCTCTCTTTGGTAGCCTTGCCTATGGTTTTTATTTTCTGCAAAGTCATACATTTTTAGCTGTGAATGCAGTCTGTGCCAAATGGTTCACCTTGTCTTGAGTAATGAGTATAAACAACTGGTCACTGCACTGACCAATGAAACTAATAAAGATATATGGCATTGGGCTTGCTTGGGGAGTCACACACACGCTCTTAAACTATATGTGACATTTATACCAAAGTAACATGATTCCAAACTCATTCGCTCACTGCTTAAGAATTCTGAAGAACAACAACTCTTTTGACTGATGGTTTGCTAAATTTAATATGCTTAGCAAGTGAAATTATTGCCTACTCTAATGCTATGTAATTATTAAGATACACTGCTTTTAAAAATACCAAGTGAATAATATTGATTTAGGGAACTGCTATTTAGAAAAATGCCAGCAAAGGAGGAATATATTTTATATTAGCTGCCTTAGAGCTGTAATAGGGCCTGCACTGAGCTATGCGTGTGGAAATAAATTATGCACAAGGTAAGCTGTTTTGCTATACAGTACCCATAATATTAATTAAACTGTAATTTTATCAACAAAGCTTTAATTTAACAAATAAACAGGAATCATCTGTACTGCTCTTTCAAATATACAACTTTAGGACTGTAATAAAGCACTCAGGAGCACCTGCAATTAATTTTAAAGCAAATAGTGTGACTAGCAACTTTAAAGGGTAATTGTAATTTATTTATTTGGCTTACATTGAGTATAATTACAGTTATAATGCATTATTATTTTCATGCCGGTGTAAGATTTAGATGTATCTTGTATACAATTAAGTAGGTAGGTAGAATAACAACCGTATGCTGTTCCTGAACTAATAAGGAGGACTCTCAGCTCCTTGAAGGGAACGGCGGGATACAAACCTAAATAATAATTAAGCTTACACCATAAAACATTGATACACTGTGTTTGAGCCATAGTTTTGTCTTAATATGCATTCATTTACTTTATATTAGATATTTATCAGTTTCTCCCCCTTCATTTTAAATCAGTTGTGAAAAGTCACTAGATGCCATCTGTAATAGGTCTATAAAGTGTTGGTATAGCTGGCTGCAATTGTAACCAGGCCTTGTGTGTTGCGGTATTGCAAATGTTAAAAATAAGTGACTCTGGCAGTTCTGGCTGGCATTATTTTTAAAAGCTTCTGCTCATGCGTTGTTGTTGTTTTGAAGAGTCTAGAGAAATGGTATTATATGAGAGAAATACCATTGCAGAAAGAGGAAGCAATTATACTGGGCTGTTTGTTTGTGGCTAACAGAATGCTGAAAAAGCAGATTTGCAAATTTGTAAGCGAGAAAAGCTTAGTGTTCATCTTTATCAGACAAAGTGGTTTCTTGTTAGCTGAGCAGCAAGCTAGAAAGCGACCAATTTTGACAACATAATTTACATCTTTGTATAAAACTATTGCTGGCAGTCGAACTAATTTGCGCTGGATTAGGTTGTTTGTCTCTGCTGCTGACTAACCATGCAGTCTATCAGAGGCCGTTTTCAAATATCACTTTTCAACTGTGCCCTTGAGAGGAGGAATTGATCGGGAATATACACAGCAAAATTACTCCAATAACTTTATAGAAAAAACAATTACTGAATCATATCAGTGTGAATAATTGTGAAAGGAAGAAAATAAATGTAATGAGTTTCCCTTTTTTATCTTTTTATCATGGTCACAATTTTAAGAATCATAAAATGATTTCTCTTTTGTGGTTATCATAGAGGTACTGGAAGATATTTGTATTATCTTCAGGTGAACAGTGATTTATGTAATGTAACCTGATACAGACTTTATAGGAAGCAAGTGACAGAGTTAATACACTTTGCACTCAATGCAGATCTATTAAATTTCAGAATGTGAGCTTTCACTTAAAAATACAAGTGACCTGGGTCAGCTGCCAGTCTTGAGAACATGTGTTCCCTCCCTTCTCCAGAGTGATTTGTTCCCCTCCTCATCTGGTGTTAACCATGGTTAAACATTATATGTGTACAGACATAAGCAATGGCTGCCTTGCAAACTAGGGACTAAAAGTAAAGGCTGTATTAGTACAAAATGATAAGCCAGAATTTCAGAGAATCCTGGCTTGTCTTTCATGAGCTGCGTGATTACTTCTGCTTGTCTCCTCCTGCTTCAGTAACCACAATCTCACCAGTAGGAAAAAGCTTAGTATTATGTCTAAATATGATACTCCTAGTTTGTTCCACTAACAAGCCAGAGGCTGAAGCCAGAGTTTGAAGTTAGCTTACAACTCTTTGCTTGTTTGGGAGTGACAAGCCAGGAGTTGGGTTCAGACATATCTCTAAGCTTTTCGTTGCTGTTGAGCTCCTGGTTACTGAAGCTGCTCCTGCTGGTGAGAGGAGCCAACTGGGAATAATCAGGCAGTATGCACCAGCATACTTGCTCATGAACGATAGGATTCTCTAAAATTCTATCTTACTGTTTCATGACAATGTGGCAAGTAGGTTGAACTGACTCTGCAAATCAATGGTTTGCATTGGTGCTCATGTTGTAACAGCTAAAACAGTTAAAGTATTTTTTTTAAAAAAGAATCCAATCACCATTTTAAATGCTGTAAGCACCACCATTCTGCTATTTTAAAAGATATATGGTCTAGTAGACAGATTTACAGTTACAGATCACAATCTTGTTAATTCTAGGTTTCCAGGTTTCATATAGTAAAATTGTAGGAGCTGTTGTTGTGCTTAGCTCCAGGCTGTTTTGTATTTAAAACTTGTTTCTGTAATAGAAAGCTTAGAAATGGGGTTGACAAAAATCCTTTGTTTTTTTTCATGTTCAGACCATGTCATGATGTGTGCTTGTGTTATAAGAATAGACACTGTTTCTTCGCATCAGAGCACAAGTTCTTCAGAAAAGCAACATGATCAGCAGCTGTAGAAGTTGTTGGGTTAAATAAATTGATAAATCAAATGTAGGACTTTATTTCCAGGATGTATCATCAGCTTTATAAACTTTTAAACATCCACAACATGAAAAGTGGAAAAGAACAAAAACACTTTAAAAAGGATCTTTAACTATCTTTGGGAGTGCCTTCTCTCATATGAACCTCCCTTGTTTTCAGATCATTTGTTATCCCCACAATTTGTATTCCATACAAGTACAGCATGAAGCAGGTCCTCTCCAATTGTGGCATCCATCCTTTGTAATTTCTTGCAAGAGATCTTAATAATAATAATAATAATAATAATAATAATAAATTTATTTCTAACCCGTCTCTCCCTCTGGATCTTAAATTGGCTGCTGCTTGTAAGCATTTTTGGGGGGCCACCTGCTGGAAAACGTTTTCATTGTTGCTGGGATTTACCTGTTTGTGTTCATTGGTGCCTTTTAAATCATCCACTTCCTTTTTCTATGTTTCTCTCTTCATAAAATGCCATTTAAAATATGTTGGTTTTCTGCTGCATTATACTGACTATAATTTTTAAATTACTTTTGTTTCATAATGTTTATATAGGTCACTTCACTTGTTTAAAACAGGAAAATGCAAAATGTAAACAAACTCAAACGCTACATAAAACAATCACAAAGAACATGATCAGCAGCTCCCAAATATCCAGCAGAATAAAGGTTTGGAGTTGTTGGTTTTGTTGTCATTTCTTTTCAACCAATGAAAATTGAGAAGCCTGGTAGTTCTGTTCAGTCGATGCCTTGGTCTTGGTTGCCAAGATACAGAACTAACTTTGCCTATGAGCTGTGGTGCCTTGGCTTGTGGGGATATTCCTGAGGTGGACCTATCATAGCATGAATACCTTGTTCTCCTCTCTATCTTCTATAAACTGGTATCTTTCTTTGCAGGAGGATGAAGTGCTCTTTCTTTTCTGTTTCTTTGGACATGCAGTACCTAAAGAATATGGGCTGGCAATTCTATATTCTTGACTGTTGCACTATTCTCCATACAGCGGTGGGTCCTGCAGGCACAAGGTAATGAGGAGAAGTGCGATGGCACTGTTGGATACTGACCATTGTGACATTCCTTCATAGGGGAGTTGCTCCAGCCTATTGATTATTTTGGTTGCCCTTTGCTGCACCTCTTCCTGTTCTACAATATCTTTTGAGGGGTGAGGTGCTCAGCCCCCTGTACACAGTATTCCAAACATGATTTCACCATAGATTTGTCGAAAGGCATTATGGTACTGGCAATTTTATTTTTGATTTTCTTCCTAGGTTTCCCAACATGGAATCTGCCATTTTCACAGCAGCCACACACAGGGCTGACATTTTCATCAAGCTACCCACTACAATACAGAGATCCCTTTCCTGGGATCTCAACAACTCAGAGATCTGAGGAAACTCAGATCCCATCAGTGTTCATATGAAGCTAGAGATTTCCCCACTCACTGTGCATAAATTCACACTTGCTTAAATCGAACCACATTTGCCATTCTAATGCCTGTTACCCTGCTTTGAAAAAAAATATTTTGGAGCTCTTTGCTGCTCTTTTTTTTTTAACCACCCTAACCAACTTGGTGTTGTCAACAAACCCGGCTCATTCCTAACTCAAGATCATTTATGAGCAAGTTAAAAAGCACCAGTCCCAGTACAGATCTCTGAGGAACTCCACCCACCATTTTGAAAACTGACCATTTATTTCTAGTCTCTGTTTGCAATTCTTTAACCCTCTATCATCAATAAAAGGACCTCTCCTCTTATTCCATGACTGCTAAGTTTGGTTAGCAGTCTTTGGTGTGGGTCAAAAGCCTTTTGAAAGCTCAATTGTCTACCAAGTCATCCCTATCCATGTGCTTGGAGATACTTTCAAAGACTTTAAAAGGTTAAGTGAAACAGGATGATTGCAGAAGCCATGTTGATTCTTCCTCAGCAAGGTTTGTTCTTCTATATGCTTGGTAACTTCACCTTTAATGATTTCCAACAACTTATCCAGAACAGACGCTAAACAACAATATGTGCAACAAAGCATATTTTGTTGCATGTATTAAAATCCTTGTACATGTTATGGCTCCCTAACAAAGTTGGCTCCATTTTGGAGTAAAAGCTCACAATTACGGAGCACATGCACTCAAGCATAGCGTTACTTTTTATTATTTATTTTTCACACTTCCGTCTTAACCACTGTCAAAGGAACTGGGAAACTATGCTTGGGTTCAACATCACCCAGTGCAGGGATTAAGCAGGGATTAAAACCTAGATCTTCCCAGTCCAAGTCCAGCACTGAAACACCACTGTACCACTTAAGCTTTCAAAAGACAGGTTATATTCAAAATATTAAAAAGATGCAAAGTATGGGGAATCTTTATTACAACTTGAAAAATTACCTTTGTTGCAGCCATAGAACAGCACAGAATTGCCAGTATGAAACAGTACATTTGTATATAAGTTGAGATACACACACATACATGTGTGTGTGTGAATTTTATCACAGCAAAAAAGGAAATAATTTATACTGGTTTCTAGTTTTTTTGTTGAAGGTTGCATATTTTTCTTCCTGTCCTAAAAAAAAGATTATAGATGATAGAATAATATGAGGAGGGGAAAATCTGGCTTTGCAGCAGATAACCCATCCTGAGGCATTTATAAGATGTTCTAGATTATCCAGCAAACAAAAGAAGCTATTAAGCACCTATTATTTTAAAGTGGTGGGTACATTTTTCATGACTTTCCTCTGATGAATTTTCACTTGTGCATCCTGTTGGAGGTAATTAATTGCTTTCAGTTCAGAGGAGTAATAATGCAATAAATTATGCTGGTATTTCTTGTCAGAGAAGGATCATATTGCTGGTTCCTTACTAAAGCACTGCTAATAACAATCTAGTCAAAGTCAGTAAAAAGGAGTGTGTGCAGTGTAAAAACTGGTTATGTGAACAACTCAAGACTGAACCCTTACTACTACTACTATTACTAAAATTATTTCTTACCCGCCTCTCCGTTTGGATCGAGGTGGGGAACAGCAGTAAATATAAAATATGATAAAATACATAAAACTGATTAAAAACATGGTACACATTATTAAAATAGCAATAAAGCATCCTAAAAATGCACTTAAACCTAAATCTTCGATAGAAGTATTTGTCTCCTCCCTCTCCCTCCCTCCCTCTCCCTCCCTCTCTCTCCCCCCCTCCCTTTCTCATAGTGGATAACCTTTGGTTTCCTTGAAGACATGGATGTGAGCCAAGGTGTTGTTAGCCATGTTAAACTTCTCCTTGCAATTCTTGTATGTTCAGTTTCCAAACTTCTAATGCTGATCTAGTATTTGCTGCCTTTGGTACTTTTTACTTTTGCTTCATGAAATGGTATTGTAGCATATAATGTTTGTATCATACGATATGATATGTTTTCATATGTTTCACATTTTAAACATCCACAAGGCTAGGACAATTGCCTCCTTGTCAGTCAACAATATAGTTTGCAGACACACTTTTATGCATGGCACTTTACATAAACTTTTAGTAAACGGTTTACTTTATCAAAGAGGAGGGAGATGTGAATTAGTGTGACTCTCTATTGGAGGAACAATTACTACATGTAAGATATGCTGGTGGGAAAGGAAAGGTGTTTGTTTCCTTTTAAAGTAGTGATGATGTGTATGCCCTAGATTTCTTGTGTGTTCTCCTAAAGTGCAGGAGAGTTTTACCTGACCATGCACAGTCTGCTACATTCTTGATGTTGCATTCATAGGTAGAGAAAGACTATTGCCTGTCTCTGTCTTGTCTTTACCTTCCTACTGCCAGCACAGGTGTCCTAAGTGCCAGGATGCGCTGATGATGTAATTAGTGTGACAATATCTAGTGGTCTTCATAAAAGGCATAGTGCAGTGGTGGCTACCTGCCAGAATATCAAAGGCTAGAAATGCTAAATAATAACCAAAATTGAGAGGGGTGGGGAACAGCCCCACCTAACGATGTGAAAATTAAACTATTGCTTTTTTTCACACTAGGCAGCTTGATAATTTAAGATTACATTCATTAATAAACTCATGTCTTTCCTATCTAATGTACCTTCACTCTTCTAATCTTCCATGGTGGAGATAATTTAACGTCTCTTCAGATTTGCTGGTTTCCATAATGCTTGAAGGATTTGGTTTGAAACTGTGTTTGGCTGTTGGGTTGCCAATGGCTTGGTACTATTAGCCAAGGCATTCTCTTGACTGACCTTACCATGGGCATAGAGCCTGTCAAAATGTCGCCTCCAATATCATCAGGCCAAAGCCATTTCTCAGGCCAGTTGCTGCTAATTGTCAGTCTGTGTCAGTCATTCATGCTATTCAAATATCTAGTCTTGACAAATGAGATGTCACTTCTGACAAAGTTAACCCACCACCAGGACCTCCCCACCCCAACACAGGCACCTAGCATAATTGTGCAATTAGAAAAAATTAGGTTAAATAATATAACTTTTTCCTATTTATACTAATGCTAGCTAATGGTTCCTTTTTTCTTGTTCAGATTTTAAAAGACTTAACTTTTGTAATGTAAAAAGAGAGAGAGAGAGAGAGCGCATTTTCTCCTACACATTTCATTGTTCTTTTTAATAGGATCTGCCAGGAAAATTCCTGAGCAAAAGCTCGAGATGTTCAACGTTATTATCTCATTGTCTATCCCTCGTGTTACAGCCTTACTGTGACTTCCTAACTAATCAGCTATTTCAACTCTTGTTCCATAAGCTTTATGTCTGAGCATAATTAAATGAGCATTAAGTCTTTTTTTACTAGCAAAGCCTGAAAGTTCTGATATTACAGTAATAAGTGTGAAGTGAATTTTGAATGGCATTTATATCCATTCACGGGCTTTAAATGTTTGATTTGCATAACTAGTTAAAATGATATCGGAGCAGCATATTGATTTAATTCCATCTCAGAAAACTGTTAATTAATAATGATAATAAATATGTCAGTCCTTTATTCTCTGCTTTGAATTGGTGATGATTTCTATATTAATGCCAGTTCAGTAATAGACCTCTGCTGGCTATTGTTGGCAGAGCTTTGATGACTTGAGTAACCAGCAATCAGAATTTATAAAATTTATTATAGCTCAGATTGTATAAGAACATTCACTATATCATATGTGTAATTCTATTAACACCTAACATGCAGCTCATATAAATTATTGGGCTCAAACTGGAGAGGACTGAGTAAAGAAATAATGGAAATGTGTAGTGTCCATCTCCTAAGATGCTTTATTTTTAATTGAAATTTTGAGTAAACTTGACAGTAAGGGGGCTCGTAGGTAGGCTGTAAAATTAGGTCAGGGCCATCAAAACAGTTATTTTACCTGTTTCTGAAATGATGATGTAATATGTGTGTCTTGTGATGTTCACATGTCAACCACATCCTGCCCACCCTTTTCGCCCCTAACCCTGGAGCTAAAGAAGATTGTGTGGTTGCCACTGAAAAGAGCAGCCCCACATTGTCTCTGCCTCTCTTCACCAAAAATGTTTAGTAATAAACAATTCTGGCATCTCTCCCTCTCTAGTTCCACTTAACTGGCTGCTGTTTTCAGGGACAGGAAAACTTAAAGTGTGGCATAGCTGTATCATGCATTTTCTGTTTCTGTAACAATTGTTATTTCCAATAATTGCTCCCTGAAGGGGCCTCAAATCTGCCTTAAAAATTAAGCCACCATGTTGGATGCATCTAGCACTCCTGTGGAGCACTGATCTGCCCTCCTTGGCCAGCAGTGACCTTAACCCAAGGAGGAGAATAAGAATGCATCAGAATTCCCACCTACAAACCACATTACTGCTGATATGAAGGAATCCTATAAGTATGGCTTTTGCTCAGAAACCAAAAACCAAAAGGAGGAGAGCATCCAACTCAAGGCAAAAAAAAGGAGAGACAAACAAAACACAGAAGAGGGGTCCTCACAAAGTGAACAAACAAAGCGAAAGTGGATCCAATGGATGCGAACAAGCCTCTAATGCCTGCTGCAATCAGAATTTCCTTGTGTCTTAATGAACGACAATAGTACACAGACAATTTTGTCACACAGACAGAAAAATGACAATAATTTATTATACAGGAAAACTAATTTTGAGACCTAGAAAATATACAACCATAAAAGGAACATAAAAAGATGTACCTAATCATGTTCTACATACACGTAAGAACAGAAGATCTACGTAGCGTTTTAGAGTAATGTGTTACAAAAAGTGTTTGGAACATCGTGGTGTTACATTTTTTTTGCATGGGAAACATTTGGAACATTATATAAACGATAATTCCAGATTCTAAACACCGTTTCCTACTTCTGCATGGGAAACATTTGGAACATTATATAAACGATAATTCCAGATTCTAAACACCGTTTCCTACTTCATCAGTAATGAAACGTTTCAAATTTCCTGGGAAATAGGATTTCTTCACAGTATAAGTAAACAGGCTTGACTTGAAAATCATAGGAGACTATCATCCTGTTAGGAGTATTTCTGCAGGCATCTCTTATCAACCCCCTGAAGAAGGCCGTAAAAAATAACTTAGGCCGAAACCCGTTGGACTTGGAAATAAAGAATCTTAGCATTCTGAGAACCTGCTTCTCTCCTTTTCTGCCCTTCTGCTCAGAAACCACAATCCGAGCTCTTTATCAGGGGAGGATGGAACATCAGGAGGCAATATTAATTTGGACTGTCCTGCTGTTGAAAGTTGTCTACCCATCATTGTGGAAGCTGATGGAGAGAAAAAGAGTATATTTCTGAACATAGGTGTGCCTCCAGTTTCAATTCAGAAAAAAATATGTCCCATGTACCAAACATTTTGTAACCCCTGTACTGGATATCACAAGTTTCAATATCCTGTATTAAGTTGCTGGCATTTGGTGCCGGACGTGCATCTCTTGTATAATGTCTGGTACCAGCCAAAATTTTAAGCACCAGGCATCATCTTCATCATTATGATGGGATGTATGAGAATTTCATTTGGGTTTGTTTTTACTTTCAATTTGCCCTGTTCGCAAACCTGAACACTAATGGGAGTTCAATTTTCTGGAAATGCTCGCAAGTTCTCAAACTTGTGTTCACGTTCAAAAATGCATACCTCTGCACTTTGGTCTATGGAGGAAAAGTGTGCATTTTGAGTGCACACTGTTTAAAATGTGCACCAAAAGTGCAATTTTTCACTTTGAAACAGGGAAAAAGTTTTGCATTCAGGAATGAGATGAACAGAACTCAGAGGTAAAAATAGGAGAATCTTGGCAAGCCCAAGATTAGCCCAGTTGTGGCGTAACATTAAACTATGGCTTTGTGTTATGTGCACATGCCTTGAGCTCATTCCATTTCTCTCCCCACTCACAGAGGAACAGCATAGTGAAGACGTAAGAGGATCTTGTGGGTTATGTTGGTTTACTGCAGAGTGGAGCTAGAATGCCTGGCCCATTCTGGGCAATAGCAGTGAGAGGTATGAATGTTTTTGCCCTTTCTATTGTAAGCTAATAATGGCAGTGATCCTAATACATTTCCAAATTGAGTCCCAGTTTTCTCTTGTATACAGTAAGAGATTAATTTAGAAGGCTCACGTGAGGCTCTTTCAAGCAGCCTTCCATGAGATTGGTAATTCTGCTGTCTGCTGCATCCAATCGGGAGGCACACTCATAACTGGTGCTGAGCAAAGAATGCCCTCCCCATGCCTACAGCACTGGGAAGGCATTCTTCAGCAGCATTTGGGAGGCAGCTGAAACAGTTCAGACGAAGGGAGGGCTTACCATTAAAGGCAGGAGCAGCAGCATCAATGGAGAGCACCTGCAGTCAGTAGGCAGTCAGGCCTCCATGTTCTCCCAGTGTGAAACACTACAACAAAGCTACATCATGAGATTGCGTCATTCTAGTGCTTCTTCCTGGGAGAGTATGGAGGCCTGGCTTCCCGCTAATTGCAGAGGCTCATCCAGAAGAACACCTGCAAAATAAAATTGAACAACTTTAAGAACAGGTGCTGCCGCCGTTTGCCTTTTCACTCCAACCCACAATAATCCACAATGATCCACCAACGACCGTGCACCCAGTTTAAAATATTTAGAAAGAGAAATTTTATAAGTTTCAGCATAAGTTTCAGCATAAAAAAAGCCAGCTTCAGTGACTGTGGTGGAATTGCAATAGAGCACTGAGCAAGACAGTGGTGCAGATAGTAAAGTACTTACAGGCTCTGATGCCAAAGTCCCCAGCTTGAGATCTCCTGGCATCTGACGTTACCACTACTCAGATTTGTAATGAAAGTAGCAATAGTTTAACATTATTGGTTCTTGAAATGACACATACTAACCAATTATATGTACAAAATGCTTAAAAGTGTTTATATGGGAAAGGAAATGTAGAATGTTTAGCTTTTCCTACAATGGTTTTGGTTGGATAACTTAATTTATATTAATGCTTTTGATGCTAATTTGTCTGCTTCCCAACTCTGTCACAGAAATCTACATACTGTGAGACATAGTGTATTTTAAGTACAACCAACGCAATATACTTTAGGAATATCTCCATTCCCTAGGCCATTAAATGTCAATTTAGGAGATTTCTTCGTGAAAGGGGGGATATCTGTTACCATAATTGTAGGTATGTTTCTGTTTAATCCTTACCTCCAGCTGGTTAAAAATAACAACAGGGTTGTTATTTCTATAATGCTGCTAACCAAAGTATCCAGTAGGAATTATGTCAAGCCAAGGTCAAGTATTCATTACAGAGAGCCAACAAAAAACACTCTTTCTAAAGGCTTATTATGTCCAAGCTTCCAAGTACCCTCAGCAGTAGGTTCATTCCAATGCATTTGGTTGGTTGTTTTATTTATGATGCTAGTTGGCTCACTAAGACAGATTGCTTGGATCCAAACTATATGTTACTTTGAAGGCATGGCTAGCCGCTACATCTTCCTTTTTTACTTTTCAATCTCAGGAAGCCCAATCTGGAATGGGACCCTAGTGTGGAGGTATGGGGCTTTGACCCTTTGTCCTCTGCTGTATTTCTTATCTAGATTAGCGGGTGGGCATATCTGTAATTGTCATTACCAAAAAGTGTAGATCACTTTTGGACAATGAAAATTACAGGTGTAAAGGGCCCTATCTACATTGTATATGGGAAAGCCTTAAAGCCCCCCTATGTTAGAGTCCCGATCCAGATCAGGCTGCCTGCTATTACTTTAGAGTATGAAAGAGGGGGAAAAGTGTTTAGCTTAGACCTCAGTGTTCATATGTTTTCACCTTCAGAACAACTTATTTTTGAACCTCCTTGATCTAGCTAATAATTTAGCATTCAGCATTAGATATGATCCTACCTATAAGCACTTTTAATACTCATTGATGTCGAAGAGTAAGCACACACACACACATCCCTACCCTGAATTCAGTGCACTTTAAAAGTGCTTAGCTATGGCAGGATTGTGCCCATTGATTATTGGAAAATACATTTTCAAATTTGTAACTCTTGAGTCATTCTGATTATTGGAGCCAGATCTTGTGTATACAGAGACAAATGTGACTTTTCCCACAATGGTAAACAGGAAGCTAGCTGTGGGGTGATGACTGGCAAATGCATTTGTGCGTTGATTGCGAACTCATATGACTGATCCTTGTCTGCCCCTTAGGGCTGGGAAGATATGGGCTCTCTTTGTTCACTTTTCAGGGATCCAATTTTATCTTTAAGGGACCATTTTATACATTAGCAACAGACCCAGGTTTTTAATAAAGTTTACTCTCAACTTATCAAGTACTTTGTACTTCCCCACTTCAGCTTCGTACTTACCTACTTCAGCTTACTTCATGTTTGTTGAGAACATGTATCTTGAGATCCGTGGCATTGCCATGGGTACTTCCATGTCTCCATAGTATGTCAACATTTTCATGATTGACTTGAAATGCTTTCTCAGCTCCTGTTCCCAAAAGCCTCTTCTCTATCTGGGATATATTGGTGACATCGTTATCATCTGGACCTGCAGGCAGGAGGGACTTCAGAATTTCTACCAGAATTTCTGCAGTTTTTGCCCCACTCTCAACATAGAACAGTCCACACAGCATGTTCACTGTATGAACACTGCTGTGCAAGTACATAATGGACATGTAAACATCACCGTCTATCAGAATCTCATTGACTGCTACACATACCTATAAGCTTCCAGCTTCCACCAAGAACATATCACAAGATCCATTGCCTACAGTCAAGTCCTATCATAACAACTGCATCTGTTCTGACTTGTTAGACAAAGATTTAAAACATAAGGTTTACACCAGGCATTTCTTAGTCTTCAATCCCCACCCAATGATGTGAAAAAGCAAACAGCAAGGCTATACTGGTTCCCAGGAATAATCTACTATAGGATAGACCTAGAACAGAAAATGACAGAACACTGCTTGGTCTCACTATAGCTAAAACCATTCCAACATATAAAAAAAGAACTACACCCCATCCTGGACAATGATACCTTCCTCTCACAATGATACTTTCCTCTGGGTATCTCATAGTGATACCTTCCCCCGGGTTACAGTAGTCTTTGCTTAATGACTGCCCCCTAACCTAACTAAGCAAAGGATCTAGGATGTAGATTGACAGAGCTGGATCTTTTGATGGATTTCTTCTCATGTGTCGTTTGGATATTTCTAACCTTTCTAAAAAGGCTCCTCAACCTTTTTGGGTCACTGGACATATTTGGAACATTGCTAATGTGGGTGCTTTCACAAAATGGCTGCCATGGACCAGGTTTGCCCATTCACAAATTGGATATAAATCTGACATTAGAAATGGTAATATTGAAAAACGCGTGTGTGTATGTGTTGGGGGGGGCATTTCAAGCACTTTACCACTGACCTTAAGGTGGCCTTTCTTGAACAAAGAAATGTTATGAAACCACTGAATTACACTTTATCAAGAAGTTCATTCCATCACTTGTGGCCTGAATGGAGAGAGTGGGTTTTTATCCCACCACACAAGTTAATTAGCTTACAATCATCAACAGTACTTTGTGAATGGGCACAGTTAATAATGTATTTGTCATTGTCTGTACTTTTTTGCAGTTCATTTCCCTCTGACCTCAAGTTTATAACCCCTGCGCCACCCCATGAGTGTGCGTGTGTGTGTGTGTAGACACACACACACACACACACACACACACACACACTTAGGGTATTATCCTGATAACTTAGGATAATTCTTGAGGCATCAGATGACAGGGATTCTTGTTTTTTTACTGCAACAGACTAAAATGGATACCCCTTTGGAAACACCCAGCCCTGACTCTTTAATAATTGAAGCTAAACGATGCTTGCGTCTCCAGATATGCTTATCACATTAATACCTACTTTTTAGGCATACACCTCAAAAAACCTTGCAGATTTGTTCTGTTCTAATTTACTTGGAGGTAAACCTCACTATGTTCAGTGTGGGATAGTCCCTTGTAACTATGCGTTAGATTGCATATCCCTAAAGACAGTGATATTTGAAGAGTAATAGACATTTTCAGCAGCAGGTGAAAAATTGTCACAGCTTTGGAGGGGGGGGGTTGTAGAAGTTTTTCCTAGACTCTAGCCCTCCACCCCCCCTTGTTTTTCTGATCTAAAGGTTAGAAAATCTAGGTACACTGCTACCATCTAGCTGTTCCAGGTGCCAGAACATCCTAAAAACCTCTAATAAGAGAACTACAGGTATCATATCAGTCTGCTATAAATCCAAGCCACAGTGCAATTGCAAATAAAATTGAATTTGTTTTGAAGGAAGTCCATGTTCACCTGTCATTTTATATTTAAAAGAAGAAAGGTATTCCTAAACCTGGTAAAAACTAGAATAATATATATGGTTCTTTAGGCAAAGGCCTTTCTGCACTGCCTGGAGCATTTGTTACATCCCACAAATGTTCCAAGTGTCGTTTGTTGTCAAGCAATTCAAAGGTTTTGACGCTTGTGGAGAGGGGCGGGGGAAGACTGGCCAGTGTGCCCTTGCACATGTAGTCCAGAACAAAGAAGCAAGTAAAAGCCAGCATCTTACTCCATGGTAAACCAATTCAAGATGGAAATGTCTCTTGAATTTCCAGGGTTCCACCCTTTGATAGACCCTTTAATAGACAGCATCAATTTGATAGGGAAAAGGGGCAGCCAAACCCTCTTGTGGAATTAGGCACACCTCCACCAGGCATGGCCATGCAATCTAAGCTTGTAACAGCCAATTGCTGAAGCTGACATCATCTGAGGTTTCTGCACTTCATACAAAAGAAGAACAATTTGAATACTCTTATGCATTGAACCGGGAATGAGGTTCAGGAAAGACATAATTACATTTCACACCCAGAGGGCAGTTTGACAGAAGTTAGGAAATTCCTCTAAAGCAACCAGAGAACATAATGGGTTATATCCAGTAGTCCTTCTGCCAACAGAAGGGCACCTGCTCATGTACAGATTTCCCCTTCCCTTGTCAGCCCCTCCCCGTGGCCCCAGATGTGCTCTGGAGTATCTGGAGCAGATTTGAGAGTCACGTGAGGGTTGCAGGAGGGAGGAGAGGATGGGGAAGTCCTGTGTGTGGACATCTGCTTGCATGAGGTTAGTTCCAAGCCTCTGAGCTGCCGTCATTTATGTAACAGTATGGGATTTGTGATCTAAGGCTTCTACTTTTTGGCGATTGGCTGTGATCCACAGGGGAAATTAAACATGGAAGCTTCTGGAGGGCAATGCAGGGGTGGGTAAAGATGGATAGGTTCAATTGACCAAAGTTTAGAAATCCAGCAAAGGTAGGTAGGTTCTTTCATACTGTTGTATTGAACATTTGAGCTATTTAGCCTAAGAAGCAGCTCCCTTTTATATTCCCAGGTCTACATGTTCAGTGGGTGCAGATTGGCCACCTGTCAGAAGACAAAAAAGCAATGTGGGAAACACTTACTATTGGATACAGTCCCAGATGTTGATCTTGACCTAAGCTCTTCACTGGAGTGGTTGCCAATTTTCCTAGGAGCTATCATAAGAAGAGGCTAGAAAATGGTGTGGCTGAAATCAACTATCATTTGATCCATCCCCTCCTAGAACTGTCTACTGCATTGAGAGTTGCTGTAAGGGCTGTGGGGCTGGCTGAGTGGGTGAGGAGGGTGGCAGCAGGGGCCTCTTGGCAGCTGTCTACCCATGCTGACCCCTGATGCCAGGCTTGTGGAGGAGCATTTCCAGGAGCTGCTCCACAATTACACAACTTGATTCCCCCTAGAGAGTAATCAGGCAAAAACTGCTTTCTGACACAGTGTAAAACCTTGTTACTAAAGTCCCTCAGGATGGTTTAAGCTGAAGTTCCTTTTATTGTTCTGTAACTGGGAGGAAGAGAGAGTACTTTACTTCGACTTGACCTAGAAGTGCCATATCCTACGTCTGGCTTGCCTAGCTGCGGAGTGGTGTGTGTGTGCTGTTGCGTGGGGGGGGGGAGGGGAAGAGCGAGACACTTGTCTTGCTCCCATTGGAGGAGCCAAGGTGATGCCACCGGCTGTGGGTAGGGTTTTATGGGATGTTTTAGTTCTCAAGACCCACCCTCAGCCTCGTCGTCCTTTTGTGGCTGGTGAGGGCATGCACAATGAGGGAATTCAGGGATGGTGTGCATTTCGAGGCACTGTGATGGTGACAGGTGAGCCCTGAGGGCCTCCTACTGACGGTTTTATGACCCTAGTGGGGGGATAATGGTTACCTGTGAGGCCAATTCACCTCACGTACCTGTTTTTTTATGGCCCGGGAGGGGGTGACACGGGAAGGCCTCCCCTCCCCAAAAGGGGCGCTCCTGTCAGTGGCGATTTGGCAGGCGCCACTTGGTAGGAATGGAACGTTTTTGCCCGATAACAGCCTAGCTAGTTGCAGGCTGAGTTTAGCTGCCTGCCCAGTTAGTCCTTTGCAGATATAATTTGAATAAATGTGGCCCAATTTTACACCATACCTATGTGACTCATGTCTTTATTTCCCCATCTCCACTCGCAAGTAGTGTGCATCTTTTGCCTTCCTTCTCCTTCTCCTTTACTAGAACTCACCTTTTAACCTCTTCCTGCACCATGGGACTCTCTCTTAATCTTCCTTCCTTCCCTAAATGAATTGGTGGTGCTGACCCTAATTCTATTCATCTTAGATTGGGTTGTGACCCAGCCATCAGGCAAAGGTTGAAGACCAGTGGTACAACATGTAGAACCTACATATGTGCTGATGAAGGTCTTTAAGAGCTTGCGGAAGTACTATCTGTACATGCATTTACTTTTCCAAGTGCTTCCTTAACACCAGTTGATTTCTGAGTCAAAAATGGGATTTGAACGAACACAGAGAAAGATGTGTTTGGGTTCCTGACATAAGAGACAGCAAGGAAAGGAAGTAGGAGCCTTTTGGCATCTGAGAATGGTAGTGTTGGAGGAGTGCCAGAGGGTTGGTCTATTAAACAAATTGTAGAGGATGCCAATATTAAGAGAATCCATAAGTGACATATTTTGGGGGGTGTATAGTACAATAAGTGCTGCCAACGCTGCTCAATAATTGAGAGCTTCCTTTCAGTGTTTCAGTGGTGACTTTACATGGTGTGATAGTTACTGTATTAAAAGTAAAGAGTGATTGAAGTAGATAAACCCTTTGGCAAACGTCCTGCTGTCCCTTGAACCGTATTACCATGTTTTGCACTCCTCATTATTTTGCTCTTTTCTCCTGTCCCTGATTTTAAAACCTAATATTTTCAGGGTCTGTGGTACTCCAAAGCAGGAAAGAATCATGTGTTGGGAATGTCTGTGTTTGTGCATCCCAGTTTTCCATTTATTGCATGTAGTCTGCTGTGATGTCCAGTGATATTTTACAGCTGGCTGTTGTTTTGTAATAGTTGAACCATATATTACTGTGATCAATGTTGTGACCTCAGGGAAACTGCTTATATAATTACAGAAAGTTTACAGTTGTAAGACAAGGAAAGGGGAAAATACATCACTCTAAAATATAAATATGTTTAAATTACATTTAGGATTTGGAATAGTTCCTTGCTTGTGTTTTACAGAGTAATCTGTGATTTAAATCAGGTTTAGTGGTGTGTGTGGTTCCCCCCCCCCATTGGATATTATAAATCACAAGTAGTTGCTGCATATATAGCACACAAGAGGGCTTCTTATACATTTTAATGTTTGCATAAGTAAGAAATACCAGTAGTTCAGCAGTAAAATTGCAAATGTAAGCAAAAATGAAGATTTTTCTAAATTTAACTAGGTTGCATTTGTTTAGTAAACTCCAGCTATAATTTACCATTTTATTGCATTTGCCTTGGAGGACTTTGTTGGCTTATTTGTAACAGAATAAAAGGGAAGCCACTAAATTATAATTGCTCTAGAATTGGAGTCCCAGCAAAAGAAGTGAGTGAGTTAGTTAGGATAAGTTAAAGCAGCAAAGAATAAGTCTTGGCAAGTTGAGAGGTAGTATAGCATAGTGATTTAACAGAGTGACCCCAGTTCAAAACTCACCTTTGCTACAAACTCCCTAGGTGGCCTTTGGCAAACCACTATTTTCTCACCTTCAAGCCCTGAGATTGCTATCCTATGTCTCCTAGACAGTGTCTGGGGAACATAGGGCTTTTCGATTTCCTGGATCCAAGCTCAGAGCCAGGGCTCGGAGCTCAGAGCCAGAGAATTGTGCTTCCTGTCCCCGCCCCTTTGCAGCCAGCACAGAGAGAACCACACTGGCTGCTGTCACAAGCTCGTAAACGTGATTTTGTAGGAGATAAAGGGGAGCATTCCCGGGGACAGGGAGAGGAGACTGGGGAGATGGGAATATGAGGTATCCCCAGCTGTCACAAGGCTCTTTCCCTCTCCCTCACAGAAGCTTCTGCTAGAAGACCAAAATTGCCCATCAAGCTAAAATGCAGAGTGGGGGACGCAAGGTGCCTGAGCCTGCCTCTGACTCTGCATTGAATACTCCCATGCCTCCAAGTTCGGAGGCTTACAAGTAGCCAGGACACATCCCATGGGACTGCACCCTTACATTGCAATATGTGGTGGTAATATTGACTTGTCTCACAGAGTTGTTGTAAGTAAGATTTACAAAAATATAATATACGTGAAGTGCTCTGAACACTCGAGATGCTCTATTCAAATGCTTATTGTATTGTGCTGTAGAAAAAAGGTGTTTTGGTTTTGAGAGCATAGAGTTTCCATGTCCTTTAAAGCTATCCTTTCTACTTGTTAGTCAAATGTGAATTATAATACAAACCTCACAGTTTGAGACACAATTATTATTCCTCTTCAAGCCTTTTCAAGCCATGGGGTCATAAATACTAGAGATGCTGCTGTGTTACAACTGTCAGATTATGCACACACAAAATTGCTGTTTTTATAACAGTCCAAAGCCTATACAGATAAACTTCTGTGGGGGAAAGTAATTATTTCACGGATTAAACCTGTGGCAAGTTCAGTTCATAGGCGTACTTCCTGAAAACTGCCTCTGACCAAAAACATACACCCTCTCTAGGTTTAAATGTGGTTTCCGAGAAGCAAACGCTGTGATTGGCCTGGATGATGTTGATTAATAGGTGTGTGAGGGTGAAAGACTCCAGGGCCAAGCAGTAGGTCCATCTTGGTGGCATCTGATGTTGATTGGCTTTGTCCTGCGTGGCTGCACTGGAAGAGTGGACATTAAGATTAAGTGATGCTGTCGTGTGGAGGAGAACTGCACTGCATCATTCTGGGAAGAGACAGCTGTGGTGGTTAATCCTTCATCACCAAGGGAGCGCTGCCAGCAGAAAGATATACAGTCAAAGATAACCCTCCATAACTTGTGCTAAAGATCAGAAAACTTTGAATTCACATCCATCTGCTTAGTCTAGGGGGTAGAGATGAAAGATAGGTAGAACAGGAAATATTTAAACACTCTCCTCTGGGATTAATCTTGAGCACTATATGCAGCACAAAGAGGGGGTTGGGGAGGCAAAAGATAAAGCTCTCCCGTGCCGTATCTTAAAGAGATCAGAGTTGCTCACATCAGTTTGGCTTAATTGCCTTTAATGCTCATAGTCATGTAATATGTATGTTTTCTAGGAATAAAACAAGAACGCTGCTCCTCACACACTCGTGATTTTTTTTAAAAAAAATATGCATTGATGATAGGACCATACTTTGGTATGTGAAAACAGAGAACTTAACAGCATTAATAATGTTCTCAGATCCCTCCCACCCAAAATCACATAATTAAAGTTCCCTTTATTTTCTCTCCTGTTACAGTTCATGTATAAATCTATTGCTGGGATATAGCATTTATGCTTATTTTCTACATAGATGAGGGACTAGGGGCTTGCAACTCAAACAAGGAAGTCTAAGGAAACATGATGAGTGCTTGAATCAAAATACTCAAACAAAGTTGCACAAAAGATGACTAGATACAGAATTGAGCAGCTGCAACTGAAGTTTATGGCTTTGTGCAGTCTCTTAATCAGGACAAGTATGGCAAGATCTTCTTTTGCTGGTGAGTTGCTTAACTTTCTGCAATGTGTGGAGAGATTGTTAATTGTCCAGAATATACTTGGAAGTTTTCTCATAACAGTTTTGACTGCAAGTTTTGACTGCCAGTGAAAAGAGGCAGGACCAAATGACTCTGTTTTTACTCCCAAATGGTCTTAGTCCTTTCTTGAAATCTCTTTTCCACGGAATCTGTGGCCAAATCTTCTTCCAGTTAGGGTTTTTGAAGTCATACCCTGCAGTTTTGGTCTAATACTACATTTAGAATCACTCTTCTTGGTAAACTTAGTGGATCATGACCTTACTTTGTGATCTTGGCCCTTACATGCCGTTCTTCTTTTCTGGGCAGAATTCTAGCTTCTGAGTCACATCTTCCTTTTTACACTTCTGCTTTCAGAATGAATCTGCATAGGCTCTCTACTACCTGATTCACATGTGCAGTCATCAATGTGGGAGGCAAACCATACGAGTAAAGCAACTCCTAATGTTTGGGTAATTTTCATCCTGGTATTAAATGTGCACACCTTTTTTTTTAGATGGTTTGTGATCACATGGTAAAAATCTAGGATCGGCCCAGGTGAGCTGTTCCTGTAGGTATGTGGATTAGCTTCCATGTGTTTGTATGAATTGGGAATCTGAATCATACCTGGATTATTTCAGGATATTCCTTTGTTATCAGAGAAATTTAAGTTGACGCTGTCATGCTTCAGAAAGAAGTAACATCATAATATAAAGTGTTTACTTCAATTTTGATGTGGCCAGTACAGCAGGGGTGGGGATCCAGTTTCAGGTGGGGGGCCAACTTGCCCCCTGGATCAGATGGCTCCAGCAGGCACTACTGCATCTACTGCTATCATCACCACACCCATTTTGCCTTTCTCCATGCTGAGAGAAGCACAGAATTTAGTGCCTCTCTGAGCACAGATAAAGGGATGGTTGCAGGCTGGGTGGGGAATTTCCACAGGTTGGATTAGGCCTGCAGGTTGGAGGTTCATCTCCCATGCAGTACAACCTTCCTTCTTATTGTGAATGGAGAAGAGGAGGAAGAAAAGGATGTGTACACTTCTTTTGTAAGAACCCATTCACCCAAAGAAACTGAATGAATGTTCTTGATAATACTTCATGAAAATAAGCTAAACAAGAAGCAAAGCCTATACAACCTTTCATAATTGAAATTTGGGAGTAGTTTTTTTTTTTTTTTGCAAGAGTTGCACTGTTAACGAACTTTGAACTGAGTGTCAGCATTAAATAACAAAGTTTGAAAAGTGCCACAGTGAACTAATGGTGAGTAGATAAGAAATGTTAAACACTTCTCAGTAGAGTTATGTAAGAAAGTAATATGCTTCTAGTGCATGGGGACAACATGAAAAAAAACCCTACATTAAAATTAATTTTAAGTCATGTATGCCGTTTGTTTTGTAGTGATTTCATGCTATTGTGTGTGAAAGCCTTTCTACCAGAAAAGTGGCATAAAAATGTAAATATATACAATTTATTTAAAGTATTCCGTTGTCTCACGCCCATTCCCCAAAAGGAGTGAAAGTTTACAAAGGCTGGCTTCCATATATCCCTTCACTTGCCAGTAGTGGACACCCGTCCCCACTCTGGGGATGGCTCCTTTACTCCCAGCAAAAGACTAGCTCCCAAGGGAAGACCCATCCGCATTAGCTTGAACATCCCTCCTTGTCTTCTCCTGTTTATCAGTAGCAAGGGACTTCTTGGAACTTTTGCAAAAGCCCAGTGCAAGCACAAATGCTCCTCTCTTTGTTCTTTGCACATGCCACATGGGTTGGAAAGGGAGGGTTTGGTGGTGACCATACAAAGGAATATGTTGGTCTGATCCAGGAATCTGCAAGCACAGAGAAATTTTAAGAGTGTTTCAGTCACTAAACAATGTTCTTCCCCTAAACATTTAATACTATTTCACTGAAGACATTTGGTACAAGCACCAATAGTAAGCTCTCTTAAGTCTGAGACGTAGATGTTTTAACCAAATTCACTGATTCTCCCAGATGCATATTGACACAAGAGGGTTGCAAGGGGAAGATGACAGTGTATGAGATCTTTGCGTCACGAGGCATTTATTGTGCGCTTGTAATTCCTCACTCATGATAGTTTGCAGGTGCTTTAAATGACATTGTCATCCTTCAGGGCCTCCCCCTTGCTTTGCAATAAATTTAGCAGGTGTGTTTTTCCCCTAATGAAGGAAGTCTGATATATCCTGAATGGCAGCATGAAACCCTCATGTATTCATGCAATTCCGCTATACCGTAGCACCACCTAGTATTTGTGTAATAGAACACATGGAAAGGCAGAGAAATAAACCTCCCGGGGGAAAAACACATGTAAAGGAGCCAATCTTAATCCCACAAAAGGCTAAAAGTGCCATGTAGAAAAGCCTTGGACCTGCTGTAATGCTGTGCATGAGGCAGGAAAATGACACCACAAAAGCCTCTTCTAGAAGCACCCTAAAATGCACAGTTACAAATATGTGAGCTTTTGTGGAAAGAGGCAAACAGGGTGTGTGTGTGTGTGTGTGTGAGTGATGCATTTAGCGCTGTGCTGGATTTTCCTGATTTTTCTTTTTCAATACAAATAATCCACCTTTTTTCTTCCTTTTTTTTTTAAAGGGCTGGATTTGGGAGGCAAATTTTCAAACTTTCCTTTGGAAAAATCAGGTTTTGGGTTGAAAATGGATGCTCTTTGTTTACATAGGGTTTTTGAACATTTTTTGGTCCGAGAGCTGAATTTCATTTCAGAAAAACTCTCAGGGGCCACGTTCCAGTTGTGGTGGGGCCAAAGGCAAAATGGAAATGGTCAGAAAACACACACACACACACACACACACAAATACCAGTATATCATAGCTTAAAGCTCTTACTGGCAATAATGAAGTCTTAGGAGAGGCATTTCAACTTTTTAGAATGGGGAAGACATTACACAAAAGCCGGGAAATCACAAAACTATTGGTGGTCAGGAGAAGGGGCTGTAGCCATTTGGGGATATCCAGAGGGCTGAATCGGGATGCCAGGCAGTCTAGATTCAGCCTCTGGGTCTGAGGATCTGCAGCCCTGGTTGACATGTGTCGGGCTGTTCCTTCTTTACACTACAATTCCCAAGGTGCTCTAAGATCTTCATGAGTATTGCATTCTCATGTCCTCTTATCTAAAGGGGCTTTTAATGCTGCTGATTGCATGAGGACATTTTTAAAAATATGGTGCCAAGGAGATGCGGCAGTCTCTGCCACTCCTGAGAACCCCGTGGCTGCAGTGACTTCTGTAAATGTCATTTCAAATTATTCCGCAAATATGGTTCCATGCCAGAAATGTCATGACATCATAGTTTTGGTTAGGTCTTTTTTGTGTGTGTGTAATATAGAAGTGGCATCATATTATTTTACCTCTGGATCACACATACTAGTTTCAAATGAACATAGATTAAAATTCTGAGAGGAGCGCAGGGATGAGGGCTGGAGAAAGAAGAAGGGGGAGCATGGTTTTTGAAAAAGATGAAAACAAACATTAAAGTGGAAGCGTAGCTTTATTTTTGCCTTAGCTGTATTAAATGACATGCTATGTCTGTAGCTACCAGCATTTCCTTATTGTTATGATTATCAATGGATTTTTCAGAATCAACTATTTTAATCAACATGTTTGTGTCTCTTATATGTCTGCCAGGTGATACTTCTTATGCCTAATTTGAATGCTCTATGGTTCAGTTAATTTTTATTTTCAAATATAGGCTAAAAAATACTTTTTGGGATTGCAAAATAGCCGAATAAAGGGCTTCATTGATGTTTTCAATGTCAGTAACTATTTTTGGCTTTAAAATATCAAGAAAGTCACTAAGGACTTAACCAAACAAAAAACTATTGTGCTGTATATAGAATCTTGTACTATGCTGTGAGTAATTGAAATATAAGCCTTTATTGAGTTATGTTGTGTCATAATGAACCGGGTAAACTTGATCAGGGTAAACTTTAGAATGCCAGACTGGAATGGAATGGGTTAACACACTGACTAATGTGGTAGGTTTACAAGCAATGGCCCTTCTTTGTTCTGTTTTATCATACACATTTATCACATTCAACCTGGCAACCCAACCAAATAGCTGTTTAAGTTGTAAAAATGAATCATAGTGCAATTTCATGAACTGTATGATATAACCAAGCCTAATAACATTATACAGCAAAACCTGTAATCTGTTTTGATGCTATGTACCCTTTTAACATATATCAATCTTTCCATTCTTTCTTTTTAATTTCATTCATTATTATGTTGCAGGTATATTCGGTATTGCCATTCCCATTCAAAGTAGCAAGGAATCATTTTTCTTTCATTCTAAAATTAAGCCTCTATTGTACTAAAAATGGAGGAAGAAGTATAACTCCAGATGTGACCATTATTTCAAATAAAAAAGGTATTTCCTAGCAAGGTATAAACATGTTTGTCTGCCTTTAAAGGAAAGACTTGTCAACACTGTCCCTTCTGCCTTTTCCATGCAGAGTAGACTTGAACGAAAAAAAGATTATATTTCAGTGAGTTGCGTCAGCATATTTCAGATTGCTAGGCTATGCATGTTTTGCAGCTGGTTCTGGTGCATTTGTCAAGCTGTGATTGATGAGCATCATCGTCCTCAAGTGTAAAAGAAAATGTCTTGGCATAGGAGGACATGATGAACTGCCGTTTGGCATGCACTATAGACATGGATGGTCACCATTTCCCTTTTCTTTCTCTCCCAACACCCCCATCTGTGTTGTCCTAGCTAGGATCTCCAGAAGTCGTCAGGAGCAGCTCAACCCAGCCCTCAGCATTCCGATATCACTTTGATGGTTGTCAGATCATATGAAATGTCAAAATTCATAGGGCCTCCTCCATGCAAAGATACATTCAGTACAGCTGCTGCATACCTACATGGTACCTCTGACATTGACATATTAGTTATGCTGTCTTTTGCAATCAGATATCTTTAAATTTGCCACCTTGTTAAGTTTTGATTAATGTGATTCCATTTCACTAAAGTAATTGGCTTGGCCTGTTGTAGAAAATAATCAGACTTTCTACGGAACAAATGCTAGAACATGCTAATGAGGGAGGGAGTTCGTTAAATTGATGGCGTGGAGTGACAGTTATTAATGATTGTTATGATAAACAGACGAGTGCGAATTGGGATGAGTTGGGCAAAAGTGACAGTTTAAAAATAACGTATATTGGAAAGTACTAACGAAGTAATATACTGTTAGGAAAACAATCATGCAAGTTGTCAAAGGAAGAAGTGTAATTATACAGCTGCACAGGCCGCCTTGGGAGGACAGGGACCTGGCTGATAATGGACACATTTTTTGTTGGCAAGAGGAAAATATGTTATGGCAGAGAAGAGTGCAGATTGATAAATTAATTGGCCTTTTTCTCTGTTCCAAGAGCAAACTTGGCCAGCAATATTCAGGCAGATTAAGTGAGTGTATGAAGTGACCAACTCCCCTCCATATTCACTCCCTTATTTTTGCATTGTTGCTCCTGCATACACAAACACACATCCATGCACGCACACAAAGCAACTCAGCGAAGTACCCCTCTCTTGCAGCAGAGTTCATGAAACATACTTTTAGAACATGGAAGGGTTACAGCCCGTTTCTCTTTAGGAAAAATAAAATGCTCTTCTCGTTAAAGTTTGTGGCAATTAAGGCAATTATGGGAAGCCATTTGTTTTATAGTTTTAAGGCAAGAGTTGGTTAGAAGCTTTGGAGGAGGTGCAAATGCAGTTGTACAGAGAACTGTCCTAGGCCTTTGAATGCATGGTGCTACTTTGACTTGAATTGGGCCATTGGCCCATCTAACCCAGTTATTGGCTCAATTTGGACAACATATTAGGCAACGGAGGAGAGTGGGAACAATCATCAGTTGTGTTGCGTATTGTGTCGTTTGGAGGGCAACACACAACGCACACACAACTGACAGTACGTTAATCAGGCACTTTAAACAACGGAGCGAAATAACGGGCTTGTTTAGCCCGAAGCCCCGTTGTTTAAAGTGTCGTCCGAATTCTGCCCCCCCCCCTTCCTGGACTATTCCGTTTCGGAATAGAGTTCTGCTGCCTAGAGCAGCCAAAAAACCCCGGCCGCTCTATGCAGCCGGCAGAACTCACGGTGCCTGATGGGATATGGCTGGAGGACACAGGGAGGAGAGGCTGCAACCAAAATGGCCACCGCAAGTTCGTAGCAGCCTGGGTGTTTGCCGGTTCCGAGCAGCGCCGGCTGCAGCATGTCGTCTGTGGAGCTCCTCCTGCCTAACACATGGTCAGTACGTTATTTATCCCTCCGTTGCCTAATATGTCGTCCGAATTGAGCCAATGTCTGTTCTTCTGACTGCCCATTCCTGCTACCTGAGATCCTTTACTGTGAATGTCTGGGATTAATCCGGTGACCAGGATTGAACCACCACTGAGATATGGCTCCTCAGGTAGACAGAGAATAGGATATAAAAATAAAATGCTATAGTAGGAAAATAGAGGTCACCATTCAACTCTTATACTTTAAGACAAATATAAAATTATGAAATTGTTTTACATTACCAGCCCAATAGAAACTGGTAAGAGCCCACAAGTATAACAGACTGAATGTCTTTGAACCTCTACTTTGATGGGACCGCCTATGCTCTGATACCCTCTCTTATAGTCTCCTCCTAGGTTTCTGAGGTGTTTGCCAGCTCCACTTATCTTATTTCCATGCCTGATCTGCTCTAATGGCCCAGGTGGCCTTTGCTTTTGTGCTGAGCTGGGCTGCCTGGACCTAGACTTATCCCTCACCCCCAGACAGCAGAGGCTGGAGGTGTTACAGTTCCATTGTATCAGTTGCTTTGATATTTCACAGGGGTTCTCAAACCTAAGGTCAGAGAAGATGACACAGGTGGAGTACTGGGAGTCTTTTGAATCTGAATCCCCAGGAATGTACTTTTGACTAATTTAAACAACCTAAGTATTACATTTAGACTACAAGCTTTCAAATGAAACCATGATAGTGAAGTCTTGGCGCCTCTTATTAGAAAGGAGTAACTCTTACTGCTTATATAGCATGACACGCCAATCTCTCGGTCACACTGAGCTTTTATGCATCCTGGAATGTCTGTTGTATTAGGTCACTGTGAGCCACTGCTTGGTTGGAAGTGGGAGAAGAGCCTTTCCTTTAACCATCTCTATCCTCAAGTCATAAACCAAGCTGTCACCTTGGTTTGGGCGAAAAGACTGGGAGAAGTGATGTGTTGAGAGGGGCCTGTCACGGCCTTTTTGCCTTTTAACCAAGATTCTACAGGATGGGTCCCTGATGTGGTGCCCACAGACACCAATGGTGCCCATGGGGACCTCCAGTGACACCCACGAAGCTCTCCCCTCCCTGTCCTCTTCAAAAAACGTGTTTAAAGAAAAAGCTTTAAAATGTTAAGACAGCCTTCTTTCTCTTTCTAGCCTTGCTCTTTCTCTCCCTTCCACCCTTTTGCTTTGCTATTTCCTTCTCCCTCCCAGCCTCTAGCCTCACTGTTCCCCCCTCCTCTGTAGCTCACTGTTTCTCCTCCTCCTAGCTTGTAGCCTTGCTGTTTCTCTACTGCTTTACTTTGCTGTTCCCCCCACCAACCTCTGACTTAATTATTTCTCCACCCCATACCCCTTTGCCTTGCTAGTTCTCCCTCCCTCCCAGTCTCTAGTCCCACAATTTCTCTCCCCCACCCCTCTTTAGCCTACCTTTGACTATGCAGCCCCCACAGCAGCCATTATGTGACTAGCCACATCCTCCATGGGAGTCATTTTGTGATGGTTCCCACAGGAGTTCTCAAATTTCCAAATGTGCCCACTGGTCCAAAAATGTTGGGGACCCCTGCACTACAGAATCCAGGGAAGGGAGGAAGTAGAAGGGGGTGTTGGGAAAGAGTATCATGGAACCTTAAAGACTAACACATTTATTACGGCATAAGCTTTTATGGACTGCAGTCCACTCCATAAGACGCATGAAGCGTTACATTGTTATAAGTAACTCAGCATCACACTTTATGCAGGTGTGAAGTGGGCAATAGCCCACACAAGCTTATGCCATAATTATTAGTCTTTAAGGTGTTTTATTGCATTTAATACATTGTTTTATTCAAGTTTTCTTTATGATTATAAGACACTTTGAGTGCCATTTTCCTTAACAGAAAGGTGGATTACAAATCAAAGAAATAAATAAGGTGCCACAAGAATCTTCATTAATTTTTCCTCCAACACACTAATACAGCTAGCCCTCTGGAAATTTTAAACAACAGTAATATTCTAATAGTCTCTTAACAATACATTTATACTCAGAAGTACATTCCACCAAATTCAAGTAAGTAGATATAGGATTGCAGCCTAAATGTGGAATAGTTCTCAGTGGTAGTGAAATATAGCTATATTGATTACAGCAGGCATGGAAAGGGAAAGAGGGAATTATAGTGGAATTTGAAGATAGTAGCATTTATGTATTCTTAAGACGTATACGAATTATATGGTAATGTGTTAAATGGTTATGCAATTATGACCACCCACACTTAAAAGCATAAGGCAGAATTCTATGCTAGCCCTTCTAAGTAAAGGGCAGAACATTTAACAGTAGATTGACTATCTTGATTTTTTTAAGATGATGGTGATGGATGTTTTTGCGCAGTACTTAGCTTAGCAGTAGTTGAATTATTTAAATTCTGTTCATTTATATAGGGGGGAAAACAACTATTTGTTGCACATAGCAAAACCATCCCAATATGGATATTTGTGGTCATTTTTTGAAACTGAAAACAACTAAACGTAAGGCACCTACAGAACACTTGATTTCATCATCTTGGGTGGTATTTTGTGCACTCCTGAAATAGTGTTGTGGCTGATGTTTCTGGCTATAAATCATATATAAGTTAGAATTCCTGATGTAGCTCCTTTTCTCTCATAACAAAACTTTCACTATTCATCAAGCTTCTATTGTGTTTAGTTAATATTCTTCCTCTTCTTTTAATTTGGTAGCATTGCCGTAGTATTCAACTTGCTTTGGAATCTGCCACAGATTATCATCATTATTTTTTAAAAAAATTATACTCCACCTTTTAGGACAACTCATAATGCGGCCTACATAATTCAACAGCAATAAAAACGTCATATGGTTGGTAAAAGCAATAAAATCACGACATATCAACGTAACATAAAACAGTACTATTAAAAAGAGCATCGTATTTCAGGATTCAAAGCCTTTATCATGCATGTTAATATTTGTATGTTTGACCATTTAACTTGAGCACAATCTATGCACTGCCAAAATGAGGCAATTGGCTACTATTGCTATTGAATGAAGTGTGGTCCTTTAACATGTAAGTATCATACAATGTTTTGTGTGCTTCGCGGTCTCTGTGATTCACACATATGGGCTCTGCGCCTGTGCAGAGTCTCATTTGGGAAAATTCTATAGCTGAGGCGTTTGGGGATGGAACCCCTCTCCTGCTGCGTACTGCGCATGACCGAAGGGTTCCCGCCAATTCCCCTCAGTTCTCTTTCAACCACCATCATGGAAGCATCGTTTGGGATTTTCTCTTCATCTTTTGAGATATTTCTTCTAGAGACATTTCTTCTGTTCATTTTTTCATTGAAAGTAAAGACGAGAAGTGGAATTCCTTTGTTTTTTTCTATTCGTTCTCGGGACTCGTGTCGGCGATCCCAAGATTGCCCTCAGGAGCGTAATAATAATAATAATAATAATAATAATAATAATAATATCTTTATTTCTTACTCTCCTCTCCCTCTGGATTGAGGTGGGGAACAACATTAAAAGCAAATGATATAAAATACATAAAACTGATTAAAACATATAAAAACGAATACATTATTAAAATACCAATAAACTCTTAAAATTTGACTGGGTAGGCCTGTCAGAAGAGATCAGTCCTTATAACTTTCTTAAATTCTGGAAGACTGTTAAGTTGGCGGATCTCTTCCGGCAGCCCATTCCACAGTCTGGGAGCTGCAGAAGAGAAGGTCCTCTGGGTAACAGTTGTCAGCCTAGTTTTGGCTGACTGTAGTAAGTTCTTCCCAGAGGACCTGAGTGTGTGGGGCGGATTGTATGGGAGAAGGCAATCCCACAGGTAACCTGGACCCAAGCCATGTAGGGCTTTAAAGGTAATGACCAACACTTTGTACTTTGCCCGGAAACTAATTGGCAGCCAGTGAAGTGATTTTAAAGCTGGTGTAATATGGTCACCCCTAGGTGAACCGGTGACCAACCAGGCTGCCATATTTTGAACTAGTTGAAGTTTCCGGACTAGGCACAGAGGTAGCCCTATGTACAGTGCAGTGCAGAAGTCGAGCCTTGAAGTTACCAGCACATGCACTACCGTCCTTAGGTCTTCCAACTCTAGGAAAAGGCGCAGGTGGCACAACAGCCAAAGCTGATAGTAGGTACTCCTGGCCGTCGCATCTATCTGGGCTGTCATTTGGAGTGACGAATCCAGGAGCACCCCCAAGCTGCGAATACAGTCTTTCAGGGGGAGTGAAGCACCATCCAGAACTGGTTGACACACCTCCAAAACCATGTTGGGGCCTTTGACAGTAAGCACCTCTGCCTTATCTGGATTCAGCTTCAGTTTGTTTTTCCTCAACCGGCGCATTACCTCCTCCAAGCATTCATTCAGAGGAGACGCACTATCCTTAGCTGACGCTGTTGTCAAAGGCATAGAGAAATATATTTGGTTGTCATCAGCATACCGATAGCACCCTGCCTCATGCCTCCTGATGATCTCTCCCAGCAGTTTCATGTAGATGTTAAACAACATTGGGGAAAGGATGGCGCCTTGTGGTATGCCACACAACAGCTCCTTCTTTGAGGAGCAACTATCCCCAAGCATCACCATCTGGAACCTGCCTGAGAGGTAGGACCAGAACCACTGAAGCACAGTGCCCCCAATTCCCAATCCCCTAAGGCGTTCCAGAAGGATACCATGGTCGATGGAATTGAGATCCAGAAGTACCAGCAGGGACACACTCCCTCTGTCAATACTCAAGTGTAGTTCATCCACTAAGGCGATCATCGCAGTCTCAACTCTATATCCTGCCCTGAAGCCGGTTTGAAATGGGTCTAGAAAATCTGTATCATCCAAGACTGCTTGGAGTTGGAAGGCAACTGCCATCTTGATCACCTTGCCCAGAAATGGACGTATCAATACTGGTCTGTAGTTAATAAAGTCCAGGGGGTCCAGGGAGTGCTTTTTTAGAAGTGGCTGTACCACCACTTCTTTTAAACATGATGGAAATCTCCCCTCCCTGAGAGATGCATTAATAATCTGTTGTAGTCTAATTGCATCTCCTCCCTGGGCAACCAGCCAAGAAGGACAGGGATTGAGAGGACAAGTTGTCCTCACTCATCCAAGCAGCTTGTCCACGTCCTCAGTACTCACTAACTGAAACTGATCCAGTGCAATTCTACTCACTGAGTTGCTGGACACTCCATTGTCAGCTTCTGCTATAATGACGGCATCTAAATCAGCTCTTATCAGAGAGATTTTATCTGTGAAATGATCGTTAAACGTGTCTTAACGAACTACTGAAGGCTCTAAGATCGGGTTCAGGGGGAAAGGTGTCTGAGTTAGAGCCCTCACCACCCTGAACAGTTCTGCTGGACGTGAATTCGCAGATGTAATGCGTGCAGAGAAGAAAGCTTTCTTCACTGCACGTATTGCCACCTCATAGGAACGAAGATGTTCTCTATGTCATGTCTTGTTGCATATAAGTTGAGTTTTCCACCATCGGTGCTCCCACTTCAACTCCCTGTGGTCTTCTGTATACCAGCATGCCTGGTTAGAAGCGGGTCGGGGAGGACTTTGGGGGCAATCTTATTGATAGCCCTACGCAAAGATCTTACGCCAAGAAATGGTCTGCTTTTTCGGACGTCGCTGAATTGCATGTTTTCATGCCGAAGGCAGCCTCATTGCAAAAGATTCTTCATTTTTGCATACTCCATTTGAGAGGGGTCTGGGTCCTTCATTGATTAAGGTTTACCTTTCTGCAGTTTCCTCAGTTCATCCCCATGTTGGGGCTTTACTGTTTTTTCGCGCCCATTGTCGAAAACATTTCTTAATGGGCTAAGGAACCTCGCCCCACCAGTTCGTCCTGTTGTGCCAACATGGAGCTTGTCTGTGGTTTTGAACGTTCTCTTGACGGCTCCATTTGAACCTTTAGCTAAGGTTGACCTGAGATGACTCTCTTGGAAGACAGCTTTTCTGGTCACAATAACATCATCGTGCCAATCCAGCGAGCTATGTGCGCTCCATGTCGACCCCCTTATTTAACGTTTCACAAAGATAAGGCTCTTCTTTGTCCAGATGTTGCGTTTCTTCCGAATGTCATTTCTGATTTTTATTTAAATCAGGATATAGTATTGCCAACATTTTTTCCTCCTCCTTCATCCAAACTGGAGACCAGTCTACATAGCTTGGATGTACGCAGAGCATTGGCCTTTTACAAGGACAAAACGAGTTCCTTTCAAAAATCACCTAGGCTTTTTGTATGCTACTCTGGACAGCGCAAGGCCTTGCCATTATCTCTGCAGTGCTTTTTGGCCTGGATAGTCAGGACTATTTCCTTGGCATGTGAACTAGAAGGCTTACCTCTGACAGACCCAGATCATGATTACTCAACACGAGCAATAGCTGCTTCGACAGCATTTGACAGGGGAGTCAGAATATCGGACCTGTGCGGGGTGGCGACCTGGTCGACACTATTGATGTTCACCAAGAGCTACCGCCTTGATGTCAGGGCTCGAGCTGACTGTGCATTTGGGAGAGCAGTGCTGTCATCCCTTCTGGCATAGCCACCATCCCACCTCCTGGTAAGTCAGCTTGCTAATTGCCCATATGTGCGAATCACAGAGACCATGGAGGAGAAATACAGGTTGCTTACCTGTAACTGTAGTTCTTCGAGTGGTCATCTAGGCATTCACACAGCCCACCCACTAACCCCGCATCGGTGTCGATACCGAAAGGTCGATACCAGAGGGGAGATACTTCCTTGGTTCTGGGTCCACGATGTCAGTCTTTTAGAACTGAGGGGAATAGGCAGGAACCCTTTGGTCCTGCGCAGTACACAGCGGGGAAGGGGTTCCCGCTCAAAACACCTCAGCTATAGAATTTTCCCAAACGAGGCTCCGCGCAGGCGCAGAGCCTATATGTGTGAATGCACAGATGACACTCGAAGAACTACAGTTACAGGTAAACAACATGCATTTTTTACTCCTCTAATGGAGGAAAAGTTACACTAGCAAACATGATACTCCTCAAACATTAATTCACTTCCCTCTCAAGTTCCCTCTACTTTTCTTCCAGTATCCCACCTCATCCTCTGCCTCTCCAAAGATCTCTCTCCCATTTTTCCTTTCATACGTTTCTCAAGATCTGCCTCTTTCAAATTTCTTCAGCTTAATTTCAAGATTTCTCCCCTCAAATTTTTCTTCTCATCTCCTCTGAAGATACATCTTTCCTGGATTTTTTACCTTTCAAGGATGTATGTGGATCTCTCCCTTTCACACAGGAAACGGGCAAAAAGAGAGTGTGAGAGAGAAAAAACTAATATTTCTGCTCTCACTGGGTTTTCTACAAGCTACGATGTTAAAACTTAAAGAAAAAAACAAAGCAGTTGAGGCTGTAGTATAAACGAGATACCTTAATTATAGGCAGACACGCCTATAAAGTAGTAGAAACAGCGAAGTTGTGAGTGCTAGAATAAAGTGATGAGCAGGGGCCCACCATCTGCTCTCCTATAAGAAAAATGTAGCTAAAAGCGGCGGTGTGGAGATAACAGTTTTTTGGTTGTGGGATCTCCAGTGATGATATCAATTTATTAAAGGATCTGTTAGGATACATTTTTTTCTGGAAAACGATGGTGACATCTATCCTATTGGCATTTTCATAACCCCAACTGCATATGGCCAGAGCCCATATCTTTAGATGCAATTCTACCAGGGTAGATATATTGAGATATAGTTATAAAATATATTTAAATTAAATGAATATTTCAAGGAGACCATATATGCTCGGTCTCTTTTTCTTGAGGGATTGCATCAGTGAAGTCAAATGGGCAAGTTAAAGTTGCTTGGAGCTATGTTGCATGCTTTTACTTTAAGAAAGTTATTGTCTAGTATTTAACTCCCAGATCACTTGAAAGGTTTTTCTGCTTTACCATATCCATTCAGAATATCCTTGTTCCAAAATTCAAAGCAAAACAAGCCTGGAAGTTAATTTGATTTTTTATGACTGCTCCTTTTCTTACCTCAAGGAAGATGCTTATTGGTGGGAGTGTATGTGAAAGCTTGTAGTGATATGAAAGATACTCAGAAATTACATGGTCCAGGAGAATAAAATACTGATTCCCTACTTGATGTAGAAATTTGTGCTGAGTTAAAGCTACATCCTTAGCATTGCAGCTCCATTCTCATGCTTTAAAAGTGGGGAGGGACTTTCATTCTTTTTGTGGATTGGGTTGGAGATATTTAGAAATATTTCAGGGGTGGGGGACTTATGTTTAATGGTGGGTAGCTAAGCTTCCTTCTCTCTTTCTTTTTTGAAAGCATTAATGTTTTTGCAGCTGTACCAAGCAACTGCAGAGCTCCTAGCCTGCTCTGCCCTCCCCCAATGCTGCTTTACAATGTCTCTGTGGAAGGATGCTATGGCATGAGATGGCATACTTCTAAGAATATGGCTAAGGGAGAAATGGCTGCCCCCAGTGGGGTCCACAAGAGGGAGAACATATATTATCAATAAGTCCCAATGCAGTCATCCTGTTAATTGGTGTTTTTGAAAATACTGTGTTTGAAGTGCTAAATGTAAGCAACACTAAGTGTCTCTTTTGAGGCAAAAAGAGTGAGTTATAAACAAATGTATGTGTGTATATATATATATATATATATATATATTCCATTATAAGCTATTTCATTCCTATGGCTATTAGACCAGATGGAAAAAGCTTACTCCAGTCCTATATAAACTGAATGGGAATCTGTGAATATATAAAATTGGGGGCTATCTCTATCACACAGAGCACAGTGTCGGCAGATGAGAGATTTGGATTTCAGCAGCAGCACAAGAAAACATCTCATCTGCTCTGTTTCATATTGGGAGCCAATTCCAACTTCTGCTCCAGAATAGGAGCAACGTAGTGCTGTACAACAGCTGCTGTGCAGTCCGGCAACACACGACCAGGGTCCCTGGAGGGAATGGCCCCTATGGCCTCTGAAGTAGCATTGTATGGGCTGTCATTCCTAGCACTTTCAGAAAGGATGGTTATAAAGTATATTACATGAGGGCTTATAACATATAAAATATATACTGAATTTATTAGAATTGTAGGATATGTTTTAAAGTGGGTGGGTGATATTTCATGCCTTAAATGTATGTAATTGCCTTGGTTACAGGGGTGGGTTACACTATCTGCCTGTTTTGGCATAAATGCCATATCACACATTTGTTTTCTATGTCATGTGCAAACTTAGAGCTAATATATGCATTCCACAGAATGTAGACTGAGGTGGTAGAATTTTTCACTATACTGCTTCAGATTGCAGGTAAGTGTAATGTTTTAATGCTCCCTTATAGTTTTAACAAAGGTCTCGTCCTAGTTGGCTTCTCTTTCTCTACAGTAGTTTACCACATGTGGGGTGGGGTGCTTTTTTTAATGAGAAGCACCTAGGAAACAAATACAGGCACCATTGCAGTCAGAAAAAAACACTCACACAACTCCATGTAATTGCACCCTCGGAAGAGAGGCAGGTGTGGTGGCGGCGGCCACAAATTTTGGCAGTGTTTCTGTGTGTGGAGTCTTGGATGTTAAGGAGAAGGGTTCTACTATAGTGATGCCGTAGTCTTCTACGTGTGGGGGATTTATTCATTATTTTTATTCACTCTGTATCCCACGTTCCACCGAAACCATTGTAGGGAGAAGCTTTCAGTCATGAGGAGTGGTCCTGCCCACACATGGGTTTATCTGTAAGAAGGCCTGGTACACAAGCTGTTCCAGAATACTGTGAGATGACCTTTTAACTACTACAGGCAAAATCTTTTTTAACACTGGAATAAGATGCAAACTCATTGTGTCTCACAGTTTCTTTGAAGCAATGAATGCGGTACCATAGTCAAAATTCTGCACCTGGATTTTCATTCCTTATTAGGTGCTTGTTTGTATGCCGTAATTCAAAATGTGCTAATTGCCACTCTGTGCTGACTGCTGACTGACTCTACAAATAGTGATAAATACTTTATTTTCACATCGGGGTTTTGGAACTGCAGCTTTCACAGATAGGAGTACCTTAGATAGAAATACATTCCTACATATATGGTGATTAAATTTGCTGCACAGCATTCTATTAGGGGAATGCGGATTACAGTTTTTAGATTTTCACTGCACTTTGAAATTTTTAACTTACATTTAATAAAGTGTCATAAAATATTTGCAAGTGGTGAAACCGTCACTTTTGTTTATATTTATGCACAGGAAAAATCCTTTAACTGCATTCATAGTCCAGGATTTGTCAGTTAGATTTAAACGAGCATTATGAAACATAAGCCTGGAACGGTAAATTTCATTTGCTTGATGGTATTTTCTGCTTATCCTGTTTTATTAGGTCTCCAGAAATGCACTGTGCTGGAAATACATCAGCAGTGTAAACTTTTTATATGTTAATTTCAAGCACTGCTTATCTTCTGGCAACTTTTTCAGGGAGCAAAGGGACTACCAAAAATACAGTCTCTAATATTATTAAGAAAAAATTAATAGCTAAGTATAGGCTGACCATATGAAAAGGAGAACAGGGCTCATGTAACTTTAACAGTTGTAGAGAAAAGGGAATTTCAGCCAGTGTCATTTGTATGCATTTAGTCCCTGGTGAAATGCCCTCTTCATCACAACAGTTAAAAGTTGCAGGCACTATACTAGAGTGACCATATACAAAAGAAGGCAGGGCCCCTGCAACTTTAACTGTTGTGATGAAGAGGGAATTTCACCAGGAACTAATTGCATACAAATGACACTGGCTGAAATTCCCTTTTCTCTACAACTGTTAAAGTTACATGAGCCCTGTCCTCCTTTTCATATGGTCAACCTAGTTAAGTATAGGTTATTAAGATGCCCTATATCGCCTGGCTGGGGAGCCATGGAAGTTGCTCTATATGCCCAGCAGGGCTTTTGATTATCCACCTCCCCTAATAAACAAACAAACAAACAAAATCCTACTGTGCCCCATGATAAGATATATTTGGTGGGAAAGGTTTGCTATAAATTAGGAATGTTTGAAGAATTTAATCGTGAATACTGGTATGAACTGACCTGATCCGTGCCTTCTTGACGAATGTGTGAATTGGAATGTAGCTAACAATCAGATTATGCATTTCTCGCAGTGATGTGATGTAATGCTTGGCTGAAAAACAAAATGCATTTTGAAATGGAATGTACTACATTTAGAGACTGGGGTGCTGAGTAGAGAAGAAATGAAAGCAGACAAGTAGTTCTAAGTCGTAGTTTGCCTAAGCTCTAATTTGGGGTGATATTCAAATTGAACCACTGTAGTAGTTAGTTCCTGAACCACTGTAGTAGTTAGTTCCCTGAGTTATTTATTCACTTAAATTTATTATAACTATTAAAATAAAACCTACTGCATAAAAACATGTAAAAAAAATAGTTTAGAAAGCAACAGTATTAGCACCCCCTCAAATGAAATTAGGGTGGCCACTGATGCATCACCAAAAAATGGGGGGGGGGAGATAAATCGCCAAAACAGAGGACAAAAGAGAATATAGATTTGTATAAAATGTGCACATGCTAATTTACATGTTAGGCATCGCTGTAATTTACATAGAAATATGATGTCATAGTGGAGAACACTGTGACCACATGACCCTTGTGCCTGCCTGTTCAGTCTGTAGTTCAGGTGCTACATTTTGATGGGCAACTTTGCTGGCGACCCAAGTAGCCATGGTGGCTTCGAGTGCCTTTTTTCCATCTTTGACTGGTTCACCAGCTACTGCCTCTCTTGGAAACGGATAGCTTGGCCACAATGATAGAGGCACTACTAAGCTCAAGACTGGATTACTGCAATGCAGTCTATGTGGGGCTGCCCTTAAGGCTGATCTGGAAGCTGGAGCTACTTCAGAATGCACCTGCTTGCCTGTTGTCAGGAGCTGCCCCCTTTCAGCATGCAATTCCTTTGCTGAGGGAACTACACTGGCTGCCTATTGGCTACCGGGCCAGGGTTCAGGTTTTGGTATACATGTATTAAGCCCTAAACCAATTGAGACCAGGATACCTGAGAGAGTGCTTTGTCTCTTATCAACCTGTCTGGTCACTGAGGTCATCAGATGGCATGCTCCTGGTGTTTCCACATAAACCTATGGCCTGATTGGAATCCACCCAGAGAAGAGCCTTCAGTGTGGTGGCCCCCTTCATATGGAACTCTATTTCTGGAGACCAGACAGGGACTCACATTGTGTTGTTTTCAGTACTTCCTGAAAACATATTTATTTCAAGAAGCCTTCCGTGATTGACCAGCCTCGGTCAATCTGTTTTTAAAAGCAATTTTTAAAATCAGTTTTTAAAAGCAATTTGTTTATATGTTTTATTCTTTTTATTCTTTTTAACCCTACCACTGCTCTGGAATCTGTTTAGATGTGGAGTAGTATATAAATATTAAAATTAACTAACTAGCTAACTAAATAAACTTCAAGGCCCGTACTCTCTCTCTCTTGTGGTTCTTTATCTTTGAATCGGACTTGAACAGGACAGCACTTCAAATACACGACACCTTCTAATAGAGAATGATCCTCTGACAACCCTTCAAATAAAGGACTGTCCTCTACCCTAGATAAAACAATATTCAACTCTAGATTGAAATAAATCAGAAAGAATGATGCTGAAAAGCCCCACTTGGCATTGAAAGCGCAGGCCAGTCAGCTCTAGGTGAGCCTCTCTAGGGAGAGGATTCCAAAACAGGGGCTTCACAATGTAAAAGGCTCTTTTTACAGTCAATGCCTGCTTCAGTCCAGAAAGTGGGGGCCTCAGGGAAGGGCCACCAAATATAATATCTCAGGAGGTCATAAGACAAGGGTGGGCAACTTGTGGCCCTCCAGATGTTTTGGCCTATAATTCTCATGTTCACTAATATTGGCTAGGGCTGATGGAAGTTGTAGACCAAAACAACTGGAGGGCCACCAGTTGCCCATCCCTGGTTAGGAGAAAGTGGTTCATTGGGTACCTGGGTCTTAAGTAATTTAGGCTTTAAAGATAATAATTGGCAGCCTGAATTATTTTTGAAAATGTACCAGAAGCTGGTGGAGTTGTTTCAAAACTGGCATTATGTGATCCATATAACTAGTCCCGGTAATCTTGAGATGATCTTGCTCTTCATTTACTGTTGCCATACTTTTATTTTACTCATAACTCAGACTTTCATGAAGAAGGTCAGAGGTAGGCTGACCAGATAAAATCCAGGTCATGGCTCATGTAACTTTAACAATTGTAGAGAAAAGGGAATTTCAGCCAGTGTCATTTGTATGCAATTAGTTCCTGGTGATATTCCCTCTTCATCACAACAGTTAAAGGTGCATGCACTATACTAGAGTGACCATATACAAAAGAAGGCAGGGCCCCTGCAACTTTAACTGTTGTGATGAAGAGGGAATTTCACCAGGAACTAATTGCATACAAATGACACTGGCTGAAATTCCCTTTTCTCTACAACTGTTAAAGTTACAGGAGCCCTGACCTGGATTTTATCTGGTCACCCTAGCCAGAGGACACATAGTTCCATGTGCAGTTTCCCATTTAGACAGCTTGACGGGCCCAGACCTGCTTAGCTTCAGTACAACTGCTTTATGATAGTTCTCAGTGTGTGCTGTTCCCCCCCTTTTTTGTTAAATAAAGATGGTTCTGCTTTGTGAATGTTTCCACCTCAAGGCTAAGTCCTTTCAAAAATACCTATACATGTAAGTTGTTTTAATATTGTTGCATAGTGATAATTGGATGCATACATAATATTCAGGGTCTATCAATTGTCCATGTTCTGAGTCTAGCAATTGTATTTATTATAACAATCAGCAAATTAATATTTGTGTAACATTTTGGAATCTAAAACGGCATAATACTTTGTCAGTTGTGTATCAGAATTTGATTCCCTAGGCTTTTCTTGTATGCATTTATGAAGATGAAGATATTAAGAACTTGCATGAGCAAATTTTCACTATGGAAGATCTAGGTACTTCAGCAGGTAACATATAACTGAAATCTTTTTTGTAGTTGTCAAAACAAGCAGATCTAACTTTGTACATTTTCTGTTAAAACTAAAAGCACCATGACAGTCTGAAGCCTGGTTAAATCAATATAAGAAGCAAACAGATTTTCCTTTCCAGGATTCATTAAGAGTCTTGACATGTTTTGAAGAGGCATTTCAGACATTTTTGTGCCACTGAGGGTCTCTTCTCATGAACTAGTTTGTACTTTGGAACAGTAGCAAAGGTCAAAATATATGCACCAGCATTAACTTTGATGGGTATATGTGCATGTTTCAAACATTGCTTTTCCCTTTGAAACACAAGGGAATGTATTTGTTGCATGGTGATATTCTGTTTTGATGCCTGGATAGCTGACCATATGGAGCAAATCTGCACATTTTATTGTAGATCATGAAATATTTCCTATGCCATCAGAGCTTCCGAAGGAGGCGGGAAACAATGATAATGTTAACCTACTGGCTGCTTGGTGACTGTCATTGTTTGTAGTCTACCTGTCAGTTCTCAGTTTTGTTGATATGTGGAACAGCATTGTCCTGATGTCTAAAGTCACTCACAATTAGCTTGAACTAGAAAAACTGCCAGTTTGGGCTTGGCTTAGAAAGATAAAGTAGATAGGAGTGACCTGGTATTTGCTTTTCAGTCTTTCAAAATTACCATGGATTTTGTCAATAGAATGTATTTTGCTCAGGCAGAAATAAGACAGCACTGGAAAGACATTTTGTCCAGTGTTGCAAGTTAGCTTTTAGCGTACAGCTAATGTCTGTCTTTACAAATACTCTATAAAGGATCTGTAAAGAAACTGCAGGTACTTTATTGATTTAAATGTGTTGCTAAAAATGCTTTAAAATCATATCCTATTACCTCAGACCTGTATTAGTTTTGGACATACTTCCCTCACTGTTGCATGCAACTTAGTAGTATGGCAAGTAAAAATGTCCCTTAAATATATTGTAATAATAGTAGGAACTAAAGTGTTTTGTTGGCGCATGGAGGGAAGCAGTTTTGGAAAACACCAGCAGAAAACTGAAGCCGTTGTGAGATCAGTTATAGTAACAGTTGCAGAATGTTAAATAGACTTTGTGCAGGGTTATAAGATGTTATTTAATACATTTCTATCCCATATTTTAGGGTATTCACCTTTCTAAGATAGCTTACAAACCATTTGGTAAAACAACTGTATAAAAAATACAACCTTTTAAAACAGCAACATTAAGAAACATTTAAAATAATATAACACCTGTGGTATCAGTTTATAAAGTTGGTAGCAGCAAGTATTAAATATATGGTGTGTGTTTGTAATCTGACTTAATGCACATGTACTGTGAGATGCCTTGAGTGTCTTCAATGGATAGAATGGCAGGATATAAATATTTTAATAAACAAAGCAAAGCACATAAAATACCTATGTTTAGTCTTGCACTTGGTTCTTGCTGTTAAATACATCTTCTATTTCAAATTCTGAATTTATGGATATCCTAACCTAAAATATATGCATTTGGAACCACTAGTTGACTGAGATCATGAAGCTCCTGGTCCTTATCACACCCTTGTGACTGATGTTGTATATTGCAGAGGCTTGTAGGATACCAACTAGTCATTCCTTGCATCCCCACGATCTATCTAGCATCACTGTGTCCTCTTACCCGTCAGTTTTCCTGAGGCCTACCCATCAGTAGATCTCAGACCCTGAGCCCCAATGAGCAGCTGTTATTTCTCAAATTCAGGTGCCTGCCTTCATTTGCCCCTGGAATCCACTGGGATCCCATGAGTGGTATTCCATTTTTAATTCAAATTGTTACCTGCTCTGAATATAAATAGTAGTAGAATAGTAGGGAATAAATAAAGCAGCGCTGAGGAGGGGGAGAGTGCTTTCCATCTGCTGTTTGCAACTTTCAAAAAAAATTGCTGTCCCGGTCAATCTCTTATGGTTTTCCAGAGTACTTTGAATGGCTTTTCTTTTAAAGAAACAGGATAAATACTTAGACAGATACATGGGGCTATAGTATTCCTGTATCTATTTCACTCTATTCCTCTTCTAAAATGATCATTTTATTCGAAGGACAGACATTCTATGGTGGAGCAAGATGATTGCTTAGAGAGGGTGGATTGTTTGCAGCCTACTAAGGCTAGTGAAAAAGAGTGAAAATAACATCTCTCAAAACAAATCCACATTTTGTCTGAAAATGTGCCTGAGTTTAATTATTATTATAATAATTGTAATAATTATTTTTTTACATTTCTATACTGCCTCATAGCCGAAGCTCTCTGGGCGGTTTAAGATGCCTCATAATATAACACAAAAGCAATTTTTCTAATATAAGTCAGTAACGCTATAACTAGTGAAGATTAGGTGAAGCTTTACCAGATTATGTGCTCCAACTATAAGAAGATTTGTCGGTGTGACAAATATAGAGTTTAGAAAAATATTATTACATAGAAAAATATGTAAATCAAACAGAATTACCTTACAATAATGTTGACTGTAACACAAGTTGTGTGAAGTTTGTAACTGGCAAATAGTTGTAATTTGAGGTGGGGCTGATGCATTAGCTCAGTATTTGAAGATTCTTTAAAGTCAATTTAAATTACTTTGGGGAATGGCTTAAAAATCCTTACCTTTTTGTGTTGGTTGTTTTCCTGTAAGTCATTTGTATGTACTGCAGTTCCAGAGACAAATAGCTTATACCTTTCTGTTGTGTAAGGATGCAACTTCACATTTAAATATATTGTAAAACATTACACAAATCTGTAATTATATTACTTTTAAAAGAAAGCCTTCATCTATCCTAAGTTCGTTTGATGTCCCTTCCCTGCTGACTCTATTTTTTCCTTGTTCCCACTTTACATTAATGTGAAGAGACAGTTGAGTAAATGCACAATGAACTTCAAAACCTAGTAATTGTTTTTCAGAAAGAATGAAACTTGCGAATTAGATATGGATTGTAAAAGAACACCAGAGCTGATTAGTGTTCGTTAGGTTTGCCTGCTGGACCGTTCTGACACCTGTCTTCCAGCTTTCTCGATAAATGCCACGGCTGATCCCTCTATACTGCCAGTCACATGACAGCAAGCGAGAGCTTGTGGGTGGGAATTAAAAAGATTCCCAGTGAACCTTGTCAGGCTTAGCAATTCATGGAACTCGACATAAAAGGCAACGTTAAACAAAGATGAGTTGAATCCATTTACATGCAAACTCTAGTTATCTGTGTTTAAAATTAAAAGAGAGAGAGAGAGAGAGAGAGAGAGAGAGAGAGAGAGAGAGAGTAGAATGGATGAATGTTTAAGGAGGTTATTATTCCTTTCTTCATAAGCTGTGCAGATAATAAGCTTCTAAGATGTCGAGGTTTGATTGGGGAGTAAGCCAACTTTGGGGGCATTGAAAAATTGCTTTTTCTTTTTCTTTTTAAGGAAATATCCATTTCATCCTAAACCATCTGGTTGCATCTTGTTTACAGCACAGTATGCCCATTTGTGCTTATTAATCATGCTTATACAAGTATCTTAATTACTCCCGGTGTAGCTGCTCTGTCTTGAACTCAGGAATTGACCTTTCCCTTTTTATTCCTTGAAATCATTAATCATACATAATCAACGGCAATGGGACACAAGAGGAGGCTTCCAGTATTCAAAAACCACGTACCAGTCCTGAGAAGAAATGCAGACCAGAGTGACTCCACTGCTAGCAGTCAGACATATCTTAATTAATGACGTGTGTGTCTTGTGTGGGTGTGCATTAGCTGTTATTATTTTCCTCTTTCTACCTATCCAGAAGCTGCATTAATTTGCTGCCCTAAAAATCGTGTGGAAAATTTCCCTTCTGTACTGAAAAGCAAGAGACAAGGTTTCATTGGGTTGTAAATAGCTGCCCAGTGTTTTATTTTCCCCTTCAGTCATATTTGGTTTTTAAGAACCATCCAAATTCTCTTCTCTGTGAATCCCACATATTAGGAGTTGTAGTTATTTTCACAATATGCAAATATTACATGTGTGTTTGTGTGCACGTGCGCTCTTATTCCCCCCCCCCCCCAAATGTTTGGCAAATAAATGCTTGTCATTTGCATTCATCTGAATAGTATTTTTAAGTAATGGCATAGGGAGTGAGGCTGAAAACATCAATGGATTATTAATAGGTATTATTATTAGATCGCTAATTACAGACTTAAAATTGTGGATATTTAATTAGATGTAATTTTAGTGAGCCTTCCATGAGTTCTGTATTCAATTAGTGTTGACTGCATGCTTCCTTTAATTGTAATCAACGCATCAAAGGTGATCTTTTGTAAAAGGTGGGGGGGTTTGCCTTAAATGGCTGGATTTCATATTGAATATGCATGTTCTGTTTAATCGTTTCATGGTCAATAATGAGATGAAGTAGTGGCAACAAGTACTCCCTTTCTCAGTAGACTTAAATTATTATATAGATTTGATTATGTTTCTTTTTCGTTTGTTTGTTTGTTTGTTTTAGTTTTAGTAATATTGGGGACAAAAAGACTCAAATTCCTAAAGGTAAACGAAAAGGAGCAAAATAACTCATAGAGACATGAAACAGAAAATCTATATAGCTAAGAATAATCGCATTCTCATTTTAACAATTGCCATTCCAATATAACATGAGTATAGGGCTTGCTGGCTTCATTATTATCATGAAAATTACGTGCTTCACTCCAACACAAGTAAGTAAATGTTTACCTGGAGCAGGCAGACAAGGTGGCTTAAAATAGAATAATATAGAATTACTAAAATACTTCCTTAAACTGCAATGAAACACCCAAATAAAACATCAAGAGAAATACTTAATTGCAAAATTAAGAAGTCAGGTCTTCTGCCCCAAATCCTAATGGAATAAATAGGAATTAACAGACTTTCTAAAACCTGTAAGAGAGTAAATTTGGCAGACCCTCCTATGGAGCGTGTTACACAAGCATAGTGCCACCACAGAAAAAGTCCTGCTGCTTCCAGACCAAGGCCAAGGGTATCCCCCCATAGAGTGCATTGCAATAATCCACTCTTAATGGGTGTGTGTGTGTCTTCATGGGGGTTTTCCTGCAGCTTGGGTATGTTGTGAGGTCCTTTGCAGCATATGATATTGTGGCCAGCGCACATCCAACCAGCTACTTCTGCCTTGTAAAGTCGCAAGATTGCAGAGTTGTTTTACTGCATTCTTACTGCATGCTCTCGCTCTGCAATGTGCCCCCGTTCCTCCACATTAAATCCTGGGCATGCCTGTGACATGGCCATAATGTGGTTAAGAGATGGGGCTGCCCCTTTCCCCCCATTACTCCTTTTCCTAGACCGTTCCATTGAGAGCTGTAATTATGTGCTTTCTTATTGCTCCATTACTCCCTTCTCTGATACTGTGTTAGTTTGCTTCTCTGATACTGCATTAGTTCGCTTCTCTGATATTCTATTATTTAGCTTCTCTGATATTCTATTATTTAGCTTCTCTGATGTTGTATTATTTAGCTTTTTTGATGCTTGCAGTAAATACGGGCAGGAAGCTATAACTCATTAACAGTATGCTGAAATGCGGTAAAATTTGTGTTCTTATAAGGAGCCTTTGGACCCTGTCCAGGATCATTGGGGATTTTTGCTTCCTCAAGGAAAACTGGGCAATTTCCCCTCCCCTATTCGGCCATTGCCTATGTTCCAATCCATTTCCCCCCTTTTGGAACATTTCTGCATATCCAAAACTGCACATTTCTGGAGTGGTGAACATGGAGCTCTTATTCTTTCCTTTGCCATTGAACAGCTGTGCATCTCCAGTTTATCAAAATAGAGATCTGCCACATTAATTCCTTCCCATTCCCATTCATAAAACAGGAGCAGGGGGAGCCTGGAGAGGGGTGTGTAACAAGCCTTTCTCATTGATGACCTTGGTTCTACCCCACCCTGGAAGTTTGTTTTTCCCAGCCCTGAAAAACCAGGTTATAGGGATGGCTGGCTCCACCATGTAACATTGATGGAGCAATGGTGCTTTCATCACACAGTGGAGAATAAGAACAATGTACTTTCTTCCCATGCTCATGAAGATGGGGAGCTGATTTTAAGTTTTAAATGCTTTATTGTAAAATTGTGAATGTACAAAACAGCAGGAAGTAGATTGCACATCATTATATAATCCAGCCTCGAGGTTACCAATGCCTGAACCACCAAGGCCAAGCTATCACTGTCCAGGAATGACTGAAGCTGGCATACCAGCCAAAGTCACTTGAGCCTCCAGTGACAAAGATGGATCTAGGAGCATTCCTAAATGACATGTCTGTTCCTTCAGAGGGTGTACAACCCCACACAGAACAGGCAACCAAACTATGGCCTAGACCCATGACCCACCTACCCACAGCGCTTCAATCAGTTTACTACCCCTCATCCAGCCCACCACTGCATCTGTGCAGCAGTCCAGAGCTTGCATGGCCACACCCGATTCAAATTTAGAGAAATAATGTTCCAAATGCCTGAATGCTGCTCTGAACAGCATTCATACAGATGCTAAACAGCGCTGGGGATTAAATAGTGCTAAAGGGCCAAAGCATGTTCGCCCAACGATACTCTCTGAGACTGACCCTGCAGGTAGGATTGGAACCATGAAGTCTCATGGCAGAGAAGAGGCAATCTTGGCATGGACATTGAAGCCACCAAGGGCAACTATCCTTGGTTCCTCCACACTATGCTCAAGATCCCTTTGGCCAGCTCACCCAGGGAGGCTGCTTGGGCAGCAGGGTGGGAAGTAGCACCCCAAATCTGTCTCTTTGGCTTACCACCAGACAGAAGGTCTCCTGTCTGGCTCCTGGACAAAATGATTCCCTGATAACAGAAGTGGATGTGTGATGGACCACGATGAAACACACACATCCCCAGTCTGCCTTGGTGCTGTACCACGTATCTAGATGGACTCGGTTGAGTGAGAAAAGCCCCACCTTGCTCATCCACCCAGTCCTTGGTTCAATTAGTGGTGAGCATGGCAGTTAACAACAGCACCACCAGACCAGAGGGTGCAGTGGATAAGCAACCAAAGATCAGAGATGGAACTGGAGCAGGGAACAGGGAACAGGAACCAAATATCTGCAAACCCTCCTGAGTTGGCCCATATCACTACTTTGATCTTCTCCCCCCCTCCCCATCGCTTTATCATCGTTGTGCCAAGGTACATCTTTCCCACACTCATACCTACTTCACAATGATCCTGCTCATTCCACTCAATTCCTTACCACAAAGCCCATACTCATTCATTCACAAGTTCAGTATATGGATCCCCAGCTAGCTAAATCACCATGAAGACATCAATGTCACCAAGGACCCAATCACAGGATGATAATATAATGATTTTTAGGCACCATAACCCATCCTACCTGGGATATAGGCATACAATATACACACAAATGGCACATGTCCTATCTCACAACTCTTCCCCCACCTCTCATCCTATGCAGGCTCTCACCCTGGGGCATAAAACCACTTCCTTCCTTCCACCAAGCAAACAAATTAAAAAGTACCAGCAAGGTTACAAAACAGTCACAGGATTTAATTAGTTGAGCCTTATTGTCCTTTCCAACATGTATTTTCCCAAATTACATTGGAAAAATTAAAGCCCTATGAAATAAGGCATTGAAGAGAATTCTGTGGCTGAATTTCGACAACACAATAGTCAATGGTGGGGTAATAATAAACTTTACAGTTGTTCATCTAGGGGGTACTCTTCACACAACATGGTAATAAATAATCAACTGTGGTGTGGATTAGGATCAGCTCTGAGTTGACTATGGCAGCATTCAGACGACACGATAGTCAATACAACTGATGATTGTTTCTCCCCCCCCCCCCAGTTGCTTATTGTGTCGTCCGAATTCAGCCTGTGTGTTCCCAAGTCTATAGTCCACCTGATTCATTTTTACCGGCATCATTTTTATGAGGATCAATGAAGCACTTCCATTGAGTAGCAGGGTTTGCTTTTATAGCATGTTTTTCAATTATTCTCTGAACCTGAACTCTCTGTGTCACTAGTATAAGATTGGTAAGGTTAATTCAGAAGAGGAGATCAAATTTAACTGCCCTTGCTTATGTGAGTTGGGCTGAATTTTGAAATCCCCCACTTATGCTAGTTGTGTATATAGCTGAATTATTTTGAGGATTATCACAAACATTGATCTGTCTTTCACACTATGTTTGATGTCTGAGCGAAACCCAAGGAGATGATAGCCTTAGTGTGGTGGCACTTTTGTCACTTGAAAGCCTACTCAGTCAACTGCATCTTGAAAAGACTCCAGTATAGCAAAGCACTGATAGCTTTTAAACTTGGCTTTAACCTTCAGCGACTAATAATTTATTATTCCTTGTTATGCATCAGTACCTTTTTTTTTTTTTGGTTAACAATACATCATTTTTAATGTGGGTGACTTGATTTTTGTAATATAAAGCATCCATAAATAGGATGAAAAGAAAATGGTAGCTAAGTACTTTTATGGTTGGCAATGTGAATGCTATTCTTCATGCAATTCATCAAATGTTTATCTGCATAAATTATGGTAGTTAAATGAAGATGAGCTGATGAGAAGTACACTTTAGCATCTTACATAGCTGCAAAAGTTCTGATGAAAAATTACGTGGATGATTTTAAAAAAGCAGCTCATGTTCATTATTTGGCTAGACAGATTTGGAAAATACTTGAATGTTGATAAAATGTTAACTTATATTGTCCCAACTGGCAATGCCAATGATTGGGCAATTGTATTTATGCCCAATACATTGTTTAGAGTGCTACATTGTACAATATAAATCCTTCCCCAGTGTATTTCCCTAAGTGACGATTACAACTGTCCAAGCTGCCAGTAAGAAGAAACCGGTGGGTATTTCACCCAGTGATAGCTTTTGCTAGAATCCCAATAGTTAAAAGAAAAAGAGATGGACAAGGACGAGTGAGCTTATAAAAAAGTGTAATGAAACAAAATGTTGCCAAAAAAGAATTAGCATGGCTTCCTTGACATAAGACTGTATTCAATTTTGATGTCCTATGTACACTTATTTGGGAGTAAGCTCCATTGATAATGGGACTTACTTATAAGTTGTTATGGGATGTAATATCCAGGGGTCCACGAATTATGCCCAGGCTAAGTAGCCAAAAATAATTTCAACTAGCCAGCAAGAATATAGAAAGAATGCTTCTGAACACAAAGTATCTTTCCCTTTCTACCCAACAAGTGGCAGCCTACCCCTCCCACAGAATTCAGGAGAATGGCTAATAGAATAGTAGGCATTTTACCCAAAGGCCTAAGTCATAAATCTTGACCAAAGAACTAGCCCAGCAAGCCTAATTAAGAGATGGAGTTTCAAAAAGGAGGACTCCAAAACACAAAGGCCCTTCTTCCTGTTGCCAGTTGGTGAGCTTCAGATGGTAATGGCAGCCAGAGCAAGAGGCTCATCCAAGAATCTTAACACTTGAATCATTCAGGAAATGGACACAGAGAGGGCCCAAACATGCTGACCAACAGAATATATGATAACAAAGACCGATGGCTGAAAATGAATGAATATGAACAGGAAAATTTGGGGCTATTGTGGGTATGGCATCATTCTGGAGATTAGGTATGTATTCCTAATATTCTAGCAAATTATGTCTTCTTCTTATCCTTTCCTCCACCGTCCCCACCTTCCTGCAGTGGATTTCCTCCCCTATATCGCCACCTGGAACTGTTGCCTCCTTCTGTTTCAACACTAGTAATTTAAATCTCATTTGCCCAAGCCATACTTTCTTCATTTGATTAGAGTGAGACACAAAAGATTCATCACAATATTGGCAATTCTGTTCTGTGCCACTTTGTGAACCTTTGTGCTTTTGCTTTTCTCAAGTCATTTTCAAAATGGAAGCTGAAATACTGCAAATTTTGTTACAGGAATTGATCTTGGTTAGGGAGGGGAGGGGAGGAAATAGAACATCTAAATCTCTCAGAAATGAGGCAGCTGTAATGTTCAAGTACAGGTTGCATCTTATTTTCTTTCCCCCCCTTTCAGGTGGTAACATTTTCAGGAAACTAAGTTACAATTTAGTGAAAATGGAACACCATTACATTATTTTTAATGATAAAAGCATAGCCCAGCTTACTAATTTTACTTTTCTTTCACCCATTCAGCAGGATACATTTAGCTATGTATCAGAAATTTTCCTCTACACCTTCAAGATGTGGAGGGAGAGTGGGTGTGTGTGAACTAGCCCTACCCCAATGATCCCTGGATGTTGAGGCCGAACGCTTGAAGGGGAATATTTGACTGAATGTGCTTAGAATCCTCCATGCAATTGGGGAACCGCAATTGCACAAGGTTCCCTGTTCATGTGAAGAATCCTAACCATGTTCACATGAATACTCAAAGTACCCCCCTTCAGACTTTTGATCCCAGCTGCTGCAATGTTTAAATGCCCACCACCAGGTCATAACCAATCATTATTGTTGCCCCTGATCCAAGGGGTGTGCCGGGTGTGCCCAGGCACACCCAAATGTCTCAAGCAATAAGCGCTGAATTGAGGGGGCCTTTGAGTAGGGATCCAGAGGGGGATCCGGACACAGCAGGAAGGGTCCTCTGATTGCCCTCTGGCTGCTCTGCCACCACGCTGAAGAACCGCTGCCTCTGAGAGAGCACTGTTGCCCTTAGCAACAGGAGCAAAAAGGAATCGCTTTGCTGGGAGCGTCTCTGCCGGGAGCCATGCTTCAAAGAGGCCAGGAGGAGAGCCCCCGAAGGCTCATATCACCTCGTAACCCCTCCTCTGGCCAGCGTCACCACAATGCCCCACCAAGGCTTGAGGAGCGTCTTTTCACCCCCATGCCCCAACTGCAACGGCTCTCTCATGGTCAGGCAAGCTGAAAATGGAGTAAGTGTCTACAGTATTTAATAAATAAATGAATAAAAATAAATGTCCTTTATGACTGAATATTCAATAAATGTTCGCCTTAAAAAAATCCCTGGGTGTACTCCCTAATGAAAGATGTTGTGCATGTGTCTATGCCCCTGATTCTGGCTGTGTGCCAGTTGCACAGTAAGGGCCCATGCTTTGGGCCTAAAAATTAAGCCTTAGAAAAGCATTTCCAGCACCACTGCTGTAATGTCTGAAAGACACCTAACTCCAGTTCTTTGTTTCATCCTCCAGCAACAGCTATCATTCCCATGTATGGATATGGAAACGTGTGAACTGATGTATAAGCTTACTATTGCTGAGCATGCGTACTGTATGTAGCCCTATTCAGATGTTATAGTTACCAGTAAGCTGAATGTGTGAGCAGGGATGTACCGAATAACTTTGCCCCCAGTGTTGCATGCTTCAACTCTTGAAAGGCTGTATCTTCATCTGGCCTTTTTCAGTGTTTGCCCTAAAAAGTCTTATTGGCAGTAACAAATTTGTCTTATTAGAGAATTAAAAGGTATTTCATGTAAATTGTTCAGAGATGAGATTCTGTGACACCACTATTCTGGCCTGCGATGTGAGATGTGGAAAAGAAAATTCTATCTAATCACTACCTGAGAAGACGTTCTGTTAAAGATATTACATAGTTTGCATTTGTGCCTACATTCTCGAAAGCAGTTCACTAGTGAATTCTTATGCCTCAACACTTGTTTGGCACCACAGGTATGTGGTGTGTTGTTAAGCAATGTGACTCACGCTAAAAATAAGGAGCAGCAGAACTGCTTAGAATTGACATTTTAGCTGGATAGAAGTAAACTGAAGTTGTCAGGCTCTAGTTGATAGGAAGAGGTGGTGGGTGGTGGTGGTGGAATTATTCTGTACATGAAAGAAGCAATTGGGTTGAAAAATAGATAATTAGCCATTCATTGCTTTACCTTGTTTTTAAAGTAAATTGTAATGAGATTCAGTGTTTCTTGTTTCAGATTTGTAAGTGTAGTTCCAAATATTTATGCTGCCACAAGTCTTGGATTCATGTACATTTTTGTTTTTCCAAGGCCCCATTGTTTGAGTCAAAACATTTAAGTGCTATTTCACCTGACTATGGCTTAGTTCAAGAACTTGAATCTGAGAATGAAAACATTAGTGTTAAATAAGTCATCACCTGTGGGAGGGCTCAGACTGGGGGTGTACAGCAGGCTTCGAGGCTGGCAACAAGCTCCAGCATTCAACATGATATAATGAACAAAGCTCTCTGGTGGCCTGCAAACCAACTTGGGCATTGGACAACAGATGGCTGGCCAATGGAAGGGATAGGGCTGAGAGCCAACCCCAAGCCATTTAAACCCCAAGAGAATGGGAAAGGAAAGGAAGAATGTTGAGAGAGGAGGAAGACAGCAGAAGAAAGTAACAGAACCTACAGAGAGGCAGAAGATGGCAGGTGGAAACTGGCTGAGAGTACAAGGGGAGGAGGAAGAAGGGGAGGAAACAGCTGAGCAAAGCACAGCAAGAGCTGAGTCATTGGGCTGACCATATCAGTGCGGAGGAAGAAGACAAAGCAGCTCACTGCTAATGTGGCCTGCAAATGGAATGGGCCACGATAGAATAGCTAACTCAAGAGCTCAAGCTACTTGGCCATGATCTTCCTCTCAGGACTAATTTGAGCAGTTTCAGAACCTCCTGGCAAGGCTTACTCTGATTCTCCTTCGCAACCACATGCTCAAGATCCCAAGACCTTCCTTGGGTTTATACTTACCTCCATCATCCATCTCCTTACCAGCCTTGGTACTTGCCTTTGTTAGGATGGCAAACCTAAATAAAAGCCCATTTTTGAGTTTCCTTAATCTGTCTTTTCTATCTCATTGACATGGAGGTGATGGAATGTGGGGAGTTTGATGTGTCTTTGCCACCCAGCCCCTCACCTCCACCACATCACATGAGTGAAGTGGATTATCCAGGCATGCATTTTTAGTTTGGTTATTTAAACTTTTGTTAAACTATTTTACACTTTGGAGTAAATAAGCCAGGGTGCGGTATTAGTGCTAGGGAACACATGAAGATCACAAGGTGATATATATTCAATAGTGACTGTCAAAAAATTAATGAATATTAATAGTCATATGTGAATGTTGACCATCTTAGACAAATTCTGTGGATGTCCCCAAAGCAGTGAATATTGATTGTCATCTACCTGAGTTTAGTAGCATTTAGTTCTGTATGTTTGGAAAGTGGGGAATACACATTTACGTTTTGCACATTTACAAAATTAATCTGGGATGATCAGCATTCATATGTAATGTCAACAGTCACGAAATTTCAGACATTCACTAACATAATATATATAAAATGAGAGAAATATATGATCTCATGCAGTGTGTTCCTTGTTCCTTGGTGTGTATTCTTGTGTGTGTTCTTATATTGTCCTCTCGAATCTAGTAGAATCTTTCCCAGTTCTCCTTTAACAGTTTACAAAAAAACAGTTTGGTGCTTTATTCACATCTGGTTGAGAAGATGGCTGTACCATAAGTTCTTGTTTACATTTATGAGGTTGATTTGTGTCCCTTTAGAAGTAAGACTTAGCTTCGGAAGAAAGAAATGTTAAATATCCCTTGGTCTAAACGCATAGCTCTTATCATTGCTTGAAGAATTTTTCCTTAATATGTCACATCCAAACACTATTAAAGTTACTACTAAAGGCAGAATGTTGTAAGTTTTTCTATGTAGTACCCTCCTTTTTAAATCTAACATCTTAATTATAAGGGAAGACCGTTGCTGAGAGCTATGTGTATTTTTCTGTCAGGCTTTTCCTATTCTTTAATGCAGGCTTTCCAGTATAATATTTCTCTTCCTTATAATGCAAGTCCTATGCAGCCATTTATTATAGAAATGCACGTGGGTGCTGTATTTGGAATCAAAGATCACTCTTGCTGGCCCATGTGTCCAACGAGCCAATAATGTGACACGTATACTTCCAACATGTATAAGTTCCCTGTGCACAAACTGTACTCTCTGTTTTTGCAAGGAGCTCACACATGTTCTGGTATAGGTATATAGGCCCCTTTGCTAGGGTGACCAGATTTTGAGGATCAAAATCCCGGACCCCCCCTGCCACCCCACCCACCCAAAACAACCCCCCCACCACGCGCCCGCCCTGCCCCCCCGCCTGCATGTGTCGCGCCGCCGCCTGCCCCGCGCTGCCTCCCCGCGTCACCCCCCCGTGCCGCGCCGCCCCCCCCCCGCGCACCGAGTGATGACGTCATCACCCGGTGTGCTACTGAGGGACAGGCCGCAAAGCCTGTTTCTCAGTAGATTCTGAGCACCGGAGGGAAGCGGACGCCCCAGCAGGTAAGTGCCTCGTGCCGCCAGCCTCCCGCCACCGCCGTGTGACCCCCCGCCGCCCTGGTTTGCCCCCCCGCCCCCCAGTTGGCCCGGATCGCCCCAGGGCCATTTGGTCACCCTTTTGGGGGGCTAAATTTCCGGATTTGGCCCCCCAAAACAGATTTTCTGCCTGGATGCGGATTTGCTCCACATTTCCAGGGCATGTCCAGACAAATCCGGGCGGATGGTCACCCTACCTTTGCACATGGGATCTTGAAATGTGTGGAGGTCGGGGGCACAATCAGTCCCAACCTGCTCCCTTCATGCATTTGTTACTACATGAAATGAATGTCCATACATTGATACAAGTGTTGGTTCATATACGTCTTTGTCCCAATCCAGGGATACAAATTGCTGGCTCAAAGCAATTTCATCCATTCCCTGATAGCACTACAATTTTTAATCATGGTATAGTAAAAGGTTTGCTCACAGTTTAATCTTAAAGGGAAAAATGCTTTCAAGTTAAACACATACATATTCCACACACTCTTATATTTCTTCTTTTATTTAGTTTGTAAAATATTTGCAAATGTGCATATATGTATAATATTATGCCCAAGAATATTAGTATTACTTTATTTATGACATGGTTTTTTATTTATTTTCAAAATGTTGTACAATAAAACCACACACACACACGAAGAAAATCAGCTAACCAACCTCAGATATCCCGAGAAAGCTCTCATAAACAGACCCATTTTTACATGATGTTTGAATGAATACAAAGATGTAGCTACATGGTAGGCCGTCACTGTGCAGGGAGTTTCTACAGGATTGGCACTTTCATCAAAACCTATAACTGGGAAGCCCTTGCTGCTAGAATTTACTTACTTCATTATAGAGCCTGACCTCTGCTGTGGAAGTCATTTTGGTTGCAACAGAACACACTTTTGTTGCCCAGGCTGTTATCTGTTCCTCCAGATTGGAGAGACTCACCATCCTTGCAGTCAGGGGCGTAAACTATGGGGTCAGGGGGGGCACAGGTTTTTACAGAGGGGGCAATGCCCAACCAGGTAACATCAGTAAGCTCACAGTCTGGTTGACAGATTCCTCAGTCAGTCTGTAGTTGTCAGTATTGTTATGTGTTTGGGGGTCAGTCTAAATTACCTCCATGTAAACCTTGCTTCCTTCTCAGCTGCCCAGCAAATCTCTTTGCAAAACCAAAGCCACTCTCCTTTTGTGTCAGGTTCAGCCTTCCTCAGATTATTTTCCTCCTATGACTGTGAGATTATAATATATATATATATATATATATATATATATATATATATTGTTTTACTATGTACAGCACCATATGCATTGCCAGTGCTATATAAAATAATAATAATAATAATAATAATAATATACACATAATGGCACAATCCAGCTACTATTAAACACTTTTAGCTACCTAAACTTATACATGTTTACTTAGAAGTAATTTTGAGAGAGCTCACTGCGACTTAATGATAAAGAATCTCCTTAAATTAATACAGTACGTCTTGACTAATGTCAGACATTTTCAGACTAAGCACAAGAATAGGGTCTTTAGCGTATGTGATGTTATTGCACTGGGTCATGGGAAAAAAGTTTGAAGAACGCTGGGATATTGTATAGGACTATGGATGGTGGAGTAGTGTGTAAACTATCATAATAATATAATTAAAATGTAATATTTTTGTTGAGTACTTGTTATTTTACTATGTGGCTTTAAACTCTCTAGGATCCATTGTTGATGAAGGATGGTTTCCAGAAATAGAAATATATACATAAACGTCAAACACATAAGCCTAGCCCTCCTTTTCCAAGTTTAGACCCATGCCCCCCACCCCAATTGAGATGTCTACGTCCCTGCTTGCGATAATGAATTATTAGGTTATCAGGTTGAACTGCTGCCTTCCTAAGTACATATGTAATACATGAACAACTAAGCTTAACAAACTCAGAACTGCTTTAACAGAGTAATGTACCAGACTCCTCTTTCTCAAACCTGAGTATTTTGGCCCAATGATTTCCACCTTTTCATACAGGCATGTTGTAGAAGCTCATAGGATATTGGCTGTTAAACTTTCCCTTTTGTACAGGATAATGGCTGTTAATTTCCCCCTTTTTGCAAAGAACAAAAATTTGTGGAAGTTTGCTAAACAATGGTTAGAAGGTTAGCAAGATTTGTGTTAGTGGAAGTGAAGCTCAGATTGTCCACTAGCACTGTCCTTTTTTTTTCCGTGCTGCTGACGTAAGGATTATGCCACTGCTTCAATGTTAAAGTATTAAGTTGTTGTACATGAGAAATGCCACCTAGGGCATTGGAAGAATACCCGAAAAATGTAGCAGTCAAGGCTACATCTTATCCGTGAGATACAGGGGCAAGATAGCGAGAATGGAGCAGACCGTATGTATTTCTACAACCTGTTTTTTTTAATCATCTTGGTAATATATAGCAAAGTTTCCACAAGAACAAAATAGTTTTGTTCTGCTGAAAACAAAAGGATAAATGGAAGACAAGCCTAAATACATATTTGGGCTACTTTCAATAAATAAAATATATTGAGAAGGTGTGCCTTAAATAGGGTGAAGGTAGCTGAAAGAGTTTCAAAATAATAATAAGTAGTCTGTGCAAACTGGTCTTCAAGTTGTCTGCAGCATCATTATCCTTGTAATCTTTTCAAGGATCATAGGAGGATGGTGGAGGCCGGGTTTCACTTCACGGTCCAAGAATCTGGGCCTAAAAGAAAGCAGGGTATTTCTCATGAGCATAGTTTAAGTTTCAAAAATATGAAACAAACAAGGGCAAATGAATGTATTCACAATTCCAAAAAATTGGGGGTGGGATCCACACATATGTAAACACATATAAATGACAGCTCTGAGTGCTACGTTTGGTGGAAAGATGGGCTATAATTTTAAGGAATTAATTAAGTAATCTGTCTCACACAAAACAAAACTAGAAACCAATGAACTAAGTTATGTTAATTCCCCAAACATGGTGACTAGATCTTGTTCATAAAAACAAGTTATTCCCGCATTATTATTTTAGCGGAAACCCCCTGCAAATCAAGATAAAATTAAGCACTTTTGCTGCCCGTTTCTGGTACTGTTTTAATGCTTCAATTACACCTCTTGTTTGGGCCACTTGCATCTTGATAGGCTGTTGTGACTGTTTACCAAGCTTCCTGGGAAGTCAGATTTCCTGGCATCTCAGGTTGTGGTGCTACTGGTTTAGACCTCTTGGCTGCTCTTGTTTGTTATTTTCTCCATGACTTCCTGGTTACTGAAACACCTTCTGTTTCCCCCCACCCCCCTGTCTGTCTGTCTCCTTCGTGTACTTGGTTCCCTCTGAACTGATCTGGTTCACCAGTTTTCCTGCCTTCTGATACATGCTAGAGAGCTAGAATAGTCTCCATCTGATGGTTGCCTGGTTTCTAGACTAGTTGCTTGGTTCCTCAGGTGTCCTTGGTAAAGGTGCTTGGAGTTGCATTAGGTTTTTTGTTCCCAGGCTTGTGGTTTGTGGATCATGGCTCTGGGATTGAGTCCTGTCAAGTGTGACTTCGACACAGGAAATTATCCCAAGACAGCTATTCATTTTGTTCTGTTCTGCTCTGCTCTGGTTTAGGAGGGATTCAGAAAGTATGGCTAGCCTTGGGAGCCAACCATAAATTGTGCTTGCCAAAAATTGAGGCCTGGAGGTGCTCAGTATATCTCCAAGGCCAAGGATGAAGCCGCACCCTCCTTCCCAATTCCAAGGTGGGGAAGGGTGGATCTTCTTCTTCTTCCACTAGCTTTGGAAGTGTGGCAAGATACCTCAGTGCTTTGCAGTTGTCTCCAAAACACAACATGAGGTCACCAGTGGACCACCAGTTTAAAATATGCACTTACCTGCTCACCATTAGTGACTGTAATTATGGATCTCTGTGTTTCAGTATTGTAAATAATTTGTGCTATTTTGTTATAAAGAGGTACGTGATGATGATAACCACGTTAAATCTGGAACAGTATATACTGCACTAGTCTGTCAGCGACACTGACTGATTTACCTGTATCAGTTCACTACAGAAGCCTTTGCTGTTCATCTTCTTTTTATGAAGTAATTTGATTTTTTTTATTTATATAAGTAATAGTAGAGTTTGGCAACTGGATGTGTAACAGACTTGCTGTCTGTTTTCTGTTCGTTTGTTTTGCTCTTGTTAGAGTCATCAAAATGTTGACAGCTGCATAACTCTTTTTAAAGTATTCATATCCTGACAGATATTACGGATATTTGTCATTTTACTTTCAGTAAGTGACAGCTAAATTAGCTTTATGCTGTGTTGGAGGATATTTCCAGTGTAGTGAGCCCAGTCATATTTGGATTGAATTTTTCCAATGTGCAGCTGATTTCAAGTAGTTATTAAGTAGCATGTAGCATAGGATTAAGCAAAGTGTAAGGAAGTCAGAAAGAGCAACATATAGTCCTTCATCCTACGCACCTTCTGACAGTCCATACTAGTATCTGCCATTACGGTGACATCCCAAACCAGAGCTATGGTGGTTTGGGAACTCTGGAATTGGAGAAAGGAGATAATAAGCATTTACAATGTAACTGTGTTTATTCAGAACTGTGTTAACAAATGTTTGGCAAGCCTACCAATTCATACTTAAATGAGCTCTGTTGGAGATTTGTTGGAGCATCCATTGGAGATGATACCTGTATACCTGTATCTTGGAACTCTGCTCCTTGACTGGTAACACTGTGTCCTTGACAGTTACTTGTCTACTGACTACTCCTGCCTAGAACTGCTCTCTTGCTCGACTGATACCTCTGTGCTCTACCTCTTGCTTGTTTACTGACTTGCACTTGGATTGGCCTCTTAATTTGCCCTCATGTGGAGCTTGATCCAGCCTGAGCAGAACAAATGCTTCCCATCAGGAGAGCTGTTTGGTCACTTCTCTCGCTCTGTTTCAGAAGCAAATGAAAACATTCCAGTTCTATCCAGCTTCGGGGAGATTTATTTCTCTTAATTATGGTGGTGTTAGTTTTTGTGCTTCAAAATTGTTTGTTGTCTTCTAATTACCTGGTTCAGAATACCAATGTGGTGCACTTGCAGTATGCACCTGTATTCCAAACTGAGCCCATCTCCCCACATAGTTCTTCTCTGGAACAGATTGCGCTATGAGCTGGACAAGAACTGTGGTAGTAGTAGGAGGGTTGCTTCTCTCTCCCACCCATTTGCCTGTTTCTAGCTATCACAGCAGGAGCGGGGAGGGAGGATTCTCTCCTGCGTTTGGAATGCAGCTGTGGCATTCCAAGGAGGAAGTGGAGTGGGGAAGAGAGGGGGCATTTCCCCTCTCTGCCATCACTATTTGCCAGGTGCCGCTGGGAATTGAACAGACAGTTTTGAAACGGTGAAACACTGAACTGCAGGTTGCAACATCTATCTAGGGAATTGAATACTCTCAGCAGGTGCTGGATTGGCTCCACCCACCCAAGCTCCTGGACTGCACCCTATGATTCAGTAGAGCCACTGCCACAGCCCAGCAACCAGCTACAGCTTGGGGACTCACAGTGGGTTGCCAGAGGTTTGCAAGTACCCGTTTTCAAGTTGATTTAGAACTCTCAGAAAAAGATAACTCTCCTCCAATCATTCTACAATGACACTTTTTTTTTTTGGTATAATATATATTTTAAAACAACTTTTAATTTTGTGTTGTATTCCTTTTATCTTCTGTTGTTCACCGCTCTGGAATCTGTTTAGATGTGGAGCGGTATATAAATGTTGTAAATAAATAAAAATAAATCCAAATTGATCCTTGAGGGGATGGGTAGGTTCCCCTAATACACTTATTAATATATATATATATATATATATATATATATATGTGTGTGTGTGTGTGTGTGTGTGTGTGTGTGTGTGTTATTCTTAGAAACTTTGAAAGGTAGTATATAAACAATTTAAATAAAAAATGCAGGTAAGCTGATTGAGATAAAACCCAGAGGAGGCTGAGGCAATGCTGTTTGTGAGGTGGCATCACCATTCCAATGCTCTTTGAATTCACAGGACACATCTTTTGGTGAGGACAGGGGTGCGCATTCCCACCCTCTCCCCAGAGTATTCCACATGTATCAGTCCTTTTCTGATTTTAACTATGCAGACAGGGGGCCCTCTACAAGAGGTCACTTTTATGCCTAATTCTCTGATTGTGCGCATTTCCTGATAACCGCGTTTACGCCCAATACCTATACACGAGAGACGTGGAAGCGCATGACGGGCTCTATGCTAGGCGCTTTAAAGTTGTCTACATGCGGAGAATTGCATCATAAATTGTGGCTCGAACAAGGAAATGTTGCCGAAAGTAATGTGCTTCTTCCTGGAGGAACTGCCCCCACAGGTTCCTGCCGTTTGTTCTCCCCGCCCACATGAATCTCCCACCTTTTGTTACCAGGGTTACCTGCCGGTAATCACCTGGTTAACCTGTTCCTTTGTGCCCGATCGCATTTTGTAGTAGTCCCCCCCTATGCTCGCTTACTTGGGAGCAGGTCCCATTGAACCCAATGAGGCTTACTTATGAGACGACATAAAGGATTTGTTTTTTCCCGAGGAAAAGGGATGTGCAAAGGATTTGTTTTTACTGAAATGAACACTGAATCCAGCTTTTCTGAAATGAACACAACTCAGGCATGGGGCAGCAAACCCCATTGCTCCGGCTTCCCCTCCAGTCCCGTTTTAAAACATATTTTCTCTCACGGCTGCCTCTCTACCCCCCCCCCTTTTGCTCGATCACCATTTGAAGTTGTCCCCCCTCCCAACTGCTTAGGAGTAAATGGGAATGTGCCTTGCAAGCTTCCCTTCCAGCCCCCTTTTAAAACATATTTTCTCTCACGGCTGCCTCCCTCCCCCCTCCTTCTCCCATAGGATTTGGTAAAAAGTGGGAGGTGTTCCTGCCAAAGGGGCAGTTCTCTTCATGCATGACATCATGAGCACAATCCGCCCACTATTATCATTAATGCGACTTCTCAGAAGTTGATTACATGATGAGAAGGCGCCGTAACCGCAGAGGAAAAAATAAAAGTCACTATTTAACATGAATGCAATAATGCGCAGAAACGGGGATTAAAAATTGCCTGGACACCTGTTATGTGTTCCGCTCTTGTAGAGGTAAAATCATTAATGCGCCGTGAAAGAGCCTTAAAGCGATCGTGTAGAAGAAGCCTTAATTGAAAATAAGCAAGTTGGGAATTCTTGAATACTTTCCTCTTCATAAAAGTTAAATTATAATCCCAATAGATAGGAATGGAGTAATTTTTGAGGGCTGGAGAACAACTTCTTCAGAAAATACAGTACAAAGAAAACAGATACATAAAATTTGGGGTGGGGAAAACCTAGCATGTGGCTGAGAATTGACAAGTGCTTTTACTTTCCAATTGAAATTAATGTTCATTATATAAAAGTGGTAAAACAATAAATCCTTTTTGGCCTGACATGTTAAAGCACTCATATGCTTCTGTTCAGAGCACTGAAGGTGGGGATTTATTTAGACTCAGTCAGTGGTAGGAGGAGGGTGCTTAGGATCACAATCTTATTCCTTGTGTGTACAAGACTGAGCTTTCTTGATGCTGGAGGAGGAAAAATTACATAGCTTATTTAGTTCACTCTAAAAACAATAATGGGAGCTATTCAGATTTTATCTCTAATTTTACTTGGTTGTTGAGCAGTATTAATAATACTGTCATAAGCTACACTAAAGAGGTGCTCACATAATTTCCTAGGCTTTAGTATGGGATAAATATTCCTTGGAAATAGGAGAGTAGGACATGCAGGTGGCTTTGCTCTGGATTAGCTGAATGTCTTTGGAGCACGGCACTATTCGTATCATACATATATATCCAGTAGATTTGGCAGGATCATTAAGGAGTACAGTATTTCAAAATGGGTTTCTAGACTGTGGTGCTGGACAGGAATAGTCATGGGCAAGATGCATCACAATTAATACAGTGCTAATTCTCACAGTGAAATGATGCAAACGAATTCAGAACCTTAGAAGAACATTGCATTCTACAGTAATCTTGCAGAAATAATGGCACATCTAAATGAACGATGATTTAAAAAATACATTCTGCAGTCTGCAATTCCCCAATGCTTGATTTAAAAAGAGAGGCCACAATGAGCTGCCTACAGGTGTCTGTGGTGCCTAATAAGATTCTTTGCAAAGCTAATTCCACAACCTAGGTGCCACCACTGAGAATACCCTGCTCTAAGTATCAGCAAATGTTCAGACTTGAGTTTTGTGTTTTATGTTACTGACCAGGCTACCCAGATGTTTCAGAACAGAAGCAACCTGTTCAAAGAACTTTCTTTCACCAAACGGCTTCCCCGCCCTTGAACAATGCTTTTGAGTTTGAAACAAATTTGGAATTGTATTCTAAATAAACCTTATGTATATGTACTCAGTGAAGTATTCTGCTGTTGAAAAAAAGTGTAATGGTCTCTTTCAAAAACATCAAACACTTGTGGCACCTTAAAAACATGTATCGTGGGATAAGCTTGCATGGATTAGATCTCAAGACTTTGTTGTTATACTGCGACAGACTTGCATGACTTATCTCTCTAGAAAGAGTTGTTTCTAAGTGTCTCAAGCTGGGCACCCAAAATCATTAGTCATTTCTCAAATGGTAAATCATGCCTGTATAACCAACCAATTATCTAACGACTCACCTGGTTGCCCATGTTGAATAAAAATAGTCTTCAAGTAACTTAACCAGAGTAGGTGGACTAGTAACATTTTGTTGGCTCAACGAGCAAGGTTTTCTCACATCATGAGCAGCTTCTGTTTAAACAAATATGCGAAGGCAAGGTAGATGTAGATATATAATGTCCAGTATTTTGTACGTCTATTGCATCGCAATTTGCGGAATTATAGAAATATGATAGTGGAGAGGGGTGGATTTTCTTTTTTAAAACTGAACATGTAAATAATTAGCCTCTTTCCCAGAAATTTCCAGACCCTTGACATAAGAAACAAGAAATTCTTAGGGTATGTTCTCACTGTTTTGCCCATAGAATTTAGTGCCCTTATAGATGAGCCTCTTTGAGTGTCATTTTCTTGGTAGAAAGGTGGGGTACAAATAAAATAAATACATTTATCATTGATATCTAGTTGCATCACTTCAGGCTGCAGATGGAGGCGCCACATAGTGGAGTTCTCCTCTGTACCAAAACGAATGGGAAAAAAAACACCACTCCACAGAAATGTAAATGCCAAGGAGAAGTGTTTTAGTTCTGGCAATAGTTCTAAGCTAGTGTTCTTCCTGACATGATAATTTTCTACATGCAGGGAGTATGTATGGAGAAGCATTCAATCATGTTAGCCTTCCCCTGCCACCTGAAGTGGAGCAGCTTGACACTGTTTTGACACCTCAGATACCAGGTGAAATGGCATGTACTCTTGAGACTATGCTCTGAACTGCCACCCACTTCTCTACTCTACCACAGCTTTTCTCTAATAACACACTTTTGTGTATCTACTGCAATAATCACATTTGCATTCCATTCGTCCTCCAAGGGGTCCCCCTTTTTATTGTCCTCACAATCCTGTGTGGTAGTTTAGAATGAGATACTATCTTGCCCAAGGTAAGTCAATGAGCTTCATAGCTAGGCAGGGATTTGAATTTAGGCCTCCCTGTTCCAAGTCAACACTTAGTAACCCATGTGTCTATTAGAGAGCATTGCTGCTCTATCCTTTCTGGCAAAGTGTTGCAGTAAAGCAGCACTGACTTGGTGTCCTCAGCAACTCAAACAGAATCTTGGAGGAGTCACTGTGCCTATCCACATTGCCCTTAAAGCGACTTATATTCTGTTTAAAAACATGGTTTTTAAGTGATTTCATTACGTGATAGGACACACTGAGCAGTACTTACATTTCATAGTGACTGCTTCCTCCATGTTCACTGGTGTCACACAGGGTTAATTCTGGGTCTCTTCTACTTTCGTTTTTGTTTTGCAGGCTGCTTGACCTGCCCACTTCTGTCTCCGTAACTCAAGCAGCCTGCAAAACACAGAAATAACCCTGTGTGACACCAGTGAACACTTTGAGAACGGAGGAAGCAGTCACTATGAAATGTAAGTACTGCTCAGTGTGTCCTACCACATAACGAAACGACTTAAAAACCATGTTTTTAAACAGAATATAAGTCGTTTTAAGGGCAATGTGGATAGGTTCATGACTTGTCCTGCATAGCCTTATCTGGAGGTGTTTTAGTGGGAGGGAGAACTTAGGGGGGAAACCTTCTATTATGTCTTAGCATAGCAATAGAATTGTATCAACATTTTAAGTGTACTTGTCATCTAACAGTTGTATTGAATGTGGATATTTCAAGTTTCTGCCCAACCAGCTTTTACCTGTGACATGTTCTCCGTGGTTTTAATAAAAAAAGTTAAAAGGGTATGATTGGAGATTGCCATCTCCATGCCATTCTTCATAGTGTCATGAAAGAGAGAGAGAGAGAGAGAGAGAGAGAGAGAGAAGCCATGTGAAGGTATGGTTCTGTCAGATTAAACCAGTCTTGGTCTCTTATCCGATCTTTGTCTTCGTTTCATGCCATATGATGAGATGGTGATCAAGCATATCAGACGATGAAGGAGAAACTCTTGCTGCCTGCGCGCACACACACCTTCCATCATAGCTGGAATTCATATAGTACTGCACTCCAAGGTGGAAGTTAGTAGTAGCAATGGAATTTATTTATTTATTTCCATTTATATACCGCCCCATAGCCGAAGCTTTCTGGGCGGTTTACAAAAATTAAAAACATTGAACAATGAAAACACCAATATACAAAATTTAAAGTATAAAGCATAAAAACAAGTTAAAATTACAATATCCTTCTGGGTCAAAGCACAACAACAACACAAAAACACAAAAACCCTCATCATATGCTGTTAAATGCCTGGGAGAAGAGGAAAGTCTTGACCTGGCGCCGAAAAGATAACAATGGAAGGTACCTGGGATTCCCTGCTTTGCTTACAATTTTTCCCGTCGAGGAAAAATCTGTTTGATCCAGATGCTACTAATTTCTTTTACAAAACTGTGCACCTGGCTGACATGATTCACAGAAATGGGGATAGATTAAAAGTAGTAGGGAACCAACTTAAGACGCACTGTGGCCAAAATTGCAAGAGGCCATTTGGAGAATGGATGAGGAGCACAAGTAAGAGGTTCTTCACAGACTGAATTTGGTAGCTTAGGCTCACAGCATGGTGGCCACTACCCCATGGCTGCTCCCCATGCAATTTGGTGATGCCTGTAGTGGGAAAGTAATGCAGGAGGGTGGGAACATGTGGGAATTCCTCACCCACATTCGGAGTGCACCACCCTGAAATCAGTCCATGTTGTGAGCACTTCCCATGTAAATTTGATCCTCCCCCCTCTATGTTCTATGTTAAGCGTGGTGTGGGATTCAGTCATGGGAAAACAACAACCACATTCCTCAAGCAAGGTATGGATCAGACCATGGTGAAATTGGAGTTTGGCAGGACAATGGATTTGATAATTGAGTTAGGTCTGTGTTGAGGGCATTGTGTATATAGTGCTGTTTGATTTTAACTGTCAATTTTGAACTTCTGTTTTTATCATTATTTTATTCTATTTTTTGTGGTTTCTAAATGTTGTTGTATGCCAGCTCGGGAGAGTTTACTGTATAAGCTGCCTTTAAAGCCCAATAAATAAATAAACAAACCGACCATTGATTTTGATTGCATGTATTTCTATCCCATCCACCCTGTCTTCAGGGTAGCTAAGAAAAATAACAACTCTGTATAAAATCGCATTAGAACAGGCATGCACAAACCAAACTCAGCCCACCACCCATGCAGGGCAGCCCACTGAGGGCTCAAGAAATGTGCTAGTTTTGTTGCCAGGGCAGCACGGAGGGTTGTCAAGCTCTTTAGAGGCCATAACAGATTTGGTGGGCTGCAATTGCCTGGTGGTTTATAAGTTGTGCAGGCCTGCAGTTTTAAAATCAAGTCTAATTACACACTAACACAATGATTAACAAACGTAATTCCGAAAGGTCTAGTTTTTTAAAAAAGAGATCCACTTGCTTCCTAAGGTCAAAATGTGTGACGTTTACCTTTCTATGAGTTGCTTCCAGGTTCTATATGAGAGAGCAAATAATGTATATATAGGCTGAATTCGGACAACATGATAGTCAATGGTGGGGTAATAAACAACTTTACAGTTGTTCATCTAGCGGGTACTCCCCACACAACATGGTAGTAAATAATCAACCGTGGTGTGGATTAGGATCAGCGCTAAGTTGACTATGGCAGCATTCGGACGACATGATAGGCAATACAACTGACGATTGTTCCCCCCCCCCCAGTTGACTATTGTGTTGTCCGAATTCAGCCGTTGTCTTCATGGAAAGCAGCAAGCAAGAAGGGTGAGTGCACTTAAGAATCAGGATGTCACTGTGCTTTCATTGTTTTTATTCTAAAGACAAATATTGACTTTCTTATTCAGAAAAGCATATGATATTTATAATGGGCCTGAAGTAGCAAGTGGACTGATAGCCTCTTGCTGCAATCTCTGCCCATTCAAAATAAGATGTTGGAATATTAAATTGGATTATTGTGCCAAATGAACAAACTAAGGTTTCTTTCCGATGAGACTTTTGAGTGGAGGCAGGCTTTTCCCCCATAGAGCTGAGGTTTGTATGATACAGCCATAACTGATCATGATGATCTATATACTCTCTCCGCCCCCCCCCCACCGCCTCACTCCACCCCTCCATTACCATTGTCTTTGGTCATTTGATTTCTGAATTGGCAAGCAGCTGGTCTCCTCAAGTCTCTGCATAGGCTTATACAGAGACCTCATTCCACATGCTTCAAGTAGCATGGGATTCTCATGGCCAGATGATGATGATGAGGTGGAAAATATTGACACAACTGGACCAAGCCATGTGGCCCATGGAGTGGAATTGCACGATCAGGAAGTTCTTCAGCTCCAATGCCACTGTGTGAATAGCGTCTTGAGTGTTTTGCTCATGACGGCAGCTGGCCAGGAGAAAGTGTTAAAATATAGTAAAACCTGCGAGTCCCATGATAAAATGCCAACAACGATTTTGCTGCAAAAGTTTGTAGAAGCTTGTCTTTGATTTGAATGTGTAGATATAGTAACATTCTTCAACTGTAAACCTTCACAAAGTATATAAGTATTAACTAATGTATGAAAGAGTGAAAACGAATAGTGAACTTTAACAGCCCTTATACCTTGCAAGCATTAAGAACAAAAGCAACAACTTTAATACCAGGCATTTTACAATTGGGTATTTAACGTAGTTTAGAACAGTTACCTTATTGAAATTGGTGAGATTGTGAGAGTGTTTAGAGTGTAATGTTCCTAAGCAAAGGGGTGGCTGATCTTTATATCCCAAGTGGCTTTATCATCTTTTCAAATATGCCTTTGCAGGAATTAAGGGAACATCAACTCCTACCTTCTATCTGATCTTGTCTTTGTTTGATGTTTGTTGTTTTGCTTGGGTTGTTTAGCACTATTTGTGTGTGTGTGTGTGTGTGTGTGTGTGTGCATGTTTTCTACTATTTCACTGGAATTGCTTTGCAATGCATCCACCTGAATTCTCCTATCGAACAGGCTTTCTTTCAGGCCTTCCTTTTTGACTACATGTTCTTTTCAGGTAGTGCTGGAGGATGTCTGTTCCATTCCATTGCCCTTTGTTTGTGGGGTGCTGCAATGTTCCATTCTGTCCCCCATGTTCTTTAACATCTACGTAAAACTGCTGGGGGAAGTCATCCGGAGATCTGGACTGAAATGTCATCAGTATGTAGATGATACACTGCTCAACCTCTTGTTTCCATCCAAGTATCCCAGGGAGACGGCGGCATTCTTAAACTGGTGTCCTGGAGGTGATTTCGAGGTGGATGAGGGTGACCAAACTGAAGCGTAATCCAAACAAAATTGAAGTTCTGTGGGTTGGGAAACTGAATATTCTAGTGAGTTACAACTGGTCTTAGACGACCAGATGCACTCCCATTGAAAGACCAAGTGCCTTCTTTAGGAGTCCTCCTGAATTCTGCGCTAAATGGAGATAGGTAGCTGCAGTATACTGGAGTGGGTTTTACCACCTTAGGCTGGTACGCCAGCTGCAGCCCTATCTGGAGACAATGGATCTTGCATTGGTTATCCATACACTTGTGATGTCCAGGTTGGAATAATGTAATGTGCTGTATGTGAGGCTGTCTTGAACATGGTTCGGAAACTTGAGCTGGTGCAGAATGCAGCCACCTGAGCGTTTATGGGATGAGCTGATTGGATCATATGACACCTATACTGCACCAGCTGCATTGGTGACTGGTGTATGTTTCTGAGCCCAGTTTAAAGTGTTAGTTTTGACCTTAAATGGTTTGGGACTGAGTTACTGAAGGACTACCTTCATCTTGCCTACGGGCGGCAACATAGGCCTTTCTCACTTGCCTACCTTTGACAGCAACTATATGAGACATGGCTTCTTCTGCAGTGACCTGATGTCTCTGGAATGGATTGCCACTAGGGGTGCATCATTAAAATCATTAAAATTGATAGTGAACAGAATATTTAAACTATGAAATGTCTTCCTGTTCCTAAACATTTGCCTCAGGAAAATCCCTGGACCAGTTATAGTGATATGAATACAATCCATAATAGCAATGATATTAGGAAACTGAACAATGGCATAGAACCCATGCTTTTGGGCTACCAGATGCTCAGGTGTTGAAGGGAATTGTTCCATCAGTGAATAAACTGAAATACTGATGGACAGTGGAAGTCTCAGCCATTCACCAGTAACTCTTTGGAATGAGCCAGTTGCAAGTACTGTTAGGCCAACAAGAATTCTGTGCAGAGAAAACATGCTCCTTGGACCTCACACTTCCGATTTCAGCTGTCCCTCCAATGTGTGCAGCAAATGCATCACATGCATGGTCGAATCTACAAAGCTGTTTATGCTGCTCATCAGCTAGGCTAAGATCCATCCTTTTCCTACTTATCATATTGGACAATCTCAGACCCAGAGAGAGATAACAGTGGCCTCGCTGTGGGGCTGGGAAGGGCTCTGGACTAACATTCTGGGCCCACGCATTCAGCAGGTTACATCCTCGTGGCTGTTTTCAGTTCCAAACAGACGGATCTGAGGGCGGCGTTGATAAATACCTCTGCGTTGTCATGGACACCATTTTCTGGTCAGGGTTAGTATCACGGCTACCACCTGCCCCTGCAGGGTTGGCGGACCTATTAAGATGGTCCGCCCTCGAAGGCTGATGGATCTTCTTGGATTCCAGGAAGCCTTAGAGGGTTCTATGGCTGGTATCATCAACGATTCTGTAGAAGCCCTGGACAATAAATGGAATCAAGACCTAACTAGGGCTATCAACATGATCAACACGATCGCCCCCAAACTTCCTCTCCGACCCGCTTCCAATCAGGCACCCAGGTATACAGAAGATCTCAGGGAGTTGAAGCGGGAGGGATGACTGGAGCGCCGATGGCAGAAAACTCGACTTATATCCAACGAGACACGACATAGAGAACACCTTCGTTCCTATGGGGTGGCAATGCGTGTAGCAAAGAAAGCTTTTTTCTCTGCACACATTGCATTTGGGAATTCGCGTACAGCAGAACTGTTCAGGGTGGTGAGGGGTCTAACCCAGACACCTTACCCCCTGAACCCGGTTTTAGAGCCTTCGGTAGTTCACTGTGACGCATTTATCTATCATTTCACAGATAAAATCTCTTGGATAAGAGCCAATTGAGATGCCGTCATTATAACAGAAGCTGACAATGCAGTGTCCAGCAACTCCGCGAGTAGAATTACACTGGATCAATTTCAGTTGGTGAATACCGAGGATGTGGACAAGCTGCTTGGATTTCAGGGCACACTTGCCCTCTTGATCCCTGTCTTTCTTGGCTGGTCGCCCAGGGTGGAGATGCAGTTAGACTACAACTACAACATATTATTAATGCATCTCTCAGGGAGGGTTCCACCATGTTTAAAAGAAGTGGTGATACAGCCGCTTCTAAAAAAGGCCCTCCCTGGACCTTAATAATTACAGACCGGTATCAAATCTTCCATTTTTGGGCAAGGTGATTGAGAGGGCAATTGCCTTCCAACTCCAAGCATTCTTGGATGATACAGATTTTCTAAACCCATTTCAAATCGACTTCGGAGCGGGATACGGAGTTGAGGCAGCTATGGTCACCTTAGTGGATGATCTCCGTATGAGTGTTGACAGGGGGAGTGTGTCCCTGCTGGTACTTTTAAATCTCTCAGCGGCTTTCAATAACATCGACCATGGTATCCTTTTGGAAAGCCTGAGTGGTTTGGAAATCGGGAGCACTGTGCTCCAGTGGTTCTGGTCCTACCTCTCAGGCAGGTTCCAGATGGTGATGCTTGGGGATAGTTGCTCCTCAAAGAAGGAGCTGTTGTGTGGCATACCTCAAGGCGCCATCCTATCCCCAATTCTGTTTAACATCTACATTAAACCTCTAGGAGAGATCATCTGGAGGCATGGGGCGGGGTGCTAGCAGTATACTGATGACACCCAAATATATTTATCTATGCCTTCGATAATAGCATCAGCTAAGGATAATGTGTCTCCTCTGAATGAATGCTTAAAGGCGGTAATGGGCTGGATGAGGAAAAACAAACTTAAGCTGAATCCAGAAAAGATGGAGGTGCTTCCTGTCAAGGGCTCTGACCTGGGTTTGGAAGTGTGTCAACCAGTTTTGGATGGGACATTCGCAGCCTGGGGGTGCTTCTGGATTCATTGCTCCAAATGACAGCCCAGATAGATGCGACGGCCAGGAGTGCCTACTATCAGCTTCGGCTGTTGTGCCACCTGCACCCTTTCCTAGAGTTGGAAGACCTAAAGTCGGTAGTGAACGTGTTGGTAACTTCGAGGCTCGACTTTTGCAATGCACTGTACGTAGGGCTACCATTGTACCTAGTTCGGAAACTTCAATTAGTTCAAAACACGGCAGCCAGGTTGGTCACTGGTACACCTAGGGGTGACCATATTACACCAACTTTAAAATCACTTCACTGGCTGTCAATTAGTTTCCAGACGAAGTACAAAATGTTGGTTATTACCTTTAAAGCCCTACATGGTTTGGGTCCAGGTTACTTGCGGGATCGCCTTCTCTCATACAATCCACCCCACACGCTCAGGTCCTCTGGGGAGAATTTACTTCAGTCAACCCAAACAAGGCTGACAACTGTTACCCAGAAGACCTTTTCTTCTGTCTCCCCCAGACTCTGGAATGGCCTGCCGGAGGAGATTTGTCAATTTAACACTCTCTCCGAGTTTAAGGCAGCTATAAAAACTAGCCTCTTTCAGCAGGCCTACCCAGATGAACTTTAAACCAAGAATTTTAAAATGTGTTGACTGCTTTATATGCTCTTTTAATTAATTTATGTATTTGATCTATATTGTTATTGTATTAATGTTGTTCCCCGCCTCGATCCAAAGGGAGAGGCGGGTAAGAAATAATTTGTTATGGTTGTAATTATTATTATTATTTGTCATCTTCGCCAGGACAGGCATTGTATTATGTGTCATAATACAGTTAAGGAAAAGAGTGACACACATAGGCTTCCTTGCTGCAGACGTCTATGCTTAATGAGTGGATGTTGGGGAAGTTGTACAACAATAGGTTCAGGGACAGCAGCACAGCACTCCTGCCCCTTGTAGTAAAGGCGACACCATCACATGATTTATGTGTGATGGTGGCTTCTGTCTGATCCAGCAGGGTTTTTCTTACATTTTTATAATACACAAGCCTTTCTAATATTTATATTATTTATTTATTTAAAATATTTCAGGGCACCCTGCACTCACAGGGAGGCTTACAATATTACAAAACACGAACATGCAAATTATAATTAAACACACACGCCAGCAGTAGCAACAGTTAATGATTTTTAAGCATCGACTGCAGATGTGAATAAATTTTGGAGGTTTTTTTTTTTTTTTAAGCCAGCAGTGATGAGGCCATATGTATTTCTCTGGGGTAGGAGTTCCATAGGTGTGGGGCCACCACTGAGAAAGTCCTATCCATAGTAGAATGGCTCTTGCTGATATAGTTATGAAGGGGGGAAACAGCCTGGTTGCTGATAACCATTCGTTTAAATGCAAAGAATTAGATATTTGAAGCTCTTTATTGGGGAGGCGGAGGGAGTGAAGTTACAGCAAATAAACTATCTCCTATTGGTGTTGTGTGTTGTGGTTGTCAGCTGTCTGTTGCCAAAGAATCACAACAGAGCTAAATGTTTGTGTCATCTTGCCCAGCCAAGGTGTAGCCAAAAATACAGACAAGCAACACCACCAACCTGCAAAGGAGCTCACTTTGTGACAACCTGTGCTGGTTTACATTAGCTTATCCAATCACTTTCCCCCCTGCGCTTGGTGAATTTTTTAAAATTAATTCAGCTGCAATTAGCAGATTTATGGGAAAGTACCCTGTTATCCTTTAATTGAAGAGCATAAAAACTACAGAACTGAGTCTGCTAGTTCTATTTGTGTAATAGGCAATCTATCTACGACAAGGTTTGATCGATGGAGTCGTATGATGCCCTTGCCTTGTTTTATATAGGCTGTCAGCTCTTAACTGGGACTGAAGTATCTGGGTAACAAAAATTGATATAATGACTTAATGCGCCTTATTCTCTTTGAGCTACATCAGTTTAGAGCACTTCTGAGAGAAAAATGTCTGGAAAATATCAGGGAGTCATTTATCAACCTGTTTTCATTAGCATACTGCCTAGGACTGGAAAGGATTTGAATTTTTTTAAAAAAGCAGGATGGTACAATTTATTTCAGGTCTCATATTTCTTGGATGAAAGGAGACTTCTAATAAAAGGAAATATGGAAAGATGCTTTTCTTGCTGTTCTTTACTAAATAAAAACCAGGGGAGAAATATCACTTTGAATTCATTATTAATAATATAGCAAGCATACTGGATATAAGTATAATTTAGTAAAATAAATGTACTTTTGGATTGTTTGTTTTTGCATTTTCGTCGGCACCTGAGGTGTGAAAAAGATGTCTGCATGAGATGTATAGGGCTGGAAAGGGTGTTAGGAGTTCAAAGGGGCTATCTAAATTACAATCTGATCACTCTAATGATAAAGCTGTTCAGGTATTCATAGGCTGCAGAAAGTGAAATAGAAAACTATGCAAGCATTTTGGACCAGAGGGGGGATGAAAATATGTTAGAATCATTTGTTATGCCTACTACAGGATGCTAACTACAAGAAGAGATAATAATAATAACCGAAAGGCAGTTGTATGTGAGCATGTCCTTTTCTTTTTGCATGAAATTTTTATGCATCAGTCAGACTGCACACAGTGCACCTAATGTGTAAAATAAATTGGTGCATAAATCAGGTTATGAGAAGAATGTAACAAGCTTGGCTTTTGCCCATAGGTTTCTACTAATCCAAGCTTGGGAAAACTCTCATTTTATAACCAACGACAATACTAGCACTAACAAGAAATAACAGAAGGTCTTTTCTTGGGTGTTTGTTCAATTCTCTCTTTACAAGTTGTGCTGTCTGGATTGTTATGATACTGAAGAATGATCCAGATTAAGGGGAAAAAGGTATGCATCAGAATTATATTTTTATTGTAACAATGTTTATAGCTCTATCAATGAATTGATGGAGAGTTATAATTGATAATTTGATAAACACAATTACATGCATGTAGATGCCCTGGCATAAGTTATTACCAACGACAGACACTGTTTAGTTGCTAATTCGGTTTCACATCCCTCCACCAATGCTGTAAAACCGCCACAGCACCAAAATATTGGGCACATTATTGCTTTTCCTTTCTCTCTGAAAAGTACTTTGGTAAACTGTGAATCAATGTCAGTTAAATGTTATGTGATAATAGGCACAGTTTGGTAATAGAGCTTGGATTCTATTAAGCGTGTTGATCTCAGGGATGGGATACGAGTGCCCCTACAGAAGTTGTTGGACTGCATGCCCTATCATCCTTTGCCATTGGCTGGGGCTGATGGGAGTTACATAACAGTATCTGGAAGTCCACATGTTGCCCACCCTGCCATAAACTATGAGAAACAATACATAAAATATCTTTAATTCAATTATCTAGTTTCAAAACTTGCAAATTTTCAAACGTTTGAATGTCTTTATTCAGGTTTTAATTGAAACCTGTTGATTGTTTTGGTTGCCTTTTCTAGAACTGGGGTGGTACAGAAAAGGGCAACTAGTACAATGAAACAGTTGGAGTACTTTCCCTCAGTTGTATCCGGGATTAGTCCTACTCGAGGAGACTAATTGAAATGAATGGGATTATGTTAGACTACCATTGGATACAACCCATTGGATAGAGGAAAGCCTGCAGTTATTGAGGTGTTTATAGGTTGGGGTTGGGGGAGACTGAAGGTTTGCTTTCATAACTATCATGTTGAAAGTCAGATCTGTGCCACCTGCTTGCATGTAGCATGAAGAATTTTAAGTACTGCTCGTTCCTCACCCTAGTTATACTCATTACAACAATCTGTACCGCCAGAAATTCTGTATACATAGTGAGTTGTTCTTAAAGACCTAGGCTTAGCATCCAAAGAGCTACTTTAAGCATGCCCCCAAAGCATGCAGCGGGACTATTTCTTTTTCTCTGACCCCTATCCCAGATCACAAACTGCTTTTGAAAGTCCCCTCAGTTTCAAAAGCAGTTTGTCAAATGGCATTGGGGAGCTGTGTATGCTGATGATATTCAGCCTTGTTCTTAGCCATGACATCTCCAAGGGGTGATAGACATGAATTGCGGCGTCTGTCAAGATTCTATTCTATTGAGGATGATGCATATAACCATCCATCAGCACTGACTGGCAGCTTTTGTCATACTAGTAATGTCACTCAGTAGTGAAAGCAGCAGCCCATGGGCATCTGTACTGAAAATTCTTCTAAGGTGCAGCTGAATGGCCAGCAATTCTCAAAATTTATTTTTTCCCATTTCAAACACAAATAATTGAGAAGTGGGTTGCAGACAACTGATCCCGCCTGCCGTACATGCGCCCTAGTTTTTTTTTTTTTTGGTGAAGATCGTCCTGATTATCATGCAGCTGCTTTGGCAGAGCTGCAGTGCAAGAGTCACAATTCATACTGGGTAGATTGACAAATAAATAATCTGATTTACCAGGCCAAATGACGGAAAGTAGGTAGGCCGGTACCATTTTACTGTTGCGAAGCTAAATGAATAAGCAGCTCACAGAAATGCATTGTTTGTGTGTGTGTGTACACACAGACACACTTTCCTTGACTTGCCTCTTGCTCACGCTGCATGTCTGTTAGGTTACAGTCTGTTGCTAAAAGGAAGGGGACCACTCCCACTACAGGGCAAACAGAGGGAACCTTTTCCTCCCCCATCTCTCCTCTTCTGCCCCCCTTGTGATAATGGCCACAGCTGATAGGCATAGTGCAGGGAGTGGTGGTCATTCTTCCACCTACCACTGGCTCAAAGTCAGTTGTGCAAGTAGCTGAGCAAACTGGGATGGGAGCCCTTCCCTTTCCCTTTGCTTGCTCAGTGGCTGGAAGCAGAGGAACCAGCCAGGTGCACAGTATTCCCTGTCCTGGCTCCTCACCAATTCTAGTGCTGCGACTGTCTTTGTGAGTAATTGGTCAAATTGCACTATGAGAAGAAGGATGTTTCTCTCTCCCCTCACTGAAGCCTGGCCTTCCCAAAACATCCTGACACTCTGATGGGTTCTTTGGTAGGAGGTGTGGTTTGCAATGATAGGAACTGGCCCAACTTTCATTGATGGAAACATATACAAAGGACTTCAGTAACAGAAAACAGACAGCTAACTCTATTTCAGACTTCCCCACCTTCCAGATGTTTTGGACTTCAGTTCCATCAATCCCATCCAACATGGCCAATTGTCAGGAATCCTGGGAGTTGTAGTCCAAAACATCTGGAGGACCCCAGTTTGGTGAAGACTGTTCTCTATGTACTTCAAAGTAACTATAGATTAAACATTTGTAGTAATGCTGAACAGAAAACTCCGCTCCATTCTTGTGCCCCCCTTTACAGGATGCAAAAGCGTAAGGGATATTTCCAGAAGAAAAATTGGCAGGGAGGGCACAGAGGGGCTTATTGGCAGACAAGCAGTAGCAGATGGTGGTTTCCTCCCATCCTCTAAAAAATGATGCTCCATCATCACTTGTGGTGGGGGCTGTCATTTTTTCCCACCCACAACACTGGAATAACACTGTGTGATGTAATGTCATTCCATCAGGCAATGGGGGTGAACATAGAAGCCCCGGGGGGGGGCACTGATTGCAACAATGTCTTAGAAAGATGAAGGAAAGAAAACCCACCGTTATCATTTGTCTCCTGGTAAACCCCTTTGCCACCCAAAATTAAGAATCTACCCCCAGGGGGTCAGCAGTTTTTACCTTCCTCCCCCCGCACCTCATAATTTGACGAATAATTACTCTGAAGAATATTCAGTTCAGCTCAAATTTTTCACGTACTATTAGCAGGTGGTTCGTCTGCCTGGTTGAGTGGCACCAGAGTGACGGCAATGCTTCTTGTACAGGTCACCCTGGGAGCTCTAGTTAATTGGGGATCACTTTTAAGAATTGAACAGTTTCTGAAAACTTTTGCCTAAACAGAGGGGCTCGTTCGCGTCTAATCAACATTTTCCTGAAGTTGCTCTCCATTTTGGTTCAGCACTAGATGAAGGTAACAGCCGAAGGTGACAGCTGACCAGCCAGCCATGCTGGGGAGTCAGAGAAGAATAGCAATTGTGAGGTTACATATTAATCCTGGGCTGGGTTATACACTAAGATAAAATAAAAGCAGCAAAGTGCTCTTGAGACTGAAGAATAAACAGCAAGTATCTGGTTTGAATTTTGCCTCTGCCATGAGCTTTCTAGGTGGTCTTAGGCTCAACCTCAACCTCAACCTCAGCCTCTCATTTGCAATGTGGGGATGATACAGGTTTGTTACAAAGATTCCATCCAAATAATGCATATAAAGTAGTTTGAAAACTCTCAGTTTATTTTTATAAAGAAGCATTGTTATTGTTTCAGTTGCAAGTCAGAAAAATGTTGCCTGTTGAAGAAGAGGAGGAGGATCTGGAGGGAAGTTGACCTTGTTGGACCATAGCAGAAAACATTGTGTTTTAGGATTGTCTAATTAGTAGATACAAATGTTGCAGTTCTGTATTATAGTAACAATAGGTGTAAAGTGACATTGATAGCTCTTGTCTCTCAATAATTAATTAGTGTCTTCTGGTATACATTTTGTTATCTATACTTAAATTAATACCAGGGAAGCAATTCACAGCTAGCAGAATTTTTGAGCTGATTTCACAGAAGGCTATTTTGAGGAGAAGATCATTTTGAAGTTGGGAAAACTGTAATAATTATTATTATTATTATTATTATTATTATTATAACCCGCCTCTCCCTCCGGATCGAGGCAGGGAACAACAATAAATATAAAATACAAAGACCACAATAGATGAGATATTAAAAACAAATAAAAACCAATACATCATTAAAAACATCTTAAAATTCAACTGGATAGGCCTGCCGAAAGACAGCAGTCTTCACGGCTCTCTTAAATTCATGAAGATTGCTAATTTGTCGAATCTCCTCTGGCAGACCATTCCACAGTCTGGGAGCGGTAGAAGAGAAGGTCCTCTGGGTAACACTCGTCAGCCTAGTTCTGGCTGATTTGAGTAAGTTCTTCCCAGAGGACCTGAGTGTGCGGGGCGGATTATACAGGAGAAGGCGATCCCGCAGGTAACCTGGACCCAAACCATGTAGGGCTTTAAAGGTAATAACCAACACTTTATACTTTGCACGGAAACTGATTGGCAGTCAATGAAGTGATTTTAAAACTGGTGTTATGTGGTCACCTCTAGATGTACCGGTGACCAACCTGGCTGCCATATTTTGAACAAGTTGAAGTTTCCGGACTAGGCACAGAGGTAGCCCTATGTACAGCGCATTGCAGTACTATATGAATGATAAATATTAGAAGTAGTTTTTAGTTATGTGCCTGGTACAGATGATGAAAACAAGACCTGGTTCACTTGATCAAAACAAGTCATACTTAGTTTGTTGCTAAATCAGGGCGGATGAGGCGAGTGTGTGTGAAACACCCGTGTGCATGCCACAGTCCCATTCACTGTGTATAGCTGCCCTGAATGAACCGCATAATGCTGACTAAAGGGAACAATTGGAACTCAGAATGAGGACATTTTAAAGCAGAAGTGTGGTAGAACAGCTACAAGAAGCCATCTTATCTCTGCAAACTACTTTGAAAGTTTACTTTCTACTTACAAAAACACACATTTTATGGTCGAAAAGAAAGATTGCTTTATTCATGGGATGGGATTATCATCAAATTCGAGTCCTCACCCTTTCTTACAGCAAAAATACTACTTGTGTTGTGCCATAGCAGACAGCAAACCATTCTTTCTCGGTACTGAGATTCCTTTGTCCACCAGGTGAAGGCTAGAACAGATCATATAACTTTCTTTTCTAAGAAAATCTAAGAATAATTCTCATGGTTTGTAATAAAAAGTCATAAATGTAATTACTTGGTGGTTGTTTAGGATGCTAGTCATCAATACTTAGGGTTTTTTCCAGTAATTTATAACATAATCTGTTTTGAAGCAAACCCCACTTATTTCAATTAATTGTGTCAGTGTCTAAGAAACAAATTAATCTTCTGTAATTCCTTACAATCCCTGGTATTCGGCATCTAGCATAAGATTTGGTATCTGATACAGATATTTTAATCCTATGCATTCTAATGCTTAACTTTGAATGATTCATGGTTATGATTGCTGAGGTAAATTGAACGTGTGAACCATTTTCTCAATCTGGCATGACTTGATTCACATACAGGTTGGGGTTCTAGCTGCTTTAGTTTTAGTAGATGCATCATATTGTTACAGGCAAACATCAGTTCTAGGCTGAAAACAGGCAACTGCAACTCTAAATCATTAAAATTAATCCTAGTTGTTTTTAAATATGTGAATGGCTTTAACTATTGGGCAGTATGGAAATATAATAATGAAACAAATAAATGCATTTGATTTATGCTAATGTGTGTGTGTATATATATATATATATATATATATATATATATATAATAAGGCAGGGTTTCAAAGAGAGTCATACATACACACAAATTATATCATGGTAGAACGTGCTCAGTTTTCATAAAGCAACTGCCCAAACCATTAAAAATAATGATTTCTTTTGGCTGGAACCTTCTCTTCTTCACCTTCATCTTCATCTTCGGGCAGGTAATGCTTTGTTGAACCCTTGTAAATACCCTTAAAGTCCCTCCTGTTCTCGTGCTTTAGGCCTGTCTTGCACCCTATGATCTTTCTTCTGCAGCCAGTGCAAAACAGCTGGTCTGGGGTCACAGTCAGCCAACTCAGTTCTCGTGTGCCCACAGCTGATACATGGAAGAAAGAGCAGATTGAACCCAGCTTCTGAAAAATGTGGCTCAACTCAGTGACAGTGTTGCACATCTTTTTCCATGCCAGGTTGGACCTTTGGACGGAACACCAGATCTTGATGAGTGGGATGATATTGTTAATGCCTCACATACATTCCTCAAACATAATCCTGCTTCTTCACCAGTGTTAACTGAAGCTCCATCAGTCACAATGGAAGAGGCATTTTTGGAAATGTTCCGCATGGCAGTGTCTCCAATCACACCTTTGCAACCCTTTTCAATTGCAGACATGAGGCCCAGCTCCCGGAGCATTGTTGGCTCTTGTGCTTCCAAGAAGCATTGTTCTTCTTCTTCAGATTTGAGAACCACTTTGGCCAGTGTATAAATTTTATCTATGCGTGTACTGTCTACTGACCCATCACTGCACAGTGACGGGGCTAGTGTGTCCTTGCATAACTTTTTCTGGAGACGCTTCTGGTCCCTCTCTACAATGTGCTGGAGGAAATCATGATGACCATTTGGACTCACATATTGAAGGTAGGAACATCGTTCAGCAGTTTTGGCGAGTTGAATGAGAAGGCCTGGGAAAACTGGCTGGTAACATGTGCAGGAAAGGAGTATCCACTAAGGTGAGTTTTTTAGCATCTCCATATACATAAAGCATTAGACCTCCAATCTTGTCAGCCAACATTTCTGTTGCTTTACTAATAGTTTTGCCCATATTGCTTGCCTGAAGAGCTTCCACCTTGGGGAGAGAAGCGATATGATGGGCCTTTACAGCTTCAGCATGGTAGTTGGCCGCCAAATGAGCATTTACAGTTCCTTTCCAATAAACTGTCCCTTTTTCTGTGGCTATGGCAGGCATTTTTGAAGTATTCAGGAAGATCTTTACAGTGTTCTGGTTGCTGTAACATGGGATGCATCGAACGTAGTGATGTCCTTTTAAGCGCATATCAAAGAAACGTGTTCTTTTCCCCTTCACCCTTCGATGAATTTTGACGATGATCTCCAACAGTGATGTCTCCAATAGTAATGGCTGCAGTCTGTGGTTGGTCCATGGCGCTGCCACTTCTGTGAACCTCTACATTGTCCTGGTTCCTGCAGTGTCCCCTATGCCCAGAGCAAATGGAACTACTGGTGCCGTTGTCTTGAAGCTCAACATGTACTGTAGAACTGCATGAAACGCCCCCCCCCCCCAAAAAAAAACAAGCATAAAGCCAGTTATAAAGTCTGGGTGCCAAAAAGACCAAAAAAGGCAAAAGAAACAACCACAGAATGTAATTTTGCACTTGTGCCACCAGATTTTGTTCCACCACGTTGTTGTTCAAGCGGGGGAAGTTTGAAATTGTTTTGGAAGCCTGGAAAATCGTCCTCTAGCAACACTCCCTTTGTTGTATGCCGGCAACCTGCTGTAAAGTCTAAAGTTTTCTTTAAACGGGAATTCCTTGGATTTAGGCAAACAGGAAGGAGGTGTATTGTTTACAAATCCAGTCCGTTTTTTTTTGTAGTAGCTGTTAAGGCCAGCCAGACTCTGCTGTTGCTCCAGCCCAGGTTTTAGGCAGAGCTCATGCAATCACACACACAAGCTAGACCAAGCCAGAGAGCCATGATGGAGTCTGGCAGCGGCTGGCCTTGTACATAACATTCCAGCTTCATAATAAATTAGTTTGTTGTACCTCAACTCTTCCCTGGGTGGTTCCTGAATACCATAGATTTTATAGGAGGTTCCATCCCCTCTGACTTTTGAGGCAATCTACCAGACACACAGTTCTGAGGCTTGTATTGGGATAAGCAAACAAAAGAAATGAACAGCTAACACATCTTATTTTGTGTCCCTACCAACCCTAAGATTCCAGGATTCTCACTTTACCTACATCAAAGTCTTCCTCCCGAGTCACTTTTTTCAGAGACTGAAGCTGCCCCAGGCTCAGGTAGTTTCCTCTAGGACATCAGAGAACTCAACTGAACCAATCTTAAATTGCCTCTTTGCACTAGGAGGTCAGAGAAAATGGAGACTCGTCAACCTTTTTCTGTCTCCCTCTTCCTGTTTGCTCGGGAACTGACTCAAGCCATTCTCATGTCATTGGTCCTGAGAGAAGCTTCTCTCTTGCAAACAAAGTAGCTTCCCTTAACTACTTTGCTTGCTTGTAAACAGACTAACCTCTTCACTCCCAGGAAATCCCATAGGATTGTAGTGTTCACTAGGAAGGGTCCCCCTGAGGTGAGGTTTGGAAGTTAAGCAGTTACAGTGTCCAAGTAGGAGTTGTTCAATCATGTAATGGGATAGAAAGCCATCATTTTTGTTCAAACCACATTGTACGGTGTCCAGTTCCTTGATAATTTTCAGTTCAACGGTTTCCTGTTGGATTCTTCCTCTGTGGTGTACTTGTAACGCGGTAGTTTTCAACTCAGCAATGGTGTGTCCCAGAAGGTTGAAGTGTTCACCCACAGGCTTCTGGGTTCTCCTTTGTTTTATGTCCGATTTTTGTCCATTTATTCTCTTGTGCAGAGGTTGACCTGTTTGTCCTATGTAAACTGCAGAGGGACATTACTCCCAAATGATGGCATATACTACATTGGAGGATGCAGGTGAAAGTGCCCTTGATGGTGTGACTGATGTTGTTCGGTCCTGTGACAGTGTTGCCTGAATAGATGTGTGGGGGGGGGGGCAGAGTTGGCACTTGAGTCTGATCCCTCTGTCTGTGTCTCTGTCCTGTGTCCTGTTGCTGGTTAGTATCCACTTCAGGTTGGGAGGTTGTCCGTAGGCCAGGACTGCTCTGCCTCCCAAGGCTTGTGAGAGAGAAATGTCTGTGCTGATGATGGGTTGGAGTTCACCAATGATCCGTTGCAGTGGTTTCAATTGGGGGCTGTAGGTGACAACCAGTGATGTACTTCTCTTGGTCTGTTGTCCTTCCTGGGTATCCGTATGGCCCTGTCAATTTGTCGTTAAGTTTAAGGCGCTACTAGTGTTTGTGATAATCTGTCCAGTCGTGAAAGATAAATAATGTGTTTGGTTTGGGCGGGTATGTGTGTGTCTGATAGTGCATTTGTGCAGTTGGAAAATTTACTTTAAAAAAACCTGCAAATTGCCCTCTTCACCGGTGGTCAGGCTCTGTAGTAAAGTTATTACCATCTACAGTAAGGCCTTCAGAGTTACATTGCACATGCACTTGGCCATAGCTAGAATATTATATACAGTGCAAGCTGATATATTAAAGTGCTGAATGCTTCTTAGACCTTTTGAAAACCATTTTCTTTACATTCTGAGTGAAAATGTGGGTATGTTTCTATCATTTGGTAAGGCTACCACAGAATAGAAAAAAAATACTTAAGGAGCCAAATCTGGTTCCATTTAGACATCCCTTGTAAAGCAGTCCAAATTCAATTTTGTGATTTTTTTTTTCAATTTGTAGAAAAGCTTCACAAAAATAAGGCCAAAATCTAGAGGAATTAAGCTACTGCTTTCTTGCAGCCTCCACTCATTTGAATTGAGCATGTGTAGGAAAACTTTTTAAAAACCTTTTATAGGAATCCAAACCTCAACTTATGTTGTATAGTAATAGTACTGAAGCGGTCCATGAGAAAATCTGATCTGTACATGTCTTTAATATTTCTCTGTAAAAACAGATTACTCCTGCATACTGGCTTCCATCTTCTTGGGGAGATATGCACACACACGTGAGCGTATAAACACACCATTATGCTTTCATGACAGATAAGCTTTCTCTGTTCAAGTGTAAACTCATTTTTCTTTGGATGACCTTTAAATAGTATTATGCTATTGTATGGGATTTAAATCAATAATTGTGTCAAAGCAAAATATACTGCAGGATTTTTTTCACCTTGCTCGTTTAAACTATTCTGTAAATTATAAAGGATTTTAGTGTGTTGTTCTTAGGAAAGGAGATGAGGGCAGGGAGATGTCCCTGAATATTTGCATAAACAGAACTAAGAAAATGCAATTTTAATTCTTATTTTCATTTTATTTTCCTGCTTTATCTTGCTGAATGTTTATGCAGCAGGCGAACAGCCCGTGCCACTGTAATTAGTAGCTTAATACCATCTCTGCATTCACATTGTAAAACAACAGTGTGTCCCAGGTGTGAGAAGGTTAAAATGAGAAGTACCCAGTAGTTATGAAGCTGCAATAATGAGTTTCCTTCTACTTACCATGGATTTGTGTGATATACAACTTGCAATTAAGCATGGCTTGGTGATTCAGTGATTAATGTATATACGACTCCTAAAGGAGCAGCCCAGCCCTCCCGTCACATCCTTCTTGATGTTTACAGCTGGGTACCTATTAACAGGAAGATGGAAAGGGCCATTTACAATTCAGTAACCTTTATGACAGTGAACTCTTTAATCAGCATTTTATTTCCTTTGTAACACTTTAGTCATCTACAAATGTCAGAATAAAATAGGGCCATGAAATATTTAGGATCGGCATGTGGAAATTGACTTCCCTGATTTAAGCTGCTGTGTCTTTTCATTTTGTTGTTTTGGGAGCCCTTACTTTTTATTGATAGACAATTTATAACTAAATGCTCCCAATAGTGACTTAGCATTAGTGTAGGCGGAATTACTGAAATCCAAGTTATCGTCCTATAATATGTTGATGCTTCCTGTATTTGGTAATAAGTTATCCAAATAAAATCATTAGTCGAGGGCTTGCATTAAACTCCTTGTAGGATATATCTTGTACATGTAAAGCAGACTTATGGAGTGTTTGACAAAAGACCCAAACATACTGCATAATGTAAATTAAATACTATAAGTACATTGCTGGTGTCAGGTCTATGCATTTTTATCCTTCTTGTGTCTGTGTAAATAAGGGAGATTCAAATATATAGTGTATAACTTTTTATAAGAATGAGGTAAGGCTATAAAGTAAATAATGGTATTTATGCTCTGTACTAGAATCTGGCCTTATGGTCTCCTTTTACCGCATTGCACATTTTTAGAACTGAATTAATTATTCAGAATCAGAAGATAGGATTTTGAACAATACTGCTTAAGAGTAAGTGGCAGTGCTTGTACCGTATTTTTGAATGGGTTGTGTACAATGTTAGTCCTACTTAGAGTACACACATTGAACTGAATGAGACCTGTTAGACTAACAATGGATGCAACCCAGTGCTTCCCCAAGCCAAAAGCTGACTACATACTTAGAACATCAGGGAGAAAGCTATGCTTAACCTTTCTCCATGATTAACTTTCTCCATGAGTTCTATTGGGAAACACACACTTCTCATCTGCAGTCTGATGTGGTAACAGTCCAGAATTCTACCATCTCAGTCTACTATCTTTCTTGGAATAAAAAGTGCAACAGCTGTTAGTCTGGGTACCATGACCCAAACAACCAACAGTGATCTAGATGGTGGCTGAATTCGGATGACACAATAAACAACTGGTGTGGGGGAAACAATCGTCAGTTGTTTTGACTATTGTGTCATCCGAATGCTGCCATAGTCAACTCAGCGCTGATCCTCATCCACACCACAGTTGATTATTTATTATCATGTTGTGTGGGGAGTGCCCCCTAGGGTTAGCGTGAGGATTAGGGTTAGTCAACCCACCATTGACTATCGTGTCATCCGAATTGAGCCAGTGGCTGGTTTCGCACAACACATTAGGCAATGGAGGGGGGGGGGAAGCAACCGTCAGTTGTGTTGCTTATTGTGTCGTGTGGAGGGTTACACACAACCAAGACAAAACAAAGTGCTAGCCTTAACCAAAAACCACAAACAAGGAATACTTTGCGAGCACTTGCTGCAGGCTTTGCTGATTTGGGGGAGTGATACAATTCGTCCTGCTTTCAGGATATTGTCAGGCAGCTTGCATCTTTAAATATTTGAATTACAGCATCAGCATGTGCCGGTATTTACAGGCCACTGAAGAACGTCGAAACGCGTTTGGCCTGCCTCCTGCATCGATTTATAGAGCAATTTGCTTGATCATCTCTGAAGAGAGTTGATTGTGTATTTCAATTGCTCTACTTGATTGTGAATATATTTATGTAAAATACAGTTTTTAAACTTTGTAAACCTTAACTTTTTGGTTACACACACCGCACACACAACTGACGGTATGCTATGGTGCCCAGTTAAGCAAAGGAGAGAAACAACGGGCTTGCAAGTTGTTTAGCTGGAAGCCCATTGTTTAAAGTGTCGTCCGAAACCAACCCCCCTCTCTCCATGGACTATTCCATGTGGGAATAGAGTTCTGCCGGCAGGAGCAGTCAAAACCCCCCAGCTGCTCTGATATAGCCAGCAGAACTTGTGGTGCATGCTGGGATACAGCTGGAGGACTGAAGGAGGGGGAGGGAGGAGACGATGAAACCAAGATGGACGCTGGAACTTTCAGCTGCTCAAGGAACGGAGTAGCAACATGTCGTGTGGGGAGCACCGCCTACCTAACGCATGGTCCATATGCTATTTCCCCCTCCGTAGCCTAATGTGTCATGCGAAACCAGCCAGTGACTCAACACACCAGCACCAAATCTGGGCTTAACACTGAACCTAAGCCCAGCAACCAGGGACCATTGGAATGTGAGAACCCCAAACCTGAAACCCTCAAGCCAGCATTGCAGGCCATGAGCTGAGCAAGGAACAAACATCTTTCCCTCCAAAGGCCCTCCAAATGCCAAAACTGCATACTACTACAGGCTAGGTTCCCAGCAAGAGGCTATGGAAAGACAACAGAGTACTGTCTCTTTTAAGGAGCTCCATTTTCCAGCAAGGGCGTGGAATGTGGGAGTTGTAGTCAGGCTGAGGGACTATTTAAGCACTCAGTCAACAACTAGCCCTTGTCAGATGAAGTTGTCTCTTCCCTTAGACCTGTTCCTGGTTCTAAAGAATCTGTCTCTGATCACTCTTGCTTTCTGACTTGTGACATTTGAGTGGATGCAAGCTTCTTCCCTGTTGGTCATTTGCTCCAGCTATCTGCTCCAATCCCTGCCTGAACTGCTTCCTTCAGACTTCACTAGAGTCTCATCCTTGCAAGGACTGGGTACAGAGATACAGGGCTGGCCCAAGAAAATAAAGTACCTCAAGAAGAAAAGCAAAATGGCCAGTCTCTCACTACCATTGGACAAACCCACCAACATTTCCTCTCAGCAAACTCCATTGAAATGATCAAAATTTTAGAAGTGCGTTGGACTTGTGCTGGGGAGCTTCCCAGTGGATTTTGCCACATGGATCACTCTACTGCCCTTAATGATGACCATCCAGCTTGCTTTGCTTCATGTTAAATAATAATAATAATAATAATAATAATAATAATAAATTTATTTATTTATTACCCGCCTCTCCCAACGGATCGAGGCGGGGGCATCAAGCATAAAATACAAAACTGATTAAAACACTTAAAACCAATACATCATTAAAATACCAATAAAACACCAATAAAACACTCGATGATCAGAATCTTAACAGAAGGGTGCTGAATAACAATTGCAAATGCATTGAGATGTATTCAGTCAATAGTAGTTCGGCTCTTGTTCCATCAATACACTCAGGAGACACAAAGAAAGGGAACGGCGATTGTGCGTAGAACGACTTCCTTACAGACTTTGCTGCGCAGGTCCCACAGCTTGAGGGTTCTGTCGTGACTCCCAGACACAATGCGTGCATTGTCCAATAGGAATTTGGCTGACAAGACTTTTCCACTATGCCCCGTAAGCGTATGCCGTAACCGATGATCATCCACAGTCCAGATCCTACTGGCAAAGTCATTGGAAGCTGCTAATGAATAAGAACCAGCACTATCGAACTCTATGCTCTTTATGCCCGCATTACTGCCAGCTAAGGAGGCTTTAAGTTCACACTTGTCTCCCAAGACTTCCCAGAGTTTGACTCTCCGGTCCAAGACTCCTGTTGCCAGCAATCGAGAGCCAGGGCTAAACTGCACCGCATTCACTTCCCCATTATGAGCATCAAAGACACACGCAGCAGTGGTAGGGTCTCGCACCTCTTTGCTTGCACCTGGATGTACATCTATGTTATCCTGAGGCGCAGGATACGAGGACAAAGAGCGTCTCCAATTTAGAAGTAGGGGTGGTGGTGGCATAACGCAGCAGTAGAGTTCAGGTTTTGCATGCCAAAGGTCCCAGGTTTATCCCTGGCAGCCGTCCCCAACCTGGTGCCATGCTGGGAGTTGTAATCCAACACATCTGGAAAGCACCAGGTTGGGGAAAGCTGTGTTAAAGGTTTCAGTTGCTGTCATACTCTGCATTGGTAATATATAAAGTATAATATTGGTTTTATTCTGTTATTGTTGTGTTTTTAATTACTGCTTTCGTTTTATTATTGTTTGAATCAAATTATATTTGTGACTGTGATCTGCCTTGATTGCCATTTTTTCTTTTGGCGTCAAAATAGAGGAACTCCCACGTCCCCCCCCCCCCGAGGATAGTGGAGGGAAGGGGGTTCAATCACATTTGACAGATGGAGAATTCAACTGATATGAGGTGGTAGCAACAGCACTTGCTCAGTCCCCATTCCATAGTTACTTATACCTGTCTATCCACTGTGCTCAATTTATAAAACTTAAGACAGTTGCAGTACTAGAAAAGATACCAGTGCATATCTGAATGTTAGACTACACTCTATTCATATATAGAAGCATGTGTATTTTATATTGGGGATAATGTCTTTATTTCTTTTTATTACCATATATTGTAGTACATAACCTAAACAATCTCTTGGATCTGGATTTCCTCAGAGAGGCAGCCGATACATTGTAAGAGAGGAAAATGCCTCCCAGAACTTGTCATGTCCATGTTTGTTTCTTTGTGGAAGTATCTCTTTAGACAGTGGGCGAGTTTGCATGTCATGTTAAGCTACCCTGAGAATAAGCCACCGTGGGTGGTTTATTTGTTACTTCTGACAGAATATAGCCCACTTGGTGGCTTGCTGAGGCTTGTTTCTCCCGCAGTCCCTCTCAGTCCTCTTGGCCACTGCTGGAAGATATTCCAGCCGCCTTTGTGGCAGAAATCCTTGTTCCCTCATTCCCTACATCAGCACCCATTTTGCAATTGGTCTGCTGGGTTTGCCGGCTGACAAGGGAAACTCCCCCCCCTCCCCCGGGCACATCAGTTCGCCAAAAGGATTTAAGTTTCTGAACAAGTATGAACATGGGAAAATGTTTGCAAACTATTTTTTAAAAAATATATACTTTAGGGGTCTTGCGCAAGCATGCAGGGCCTCAAAACCACCTGTCTGCTATTGAGCTCATCATAGCCATTCCCTTCTTGTCAATGTCCTGCCAATTTTATCTTCCACTTCAGCGCTTCCTGAGTGAAACTCCCCCCTCCCTTGTAACAGATTGCAAAAAGGAAATAATTTCTGAACCTTTAAAAACGCAGGATTGCATTTGCAATTTTGGGGTGTGTCTTACTCTTATTATATTTATTTATATCCCGCCTTTCCCCCAACCCTGGGACTCAAGGCGGCTTGCAAATCAAAACATATACAATTAAAACAAATAGAGATATACAAAAATTAAAAATATAATTAAAATAGTACAATTTTAAAATATTTAAAACATTTAAAAACATTTTATATATGAATAATTAAAAAAAACCCCGCAAACTATAAGCAGCACATCCGCAGAGGTCTTACTCAAGACTGCCTGTCTGCTATTTAGCCAAGCATACCTATATCCCCCTCTTCTCAATGTCCTTGTCAATTTTATCCTCTAGTTCGGTGCTTTCTTTGCTAGCAAACACCTCCCACTCTTAAAGGCTTTACTGAAGTAATAACACGCACCCCTAAAGTTCCTAATCTCAGCTGCCAGCCACTTTCAGCTCCCTCACCTGCTTCATGCTTGCCGCTTCCCTCCACTGCTAGCTATCAGCTCTAAGGATTACAGAGCACCGAGTAGGATCCCTAAACATACCCAAATTTCAGGGCAGAGATGGAACTCAGTGGATAAAAATAAACAAATTTTGCAGTAGACAAGTGAGGCATCTTGCTAAAACTGTTCAAATTTCACGGCAGAGCAGTAAAACGGGGACAGAAGTTGTGCAAATTTCAAGACAGAGCAGCAAAACGAAGGAGAAAATCATGCAAATGTAAAACTGAGCAGAAAATTATACAGTGGACATTGACTTTGTGCACTTGCACAGGATCTCTCTCTCTCTCTCTCTCTCTCTCTCTCTCTCTCTCGCAAAAGCATTTGGGACACTCCCCAGGGGGTTTTGCCGCTCTTGCCAAATGGCTCTCTAGCCGTTCCCTAAAATCATCCCGCCAGTTTTGGACATCACAACAAACCACCCTAAACAACCCTGGTACAAGCCAAGGGTTCTCAGGATGGCTTGTTTATGAAAATCAACCCATGATGGAAAACTGCTTTGGGTTTGGACATCACATTAAACCACCCTGCAACCACCCACAATAATGACCCTTGGTAACTTAGCTTGACATGTGAACCAGGGCACTGCGAAAAATGTAATTCTGGACTAAATAGAGATGAATCTTTGGTGTGGTCTCATATGGTTGGCTCGTATATGATTAGCATGATCAATCTGGTGGCCATTTGGGGTGAAGCAAAATGCAATTTTATGTTTTATTTGCATTCAGTATTTTCCATGTTCATATGTATGCATTGTATCTCCCTTGAAGAGTGAGATATCAGAATGAAATTTTGTATGTATGTTTGGGACATGATTCTAAGTTTCAAGTTCAGTACCAGATGACCCACATTTTCACAAGGAAGTGGGAATATGCAAAATCTATTCTAAAGACTTTGAAGATTGAGAGTTCAAAATGAAAGTTGGTATGCAGATTCAGAAATCCATTGTTTCAAGTAGAAGCTCTAGTCGGATCCCTGCAGCCATTTCTGGGGGTGGGGGTGGGGGCAGAATGATATAAAACAATGTGTGATGTGACATTTCCTTTCAGCGCTGAAAGGTTGCAGGTAACATAGGTACATATTAGGGCTGTGCAAAAGGCTTTCCCCCAATTTGCCACTCTATTTGCCAATTTTAAGGAGTGGGGTTTAAAATAAAATTGGTTTAGCCTGAAGAAGAGAAGACTGAGGGGAGACATGATAGCACTCTTCAAATACTTGAAAGGTTGTCACACAGAAGAGGGCCAGGATCTCTTCTCGATCAACCCAGAGTGCAGGACACGGAATAATGTGCTCAAGTTACAGGAAGCCAGATTCCAGCTGGACATCAGGAAAAGCTTCCTGACTGTTAGAGCAGTAGGACAATGGAACCCATGACCTAGGGAGGTGGTGGGCTCTCCCACATTAGAGGCCTTCAAGAGGCAGCTGGACAATCCTCTGTCAGGGATGCTTTAAGGTAGATTCCTGCATTGAGCAGGGGGTTGGACTCGATGGCCTTATAGGCCTCTTCCAACTCTACTATTCTATGATTCTATGATGCTATGGTTTGCATGGGGAAGGGAATGCTGGATGTTGCATTTACCTTTACTTACACCATGTGGCAAGAGACTTTCTCTCCCCCCCCCCCCCTTGCTTTATCTGTGGAGGGGAGGACATGACGATGTACTTTTAGTGAGCCAGATCTGTACTGGTGAGCACGGCTTTGGCAGCTGCCTGGCTAACTGGCAGTAACCATTTCTTCCATGGCAACTTTCCTGTAGAGGTCTTTTTTGGGAGGAGCGACCTTGACGATGGCTACAGCATAGCCATTTACTGTGTGGCTGACAAAGTAAATCCCCTTGCTTTCTGTCAGGCAAGCTGGTGCTACATAACTAAAGGTAAATGCAACATGCAGCCTCCCGCCCCCCCGCGCACACTGAGCCAATTTGTTTATTTCAGCCTTCTACCCCCACCCCAATTTGCTGAAGCAACCTGGCTCAGTGAACTGGGTAACAGCCGTAGTACATACATTTTCAACGCAACTCTCCCTTTCAGGCTTTGAGCAGCAGCTCAACCCTCATAGCCTCTGTTTTTATGCGTGGAAGAAAAATGAAAAATACATTGTAATGGTACATTGGAGGCGAGAGACATTGTGCATTACGAATACTTTCAATACTAAAATTGAAAACCACAACCAAGTGACCAACCATTTAATGTTAGAACAAGCATGATCATGAATGAACAAAGCATTGAGGCCTGAGGCCTTTGGGTATGTTTAGTTCTTGTCTAGCGTTCTCACCTGAAATCAGCAGCTTTACTTGGAGTTTGGGCTATAACCTGACCCTGTACTGTGAGACTGGTTATGAAAGAGTTCACTTGGAAATAAGCCTGAGAGTTTCAACAGTTGTGAAATCATTTAAATTAAAAGTGCCATTAAATTTTAGGGACTGGTTTGTTTGGGAAAGTTGGTTTAAACTCCTTCCCCAGACAAGGATGGCAAGAGTCTCCTTGTCTGGGTTGCCTGGGGCATTATGCTGTAGCTGGAGGGATATGATGATTACCCCGATTTCTAGACTTTTGCTGGGCCCCATCTTGCCATATTAGGCCTCTCTGTTTGCAGAGGGGGCTATTATGTGCATGCACCTCCATGCGTGATCCATACCCTCCATTTTTCCAAGGTGTGGGAGCTTATCTCTGTACAGACACGACCACGAACACATGAAGGTTGGATATGGCAAGGTGATGGGGCCAATAGGCACAATCCCAGGCTGCCCATGGATATGTCTATGTCAACACATGTAGAATATTTGTAGATGACTCTTGCCTTCAGGTGTCGGGTAAAAAGCTGAGAATGGTTTTCTCCCTGTCTACGAATGTGTCTTTTTGGACAGCAGATGGGATTTTTCTTTTTCCTTTATGGGCAGATGAGCACACCAGCACACCTCTGTAAACAGGCATCATAAGGGACAGAAAAATAGGCAATAAAGTCGACTGTGTATTTTCCAAACAGGGAGTCTGAGCACATTTGTCAGAACTTGTTACCATTGGTATGTTGCTGGCACCATGTACCTAATCGTCCAAGGCAGGGTTGTCCCCAGAGATTGCAGGTGCGTTGGTTCCCTGGCCCCCTTCCCCTCCAGTCTTTTTATTTTTAGGCAATTTGTAGCTGCCCTGGTGCTAAACGCTGCCCCCTTTTAAGTTGGGCTATTTAAATGTTTATCCTTTCTTTACTACTTGACCCTTTTTCTTGCTCAGCATTAGTTTTTTTCTCTGCCCAGCTTGCTTTTGTATTTCATGAGCTCAGTAAACCGTGGCCTTCAATTCCCTTGTTCTGGTGTTTTCACTTAAGACCAGGAGTGATGAGCAAAAGGTTTCAGGCTCAATCCTTGAGCAAAGGGCCGCTGTGACAGGGATTATTATTTATTTGTCATCTTGGATGTAATAAGCTGTAGGTACAGCATCGAGAGCGCTTGATTTATTGCACTGTCGACTGCCACTAGCAGGACGTCTGCCGTACCGCGTAGGATGAATACCACACTGTCAGCTCTGTCGATCCGTCTCTGCCATTGCACTCTCCCTCTCATAACACATTCCCATTTCATGCCAGAATACATAAACAATCTTTCATTATTTTGATGCCTTTTTCATATTTGTTCTTTACAGAACATAAAGTTTGAATTTATGGGTTTCCTTTACATTATTTCAACACACTCCACCATTTTACGGGTTTGTGGTTTAACTCTCAGAAATTGGCTGCCAGGTGATTTAGTTATTTTGGCTTTCTAGTTTTATAGTTATTTAATATCATAGGGTGCCAAATACTGAGGAAAATGTAGTGGATAGGATGTATGAGGTTTTGGGCTAGGCTCACAACTTGACGGGCTAGAAACAGGGAGGGAGCAGGACAAGAAGAAGTAGAAACGTTGTCCTTCTTTCTCTTAAGAATCCTGCTTGTTTAATTTCCCAGGGACTTTTTTTTTTTTTTTGCTTATGAAACTAATATTTTAATCAGAGGGGAAACCGTTTTTCCCCCAGGTGCATAGGTTGTAAACATATTTGAGATATGTACAAACAGTTTCTGCTAGGTCTTATACAATTTATATTGCTGTGAACAGTAGTTGGTGCATTATGTCATTTTTAATGTCATTAAGAACTTCTCCTCATTGATTTTTTTTATGTGGTAAGCTAATAAGTTATAACAGGCACAAACCATTTATAAAAGACGTTATTGTGTAATGTAAGGAATTCTTCAGTAATTTAATTTAAAAAGAATGGCATCTTACACCATGAACAATATCCGGATGATTCTGTTATGCAATCATGCATCCTTACATTTTAGCACACATTAGATGCCATGTTGAGTTCAGACGCTTAGGGTCAAAGACACCTTTGCATTGCATGGCTTATGCTTCTACTCAGAACTTAAGACACCAGTACAAAGCAAAAGCAAGTGATTTCCGATAGTAAATCCATTTGTATATGGAAGTACTTGGCAAGATTGGCATCCTTAACATTGTTTTAGTCTTTTGGTCATTGAAATATGTATCATTAACGTTAAAAGCCTGTTCACTTCAATTCCTACTAATTAAGGCTTCCTCCTTTTGGGTTTTTATCTAAGCGATTTGCATATGTATACACACGCATGCATACTCTCAGAGCTCACATACATACATACATATATACAAAGCATACATCCAGGAATGGATTGGGAAGACACCAGTATCACATCTGATGTCTAAGACATGCTGATTTTACTTGTGAAAACAATAATACTTTACTATGATTTAATGAATGTGGACTTGAATGTATAAATGCAAGTTAGCATTTGTCAGTTGTTATTCCTAATACAGCTTTCATCAGGACAGATGGGAATATGCTGAGCTCACAATACATGGCAGAGACTTGTTTTTTGTTTGCAAAGGAAACTTGAGTTAATTACTGTGAAAAATTTCATCCTTGGCTTTTGTTGTTGTTGTTGTTTTTTTTTAAAAAAATTAAGAGTACTGTGCAGAGGCTCAGTGTTGCCAGCAAAAGCTGCTTGTCACTTTGACCTGCTCTGTTAAGTGTCTGATGTGTTTTCTCAGAGTAATCTGTGAATAACATTACATCCAGCTAGCAGAGAAACAGGGAGTGATAGCAGAATTAATATCTCGAAGCGTTGATAATTATATATCAGAATCTAATTTTTAGCACAGAAAATGTGTTAATGACAGAGGAGAAAACAAAAACCGCTCGCTTTTCCCAGCAGGATCCAAAGTGTCATTTATTATTTCTCAGCTGGGTATCTATCAAGTTTATGGGTTAATTTTTCTGTAGACTGTTATTTATGGGTTTTTGTTTGTTTTCAGCCATCATTACTAACAATACGGTTAATAGCAATCATTTGTTATCCGGCACCAGCGGTGATGCTTCAGATGCGTGCAGTGAACTGAGAATACTCATTTGGTAGCTGAATAAGGGCTTTGACAGGGCCCATTTATAACAAGCTCATTCCATAATGTCCAGCCTATTAATAAAATTTTGTTGCTGTCTAATTAGAGATGTCTGTGTATAGTAGTGTGGCAGAGAAGACTTCCTTGGTTTTTTTTTTTTTGCATTTTTAGGCCTCTTCTGACATATACCTACACATGAGCACATTAGTTTGGGGCCCACCAAATGAAGGTGTTCCCTCCTGCAGTTGTGTTCTCCATGAATACATTCAAGTACAACTAGTATATGGGGGGGGGGGATGGAGAAAAGCAGAGGAAGGATGCCTTACCATCACTGGAAGAAGGAGTTGATTAGTTTATTCTAATAGCCCTCCATTGGACATAGGCATGAGTTGTGGGAATGTGGAGTGAGACATGGGAACGTGTGGAAATAGGTGAGAAAGAATAGAGGAGGGGAGGGATATTTTATTCTTGGCTCAATTTTAATTCCAGCTTTTCCTGTGTGGATTGAAAATTATTGTAATTAAAGCCATATTCAGGCATTCAAATTATTTACATAACATAGGAGAGTGGGGATGAACATGATAGCTCTGCCCCTTCTTCGCTGTCCTTGTCTTACCCCACACAAGTGGGTTGGCAGTGGGGATCCATTTCTATTCATGGAGGGTCCCTGAGTGATGTAGAAGTCTGATTTCCCACTGCAGACATTTGCTTCCAACTTGATGGAGGGAGCTCCTGCGCTTCTTCCCATTCATTCTCATTGCATGAGTCATATGAATGCCAGAATTGTGCTCTAGGCTATGCTGGAACTATTTCCCTCATTTCATTTTTTTCCCCATGCGTGTTGAAAAAATCACTTATTTTTTTGCATTGTTTATTTAAAACATTAAGAATACACCTTTCTTCACAGAGCCCAAGGCAAATAATAATTTGAAACAATAACACTATTTTAAAAATAGTTTGACAACAGTATCTGCAATTTAGCAGACAGAAAACACTATAACAGCAGAGAAAACAAGATTTAAAATAAAATTTAAAAGCCCATAGTTTTTTTGTTAACTGTTTAAGGTTTTGACCATCCTGCAGAAAGGTCATTAGAGAGGAGGAGAAATGGCCTCCCTCAGGAAGAAGTTCCAAAACCTGGGCATGGAACCTGGGACCCATTCATATTGCTTCTTTTTGTCTTAGGGGCATTTTGCCCCTCCTCTTTTGCCCAACCAACACAATTAACTTCTGTTTAATTGTGTTGGTTGTAGAGGCTCTCAAGGATTTGCTGGATGCTACATCTGCTGACATGTTGTCTCAGATACTTCTAAACTCCATAATTTGGGTTACCACAGCCAGTTAGATGTAACAGCAGTCTGGGCAGAAGGGGCTAAGATCAGCGAGGATAGATCTTGTGCTGATCATTGGTTTTGCAAAACAAACAGATTGTGAAGGATCAAGGTCTGTATGTGTATGAAGAAAGCAAAACTCCTGTATTTGGTTTAAACAACAGGTGGGGAAAAAGTTTGAGGTATAGTGAGTGCTTCAAGCTGAAATCCTATACACACTTCCCTGGGTATAAATCCTATTAAATTCAGTGAGCCTTACTTCTGAGTAGACATGTATAGATTGTGCTGTTAATCACAACCATATACATTTTTTCATGTCTCCCCTGAAATAAATGCTCTGGGATATCCATGCCTTGAACTTGCAGCAGTATTTTTTTTTAGTCTGTACTACATGTTGATTTCAACTTTCCCTGACTGTTATTCTCTACCTCTTAATATGGAATGGACAAATGCAGTTCATGTTGTTTTAACATATTTGAATATTAAGAGATGCTGTTAATTCTTACCATGCTTTCACCACCTAATAAAGAAGATAATGCGGGAAATCTTGGATTTTCAGAAAGATGCCCGTGACTGACCTTAAAATGTAGCAAAATGCAGAAACTCTTTCAAAATAGGTTTTGTCTAAGACAGTTGCCCAGACAACTTTGTTTTCTGTCTGTTTCTTAAGCTGTTTGCTGCCCTTTGAATGTGGTGTTTTCCAGTTAAGGTCCGTAAAGTAATTCATTTTTACTTAGGCTTATTTGAAATATACAGTCTTCATCTGAGATTACTATAAAAGTGCTGTGAGCAATTCTGCTGCCTGAGACTCTGTAATCGCTTGTGCTTTCTTTCCTAAACTGCACTTGACATAGAGCTTATCAACCCTTAATTAGTGATACATTTTCTCCCTGTGATTTCTATTGATGTTTCGTAGAGGGAAGACGAATTGAACCTCAACCTGACTAGAGTACGAATTGTTTTAGAAAATTCAACAAACATCTCTCTTTGTGTCTCTCCTTTTGCTTATTCCCCTCCGATAGAAGAGGTGAAAAGCTGTACGATAGAAATCAGGTTCTGTATTAGTGTTTTTGCTTGCCTGTGCAATAGAAAACGACAAGCGTCAAGGCCTCAGTCAGCAGATCAGGGAGACACAGAGGGGAAGCGAAAAGCTCCCTTGTGGCACCAGGATTGCTTGGATGTGATTGTGAGAGCCAGGATGAAGTCAGCACTGACAAAGTGTGTGGATTGATGGATGGACAAAGCTGGGAACTGGATGCGAGAATGGATGAGGGCAGAGGGGGAATTTAACACAGACAAACAGAATGAAAGACAGAGAGGAATTGCCTGCTAAAGTATTTCGGCAGTCGGAGCCCACAAGCAATTTACTTACTGCTAACAGAACGGGGGAGGATTTTTTCTACAGTTCTTCCTAAGATACATGAAAAGACAGAACATTACCAAATTCCAGCTAGTGTAGTAGTCATTCTCTCCCCCACCCCTGCCCCAGATTCATACACATGTATTAAATTCAAACTTGGCATTTAATCATTTGCAATAAATCTTTACAATATATTTCAACAAAATATTTTCCCCACAGTTATTATTTCAATAGTTATCAAACTGCGCCAATTATTGTTGTTTTACTATAACCAATACCTATTGTTCAGTCTGCTTCTTCCTAAAACATAAATAAATCCCAGATTGCAAGCACACTTTTCCCCCCTTTTGCTGTAAAATAATAAAATTCATTATGGTGTTAGATTAAATACAAATAGCTAATTGCATTCATATAATAGCAGAGTAATCACAATAGATAGAAATGTAACATTAAGAATTTTAAAAAAGCTATTAATAATGTGTCTCCTTGTGACATATTTAATTTAGTAAGGTGGTCAGACTTACACTGATAGATGTTCAACTTAAATGAAGGGAATGATTACCTAAGATTTATCTGGGGATCCAATTTTAAACCTGTACTTTCTTACTTGGGTTCAATCAAATTGATACGTCATTTTATTGTCCTTAATTATTGTTAGCTGGCTTGGAAATTTTTATGGGAAGGCCGAGGTATATATGTTTTAAATGAATAATGAATTAAATAAACAGTACACATATCTAAATAATATACCAAACAGTTAAAACTGAATAATTGTTACTTATTACTGTATTTCTTCGATTTCAAGACGCCATCGATTGTAAAACGCACCTTAATTTCAGTACCACCAACAGAAAAAAAAGCTTTGGTTCTAAGAAAAAAAAAAAAGCTTTGCTTTGTGCAAAGTGCGGGAAAATTCAAAAACTGTGATTCTAAGACACCATCAATTCTAAGACGCACCCCATTTTTAGAGACGTTTATATGGGGGAGGGAAGTGTGTCTTAGAATCGAAGAAATATGGTATTTCCATCCACTCTGTGTAATAATGTAAGCAAGTACAATATCCTATAGTTTGTTTTTCAGTACAGAGGTCCTCATGTTGTGAACGTCCCAGAGATCTTCGGCTATTGAGTGTTATAGAAATGTAATCTAGGAGCTCCAAAGTTAGCGCTTTTTTTAAAAAAAAAGGAATATTCATGCAGATCACAGGATGTATTGCTGCTCTTTGTAACCATTTCCTAGTTAACTCATTGTTTTTATTTTTCAGTGTATAATACAGCATTCTTTATAATTAGATAATTCATCTTGTATAATAAGTTCTCAAGCTTCTCTTTGTGAATTATTCTGGATGGAAAAGAAGTTGAGCTGTGTAACTGATGTAGGTGATACCTTTCATCTTCTTTATATATACACATACATACACATGTGTACACACATATATGTTAATCATTCATTAACCCATATATGTTAATCATTCAAATCTGTGCTGGGATCTATAGTGTAGTATAAGATGTTGTCTGAAAGATATGACCCCAATACTCCAGAACCTAAAATCACATCTGAATCTTTGGGAAATGAGTAAATCCAGTGTATATAATGTTGGCCAACTTTAATTATATGTGTGTAGCCAGTGGGGAATTGTTAAATCAAGATCACCTCTTATCTAATGGAATGTTGATTGTCTCTTTTGGTCTTTATATTCACAAAATATAATCATCTTACAGGAACACATTAAAGCCCCATCTCCAATATTTATGGCAATCAAATATAAATATTCTATAGATTTATCTCATGACTGTTGTGAAGTTAAGGCAATGTTTTGTGAAGTGTGAGAAAGAAAAGTCATACTGGTTTCATTGGTTTCTAATAGGCCATACTTCTCATAAAACAGGCAATACTGTAAGGTGCTCAAATCCAAAAGTTCTCAGCCAATTCCAAGGAGCTTTCAAAAGCTGCAAGCAATCTTTATACGACTATTGAACTTGGGCCAGTCAGAGAGGCTACCTGACCAGTTGAGGAAGGGCCATATAGCTTCTCTGTTGTAGGTAATATTGTGTGGTGAAACAGCAGTAGAGCAAACGGTGCTCCCCACCTACATTAAGGCCAACCAAGTTACTTTGGCACATGAGGTAGAAAATCCCACAAACACTTTCCCCTCTCAATGGCAGCGCAAATACAATAATAAATTAAATAACCATCAGTTTGCTGCCTTTTCATGACACCCAACACCTGCTGTGTGATGCAGCTGCCTCCCTCTACCTAATGACTAGTGATTGTGACAGCTAGCTACATCCCTCGGGAAGTCAACTCCAGGGAGCCAACTCCAGGGAGGGAGGTGGCAGAGGGACTGGCAGGAGCATGGAGGTTGGGAGGGAAGAAAGAACAAACATAAGGAAATGCTGTTCATTCTCTCACAATCTATACAGGGATTTGGCAAGGGGGCATATGTTGAGACTCAGGAAGAAGACTTTCCTCTACTCTTTGTCTATGATGGCCCTACCTATACCACTGGGGTTCCCTGAGTTCCCTTCACATTCACCCCTGAGTGTCAGACCCTGAGACTTGGGGCAAATTCTAGAAGCTGAAAGGTGGTGCCTAATAGAGATGAAGCCTATTTATTTATTTTATTATTTTATTTATTGCATTTTTATACTGCCCTAAAACCATGAAATCATTTTAAGAAATATAAAACAAACAACAATCTAAAAACACAAAGTAACATACAATATAGAAAACACAACCAGGATAAAACCCAGCAGCAGTGATTAATACAGATTAAAACAGCAAGGGTTAAAATTGGATTAATTTAGCTGTTTAAATGCTGGGAGAATAAAAAGGTCTTCACCTGGCGACGAAAAGAGTGCAAAGTAGGCGCTAGGCGAACCTCTCTGGGGAGCTCATTCTACAGCCGGGGTGCCACAGCAGAGAAGGCCCTCCTCCTGGTAGTCACCTGCCTCAATTCCTTTGGCAGGGGCTCACAGAGAAGGATCCCCGAGGATGATCTTAGGGTCTGGCTAGGCACATATGGGAGGAGGTGTTCCTTCAGATAACCTGGCCACAAGCCGTTTAGGGCTTTGAATGTTAGTGGCAGCACTTTGAATTGGGCGCGGACCTGGACCGGCAGCCAGTGAAGTTGGAAAAGGACTGGCGTGATGTGGTTAGCAAACGTGCTGCCCTGTTTTGTACCAGCTGAAGTTTCCAAACCGTTTTCAAAGGCAACTCCATGTATAACGCATTGCAGTAATCCAAATGAGAGGTTATGAGAGCATGGATAAACGTAGCCTAGTAGGGTATGGCCAAAGTAATGGCACCTGTTGATGAGAAAGGATGGTACCTTGCAGGTGAGGGGAGAGCTTTTTTGTATCTGGGGGATGGGGGACCTGGATAGATATGGAGGATGAAAAAGATAGTAAAAGCTCCCAAGCTAAGTATGAAATAGGTAGACCTCCAATTTTGTCTCCTCATCCATAGATGTCTCAGAAGCTAAAGATTCAGATAAAACCAGGAGATGCTGACATTGTATATAACATGGTTCTTGGGATTTACAAGGAGAAAGAAGGGCAGGAGGAGAGGGAGAGAGTAAACCCCTCCTTGTGTCTTGAGAGTTATGGGGAAATGATTGGTTCACATGGAGGAAATCTCCTTTTTTCCATTGTATCTTTCCCCTCCCTCAGTGTAATATTTCAGAGCTCCCAGCGTATTTAGGCTTATCCTCGAAAGACTGATCTCAAGTAGTGCAATGGCCAGCTGGTCCAGAATGGATGGATGTGCTTTGGCCTCCATCCAGGCTGTGGTTACTGTATCTGTACCTGCCCATACTTCTCATAATTTTATTATTTATAGAAGTGTCTAAAATATGCTGGGCGCTGTACATGATCAAAAGGCATGGCTGTCTTCCTGCAACCACACAATCTAAATATGCCCATGAGACAAAAAGAGAGGAGGATGGAGGGTGAGGAGAACATAACGTGAGATACCAGTATCTTACTTTGGTAAAAACACTTTCCGTGTCCAAGTGATTTCAATGCATCATCTCAACCTTTTCTCGCTCTATGATATGGACCAGATCACAGAGAGCAAAGGGAAAGAGCGAACAAAGAGAAAGGTAGGGGGCGGGTGGGAAGTGGAGGGAACTTGCCCCAGGCCAGGAAAGTTGCAATCTGGTGGCAAGAATGGTGGAGGTACAGGCAGGGAGGTTATGAGTCCAGAGGACTATGGCTTGCTAGGCCAATGCAGTGGCAAAGGATCGAGCTGAGTGGCTCACATAGCTTTGAAATAACCAACCAATTGTTTGGTTTGTGGGTCTTTTGGGCTATGCTCCACAAGAGACCAGTTAAAATGCTAGGCAAAGAGTTATGGTGAGGTATCAATGCATTGATAACTCTATTGATTGCAGTATAAAACCTCAGGGCTACATTGATTATCCTTGTTGATGGGCACACATAGGAAACTAGATGAGTACATTGAGATACAAAGTAAACTTACTGCTTGAATAGCAACTTATGGATGGGTTGTTTCCATCGGCCAATATGCAAACATTCACATTTTCATGAGTAGGGGTGGGGGAGAAATTCATTTGATTTTCATTTTAATGGGAACGTCCCTAATTCACACTCCATAAACAATACATGAACTGAAACACAACTATACTTAGATACTTGCAGTTTTCAAATTTTGCAATGAAATTCTTCAGTATGAAAAAAATAGGTACAACGGTGTGCGTATTGGGGAAACGTGCACACAGAAATGGCCATATTAATGAAAATAACATACAAACCTGCATTAAATTAAGGGTTATTGCTTGCAAAAATGTCCATATTAGGAAGGAGTTCATATATAGATGCATATATTAGAAGTCTGCAGAAAAATGCATACACATTTTTGTGTGGAATTAAAAATGATATTTACATACCGTTGCAGAAACAGGAGGAAACAAATTTAAGGTTGAAAAAAATGAGCAACTGAGCAAAACTGAAATTGACAGATTCATCCATCCCTATTCAAATGCTTCTATATATGCTTTGTAACAGTAATATGTAATCATAATTATGTGCTAAGTGGGCAGTTTATTTAACATGTAAAATAAATAACTGAATCAGGCCTTAAACCAAGCCAGGGCTCAGTCTCAGAATGCTTGTGGGCATCAAGACTTATCCCAGGAAGTTGTGAAATAATTATAACAAAGAGCGCCTCTGACCATATGCAGAACCTCTTTCCTTCTTCACTAAATAACCAAACTTTGCAGTCATATGAGTGGAAGAGAACGTTTTTTTCCCCAGGTCAAACATTATGGGCTTGAGACAGCCCTAAGACTTGGTGCCTGTCTTTTTAGAAAGTAAAGCACTGATTTTTCTGTGATTATTATCATGGGTGACCTGAAACATGGGGACAAATAAAAGAAACTTGATTATTTATAAATACTTCATTGAATTTATTGAGCCTTTATTCTGGTGTGACAGTGTCAAATTTATCATTTCCATTATTTTTCTATCCACCTCCGTATTAAACACACCAGAGAAAAAAGGGAACTTTTCTTTATACTTGGCTTTCCCCCTTTTGAGAATGGGAAAGTTTGGAATGGATTTGCCTAAAAGAAAAAAAAAACAAATTGGTTTGTAATCAATCTTCTTGTGGTTGTGCATACCTTCATTTCTTTCATTTGACCTTGGTGGAGCAGACTGATGGGGCAGTGAAAAATATGATATGAAAAATGAGTGAGCAAGGCGAGGTGAGCAGTGAATCAGTCTTGTGTGTCATTAGCTTTGAAAATCTCACAAACATTACTGAGTCACTTTGCTTCCTCCTCTTTCTTCTTCCTCTTCCAGACCTATCTCACTGTCAATGTATATGTTAGTACAACAATAATATTTTAACAGAGGCTTTGATTTAATCATTTTAGGCAAGTTTGTAATGTATCAGAGTGCAGCATCCTTGCAGGTAGACAACAGCGCATGGCAAGTCCTTTGCTTAATAACATCACAGTATTGATGTAGGATCCAGCCCACTTTGGATGCTATTGTAACATATTTGCCCTTTTGACCATGTCTTAAAATGGTACATTATGATTTTTCTGTCAGTCATGGCAATGGTAGCTGCTAGAAATTCACAAGCAGTAATACTAAAGTGAACTAAAATGTGTGATTTCATATATTTGAGATGTATACCCCATCCTTTAATAGCCAGTCAGCATTCCCAAGGTGGCTTACAAGAGTGAAAAAGACAATATTACAGAAACATCAAAAACAGCACAGAGCAAGATAAAACTCCAATCAATAAAAACTCAGAGCCAAAAGAGTTACAAACATCTAAGAAATTATCAGTAGTAAAAAGCATGGGACAATATAAAGTCCTTGGATGTAAAAATGATAGCAAAGTGAGTGCCATGTAGACATCCCTGAGGAGGGCATTCCAGAGGTGGGGGAAAATATACAATTTGTCATGTTTCTACCTCCACTCTCTTTGGGATGATGTCTTTGTGTTATTGGGTTCAAATATTCACAATATAGATGCAAGCCAGTTATTTGTTAGGAATGTCAAATGTGGGAAATATAAACACTTTGGGCACCATCTACCAGGCTGATGTCCTGCTCAAGCCTCTTTTAAATGTATAAGAAGAGCTGTAGTGGATCAGCTCAAAGAACTCTCTAATCCATTCTGTTCCCACAGTGGCCAACCTATAGGAAGTCCACAAGGAGGACACAAGTGAAATAGCACCCCTCCCATTTGTGTGTTCCCCAGCAAATGGCATTCTGCCTCTGATTCTAGAGATAATATATAGTCACTGTGACTGGTAGCCATTGACAGGCTGATACACCCATGAATTTTCTTCTAACCTTTTACAGCTATCCAATTTCGTAGTTAACTAAGTGCTATGCTAAGAAGTACTTAATTTTATGTATCCTGAATCTCCCACCTTTCAGTTTCATTGGATGACCCTGGATTCTAGTATTATGAAGGGTATTGTGAGACAGGAGCACAGAGGTTCTGCTAGGTTTGAGGAGGACCTGGGCAAATTGCTTTCTGGTGGTCTCCGTTCTGGCCACTCTCCCTCCCTGCCCTGCTTATTTTTTATTTATTTATTGCTTTGGGGCAGTAGTAGTGGCAGCAGCAGCTGCTCCTCCTGCCACGGCTAGCAAAGGGAAGTGCGGCAGCAATGGCAAGCAGTACACTCTTTTAAATTAAAGGGGTTTCTCCCTAAGTTTAAGTAGCAGCAAGCTGAACCAATCAGATGCTGCTTATGTGGGCATGTAGCCAATGAGGGACCCTGAACAACCAAGGTGCAGTCTTCCCACGGGAGAAAGTTTGGGAACAAAATACTTGATAGTTTCTTTTCTAAGATGGGCAAAAGAGTTCTTGATCTCCTCCTGACTAGGGAGGAAACTGGTTTTAAAAAACCCAAATCCTGCAGTTTTATATAATCCATTTTAATTCATATATTTTACTGAAGAAGAAAAAAAAAGTAAAAAAAATTAAGAAGGTTGAGCAGCATGGATTTTGTCATTGTTTATATGTGTCTCTTTCTATTGGTAGCAAAGATGGGAATTCTGTAGTGTCTCTTTCTATTGGTATCAAAGATGGGAATTCTGTAGGGCAGGGCCATAACCCTTTACAGAGCCAGTCTAAATACTACCTTTTCCGTGTCCCTTCTGTTGTTCTGTAAATAGGGATGCTTGATAAATCTTTGTGAATTCTAATACAAACTCATCTATACCTCCCAGACTAATGTGCGGATCAGCGTTTGGCTAACTGTTTCTCTGAATGCTGCAACACAGTTCTCAGCTCAAAAAAACATATCAAAGTGCATTGAAAAGTGCACATTTTGAGATGATATATATTTAGAAATGTGTGTTTTGAGATAAAATGTGTTTAGAAATGTGTATTATGAGAAAATATGTTCAAATAAGTATTTAAATAAATATTAAAATGTAAATTTGTGTAGATAAAAAAATAGTGATTGGGAAACGGGACAGAACAGACTTATGAGCACATACACGCAAAAGGAATAAGGACCTGAAACAGACTGATGTTTCCCACCCTGACAACATGGATGTAGTGTAAGAAAACCTCCCTGCATGATGATACTTTTTCAGGTGGATTTTGTTGATATTACACAGGAGAAGTGGTAGCTCATCCCGAGGAAGCTGATGTGCCATGGAAAAAATAGTGGCTGCGTTCGGACAACACATTAAGCAACTAGGGGGGAGGGGAACAATCATCAGTTGTGTTGCTTATTGTGTTGTGTGGAGGGTAACACGCCGCTCACAAACTACTGACGGTATGCTATTCTGCCCAAATAAGCAACGGGGAGATACAACTGGCTTGCAAGTTGTTTAGCTCGAAGCCAGTTGTTTAAAGTGTTGTGTGGAGGGGTGAGTGTGTTAATGGCATGTGGTGAGTGGGTTAAAACACAAGCCCATAGAGGCAGGCAGCAAGAGCGACCAAAGCGGCGGCTGCCACTCTGCTACAACTGGTACAACTTGCAGAGGCTGCTGGGATAGAACTGGGAGGACTGAGGGAGGAGGGTGGGTGGGGAATGGGGCGGGGGCTGTGTCAGTCAAATGCTGGGTTGACTATTAGTCCATCAACGCCAGCCCCAACCACCCACAGTTGTGTAGGAATATGTTGTGTGGGGAGTACCCACAAAATAACCAACTGTGAGTTGGCTACTGAACTCACCTTTGACTAATGTATTGTCCGAATGCAGCCGCTGTCTAGAATGCCTCTGAGATTCTCTCTTCAAGGATAACACACAAGAGTTACAAAGTAACCCACCTCATTTTGGGGGGTTTCTTTCAGATTTCAGCCCAACAGTGACAAATGCAGTCATAGTTCTTAAATGAGGTCTAGATTGGGTGAAATCACTAATGTGTCAGCCACTGGTTTAAACAGGTTTAAAAGGGGATTAGATTGCTAAATGGGACCTTCGTTTTGAGTCATTGTACCTCTAATTGCTAGTTGCTGGAGATCAATAGGGGAGGACTGTGTTTGATCCAGCAGGGCTCTTCTTACATCGTTGTGTTGATGTCATCCTCATCTCCAACTTTTGAACTTCATGCATTGCAGATCATCAGCTTTTTGGAGATGATTATAGCAACGATCGTATTGTGGCAGTGAGATTAAAGAGAGGCCATCCACGTACAAGACCTAAATTGCTTTGGATTCTGATCTATTTAGTTCTAACTCAAAGGGTCCCATGCAGGCTTATATTAAAGCTGGGCTTTAAAATATTTTGGCACATGAACTGATCTTGTCCAAATTGTCTTTCGTGAGGTGAAAAACTGGGGTGTTCAAAATATATTAATCTTGTTGAGTATAGTCCAAATTTTTTTATGGTGAAAAATATACTTTCAGAGGCAGCTTGGCTTATTTTTCAGTTTTCTTGCTCAGTTCTGTTAAGCACAAAGGTCCTTTTCTAGGTGACATATCATGTTGTATTCCAAAGTACACTTTCTTTTAATTTACAACTTAATTTTCAACCTAATTCAGAAGATTGATACTATAATGCTATTTGCAGAAGTATTGAAATGTCAGTAAGTTTTATTGTAGTAATAAAGAGAATTCCATATATCACACGCTCTATAGGGATCCTTGCTTTTTGCATAGATCTTCATAGCAACAACCAATGGCTAAATGCTGGCAATCATTAATTTTTAAAGAAGACATGGGGATGATGACTTGAGAAATGAAGGCTGCCATAAAGAATGAACTGTAATTTTGACACTTTTTTGTAGGTGACTAAAGAGGACATAGAGGTGTGCTGTTCAAAAAAATAAAAAGGCTTAAATCCCAGGTTTCTAATACATAAAATGCTGTCTGCAATTTAAAAGATTTCAGTCCAGGAGAGGCCATCTTCGAGCTTCTCCTAACAAATGGGCATCAGTGGTCCATGAAATAATCAATGTCGATAATCCATCCTGGGGTCTGCCAATATGTTAATGGGTCTGCCGCATCGTTATTGCTACAAGGCCATAAATCATTTCCATACTGCCGTGCTTAGCAGTCGAGGGCTCAACCCCCACCCCCACCCCCGAACCCTTTCCCAGTCTGGAATAAAAACAAATCCTGTCTAACAATGAATGCCTAAACATTTTGCAGTTCTGTGCTTTGATTGTTTTCAGATGCTAAAATAGTAAGTGGGACAGATTGTAAATCAATAAGACAATAAGACAAAGTGTTTTAATAATAGAAAAGCTCAAAGTAAATCATACTTCTGGTTATATTATTGCTTTTGAGGTTATAAATACATAGAACCAACCAACAAGGCCTTAGTTATCATGGGGAGATGGATCTAGTATTGACAGTTTGGACATCTATTGCGTCTATTGGATTCTTCATTTTTTTTTTCTTTAAAAAGGATGGAAAAATACAGTGCTGTTACTTCTAGACAGAAAAGGAAGCTGGGACAAAAGGATGCATGTTAGTGGTGTAAGAGCTGACAGATTACTCTGGGCCCTTGATTATTTTCTGTCACTTTTTGGTGTGTATACCTACTGCGGACGATAGAAATTGTGAAGGGGAATTGCTTCTGTAGCTTAGTCCAAATAATCCTTCAAACCATGCTGGAATATTCCATGGGCTCTCAAACTCCTCTTGCTGCTTTTGAATACGGAATTGCCTCCTTCATTTCCAGGTTGCTCTAACCATAATATGCTGTTATATATGAACTATGTTTAGTGCTAACCTTCAATCCAAGGTTTGCAAAATCCGCTTCAGACTATGATTTCAAATGATGATTTCGAGCTTAGTGCTAACTATAGTTCACTCAGTTCGTGTATCACAGCAAATTATGGCTAGAGCACAAGCTGGATCCTCTAAAACAATCCCATCGATGGTCCAAACCCTGCATATTAAGTGTTTTGTGGTAGGAAGTGCTATGCCAACAGAAAAGAAATGTGAGTATATATGTAGGAGCAATTGTGCTGACTCTATCAACTAGAATGGGAAGTCACTAAAATCAAGGCACTGCCAATGCAGAAGAAAAATAAATGGTTACTTAACACCACACACAAAAACACACACGTAACACTGAGCATTCAAGCTTATATGTTTAAGGATCATAGACAAAGTTAACCCCCTTTTAATGCTTCATGGATATTGGGTGGGCAACTTTTGACCCTCCAGATGTTTCAGCCTACAACTCCCATCAGCCCTAGCTAGCATAGCCAATGGTGAGGGATGATAGGAGTTGTAGGCTACATGTTGCCCACCCTTGCATGTCCATTGTGTTTTGAGAGGAAGTCAGTTTATTGTTTCTGGTAAGATCTGTTTCTTCACAGCAAGAAGCAGGCTAATCCTTATGCTGCTGAAATAGTAGAATAATTTACTGTGTGAGAGAGCTTTTCATAGAACCAAAATAGGTTGGGGCAAAACTACATGTTACTGGAGAAATGAGGCTATCATGAAAATAGTGCCATGTTAAGTTCTTCCTTGATCCCGGTAATGTCACCACCATCTGTGATGCTGCCACCACCCTTTCCCTTATTAAGAGAGGACCTTAAACCTCTTCATGTGTGTAGGTGCACATTTGCAACCTTTTGCTTAATTTCTTTGTTTCATTTAGTCCTTTATCGGTAGCAGACCAGACCGAGAATGGCGTGGTTTAAAAGAACAAAAGAAAATCAAAACTTTATTTACATGGATTAAAATGTTTCAGTTCAACTTAGGTTCTTCGTCGTGGTCTCTGTGCATCACACCATGGGCTCGTGCCGGCGCCGAGCCTGCTTCGGACTTCCCTAGCTAGCTTAGATTTTTGGCGGGAACCCCTCCCCCCACCGTCCTATTGCGCATGCTCAGGGTTCCCGCCTACCTCAGTTCTTCTTCGACCGCCTCGCTGATAGCCTCGCGGGAGACTTCCTCTCCGTGTTCGGAGTTTTCTGTGAAGAACATAAGATAAGAAATAGCTTAGATTATAGTAGTAATAGTAGTTGTATTAGTTGTATTAGTTGTTGTTTAAAAAAAAAAAAAATTCTTTATAATATATAGCTTTTAGTTATTAGCGTAGTAGGTTAGTCTATGGCGAACACAGCATTGTTTAAACGCTGCGTGAGGTGTCGGGCAAAAATCGCCCTCACGGACGGCCATTCGCTGTGTGTCGCTTGCCTGGGAGAGTCCCACATTGTGGAAACTTGTGCACTCTGCATGGGATTTTCGCGCCAGACTAGGCGCAATAGAGCAGACCGCCTTCGCAGCATTCTCTGGAGTCGAGCGTTGGAAGCTGTGGATATCCCACCCTCTATGGAGTCGCAGCCCTCTATTTCTGGGGAGCGCGGCCGAAAGGCTGTAAGTCGCCCTAACCCAGCAACTCCTCGCTTGCCGTCCCCTTCGGTACCGGCACAGAGCCCACCACAGAGCCCACCGCCAAAGGTGGCAAAACCATCAAAAAAACTGGCTGTTAAACCAAAAAAGCATAAGTACAAGGCGGCGAAGTCGACAGTCGCCAAATCTGCATCGGTACCAGCGGACCCACCCTCGATGCCGAAACGCTCTCCAGCGACATCGGAGCCCGCGAGAGGCTCGTCATCGTTATCGAAGCCGAAGCCTACAATACCACCCAGAAGGTCGTCGTCGGCATCGGCGATCCCATCGTTACCGACGTCTCCACCGTCGCGGTCAACCCTGACATCGAGGCCGAAGGCTTCGTCGTTACCGACGCCTCCGCCGGCACAGCCTACTCTAGCTTCGGCATCGAAGCACCGACCAAAGACTTCGTCGTTACCGACGCCTCCGCCGGCACAGCCTACTCCAGCTTCGGGACCGAAGCACCGATCGTTATCCTCCACGTCGAAAACGAAACAAGCATCGAAGTCGACGAAATCTTCGTTACCGAAGGCGAGAGAGACACACAAGTCGCAGCCTTGCTCGGCCTTACCGGCTCTTTTGCACGCCCCTCCAACTCTACCTTTATCGCCGCCTGCGGAGCTCTTTTCGGATATAGAGGTAGTCGTTGCCGGTGTGGACGTCCTCCCGGGCCCTTCGTCGCCAGCAAACTCTAGAGCGTCGTTCTCCCAAGCCTCTCAGCACTCTTCGGTATCGAAGGAACAGCGGTCGCGATCTCGATCTCGATCGCGTGATTGGGACGGATACTCCGATCGGTCACGCCGGTCATCTAGGTCTTCTAGGAGCTCCCGCTACCGAGCACCAACGTCCTACTTGTTTGACCCATATACGGGGAAACGATTATCAGACAATCCTCTTCCCCCTTCTCAACAACAGCAGCAGATGCCCCGACCATCACCACGACAACGAGAGCATACCCCGGTTACGGCGTTGCAGCCTCTAGCACCGTTACCGACTCTAGAGCTCCCCACACCATCATCTCCGCAGTCCATTGAGGACTACGTGTCGGAAACGTCCTCGGTAGCATCTGCTACACGCTCCATGCCATCGCCCCCAGAGGGAGTTGGGACTACAGAGCGGGCCTCTCCGTCAATGGAGCATGGCAGTTTTGCGGAGCAGATGTTGAGAATGGCTCAATCTCTCGGAGTACAACATCAATTGCCACAGGACGATATCAATGATGACATATATGATGTCATGTACACGGATCCTACCCCGCAACTTACGTTGCCTATGGTCCCGACGCTGCTAAAGACTCTTAAACAGACTTGGCCTACTCCCTCATCGATGGGCCACACGTCCAAGCGCTTGGACGCACTCTATAAAGTTAAAGAAGCTGATGCTCCATTCCTCTTCGTTCACCCGAAGCCAAATTCTATTGTGGTTGAGGCAGCCCAAGGTCGCTCTACTCGAACTCATTCAACACCAGCAGACAAAGAGGGACGTAAACTGGACGCCATAGGGCGTAAAGTCTACTCTTCAGGGGCGCTGGTAGCGAAGATTTCCAACTATCAAGCTATGATGGCTCGCTACCAGTTGTTTTTATGGGAAAAGATTTCCTCCCTGACGGACTATCTCCCTGACGAGAAAAGGGAACTGGCAAGAGTCTTCCAGGCCGAGGCGATCCGCCTCTCCAAGCAGCAACTCACCACAGCATGCCATCAGACAGATGCAGCGTCAAAGTCGCTGGTGTCCGCAGTGACACTCCGTCGCCACGCTTGGCTCAGGTCAGCTTCCTTACCTCAAGAAACTCGTACTAGAATCGAGGATCTACCATTTGACGGTGAAGGGCTGTTTAATTCCCAGACTGACGCCACCATGGATACTATCCATAAGGCCAAAGTCACTGCCAAGAAAATGGGCTTCCACACCGCCACGCAACCCGCATACCGACCACGTAAGTGGTACAGACCTGTTCCCTTTCAACAGCGGCAGCAGCATGACCGCCAGCAGCGCTTCCAACTGACACAGGCGTCCACGCAATACCAACCGCGCAAGCCTTCGTCACGCTTCCGCCAGGCAAGAACCAGGCCCGATCAGACCACTAAGCGGCGTCTTTGACTTCGTGATCGGCCCCCCAGAGCGTTGTCAGTTTGGAAACACCCTCTCGCACTTCCAACACGCCTGGGAGTCCATTACATCGGACAAGTGGGTGCTAGCCATAATTACATCAGGCTACAAAATAGAGCTTCGAGTCCCCCCTCCACTGGGCACTGTAAGAATAACTCCACCGTCTCCACCGTTGTTGCAAGAAGTAGCGACACTTTTGAGGAAAGGGGCAATTACGAGGGTTCCACCAGCCCGACTGCACCTTGGTTTTTACTCAAGATATTTTACAGTGCCAAAGAAGGACGGGGGCCTCCGCCCTATTATGGATCTCAGGCGGCTCAACAGGTTTATCAAGACCAAGAAGTTTCGAATGATTACCCTGGCAGCCATTCTACCGCTGCTCAAGAGGGGCAGGTGGTTCACATTGATAGACCTCAAAGACGCCTACTTCCATGTTACCATTCACCCGTCGCATCGCAAATATCTTCGGTTCATGGTGGGTCATCGGGCTTATCAGTTCACCGTCCTTCCATTCGGCTTGAAAACGGCGCCCAGGGTGTTCACCAAATGCATGGGAGCAGTCTGTGCACACCTACGGGCGTTAGGACTCGAACTGTTCCCGTACTTAGACGATTGGCTAGTAGTCTTGACCACCCGGAGCCAAGCTCTAGCAGATGTTCAACAAGTGGCTCGGACCCTGTGTTCATTGGGCCTACAGATAAATCTAGAAAAATCTGTTTTCCAGCCAACGCAGACGCTCCAGTTCATAGGGGTCTGGTTGGACTCAGTCGTCGGCAGAGCATACCTCCCACCAGTCAGGGCTGCGTCCATCGCGGCCATGGCAACAAGAGTCCGCCGCAGAACAAGAACAACAGCACTCACCGTCCTGAAGTTACTAGGCCTCATGGCGGCTTCGGTCTTCGTGGTTCGTTGGGCACGGCTGCACATGCGCCCCCTGCAACAGCTACTCCTGCAGTACTACGACCCGACCATGGACCCGCGCAGAGTTCGCATAGCAATCTCCAGCTTTGTGCGACACTCGCTGAAATGGTGGACGAACCCTCTCAATCTGAATCAGGGCATGCCGTTTGTTACACGAGGTCCCTCACGGGTCGTCACTACGGACGCATCCCTGCTGGGCTGGGGAGCCCATTACAAGAACTTGACGGTGCAGGGGAGATGGTCAACCATGGAGAAGCGACTACATATCAACCTTCTGGAGCTCCTCGCTGTGAAGAGAGCCCTCCACTCTTTTCAGCACCACCTGCAGGGGCATCATGTACAGATCCTGACAGACAATACCACAACAGTGTGGTACCTCAACAAAGAGGGAGGGACGCGGTCCCCAGATCTGCTGTCCCTGACCAGGGACATTCTCCTCTGGACGATTCCCAGACGAATTCGTATCTCTGCCCTTCATATAGCGGGCACAGACAACGTCACTGCAGACACTCTCAGCCGAACGTTCGCAGACAACCACGAATGGCATCTGCACCCGGGGGTCGTAAGCCAAATCTTTGCCCGTTGGGGCACCCCGGACATAGACTTATTTGCGACTCAGAGGAACACAGTTTGCCCAACTTTCTGTTCCAGGGCGGGAATAGGAGCAGCGTCCCTAGGGGATGCGTTTACGCGCCGATGGACCACCAGCTTCCTCTACGCTTTTCCACCATTTCCGCTGATTGGCCGGGTCATAACACGGATCCAGCGTCACGACGGCAATGCGATCCTCATAGCACCGTGGTGGCCTCGCCAACCTTGGTTCACCACCCTACGACGACTAGCCAATCATCACATCTGGAGGCTACCGGCCAGGCCGGATATTGTGTCAAGGGAGGAAGACATGATATTCCACCCGAATCCAGACAGTCTGCAACTGACAGCATGGAGAATCCTGCCAGATGGCACCGTTTAGCCTTGCCATCAGAAATACAGACTATATTGGAGTCGGCACGAAAACCGGCTACCAGAGTATCCTATCAGAGGAAGTGGGATAAATTTAAAGCTTTCGCAGTCGCTTCGGGATTCCACCACTTAACAGGACCCATTTCAGGAGTCCTCTCGTTCTTGCACTCCCTACATACTGCGGGCCTGAGCCCAGCATCTATTAGACTGTACCTGGCGGCTATTTCCGCAAATCATGATTTCATTGAGGGGTTTTCGGTGTTCTCACACCCCCTATCTAAGGCATTCCTTAAAGGCCTCTATAACATCTCACCGCCTCGTCGTTCGATAGTGCCGCAATGGTCACTGCCACTGGTGTTAGGAGTGTTGATGACTAAGCCATTTGAACCTTTGGCTTCAATCGATATACGCTTGCTGACGTTTAAGACTGTGTTTTTGGTTGCAGTTACGTCTGCGAGACGTGCGTCAGAACTTGCGGCGCTGATCGTTGACCCCCCGTATACCCAGTTTTTCAAACACAAAGTTGTCCTGAGAACAGGCCCCTCGTTTGTTCCAAAAATTACTTCTACTTTTCATCTTAATCAAGATATCGTGTTGCCGACATTCTTCGCGGCGCCCACAGATCAATGGGGAGCAGCACTACATACCTTAGATGTTCGCAGGGCCCTCGCTTTTTACAAGTCCCGGTCAGAGGAATTCCGCAAATCTAGACAACTCTTTGTCTGTTATGGCGGAAAAAATAAAGGGGCACCGGTTTCCGCCCAACGTCTGTCACGGTGGATTGTGGACACTATCCAGCTTTCCTACCGGCTAGCGGGTCAAGAACCACCGCCTGCGGTCAAAGCGCACTCCACACGGGGACAAGCCACGTCCACCGCATCGTTGCATGGAGCATCAGTTCCTGACCTATGCAGGGCAGCGACCTGGTCGAATGCATCAACCTTTATCAGGCATTACCGATTGGACGTAAGAGCTCGCCAAGATTCGTCGTTCGGCAGAGCGGTTCTGTCGTCTGTATGCCAGTGACACGTCAGCGTGCCAACCCTCCTCCTACGGTGAGTAGCTGACTAGTCGCCCATGGTGTGATGCACAGAGACCACGACGAAGAAATGCAGGTTGCTTACCTGTAACCGTAGTTCTTCGAGTGGTCATCTGTGCAGTCACACAACCCTCCCGCCGTCCCCTCTTGGCACCGCTTTGGTCGTCCAGAGTTGGCTCTAGCGTGCATGCTCGCATTCTTCTGGTTAAGTGATATACTAGTTGTCTACCTCGGTCGCGAGGCCGAGCGGTCTCATAGAACTGAGGTAGGCGGGAACCCTGAGCATGCGCAATAGGACGGTGGGGGGAGGGGTTCCCGCCAAAAATCTAAGCTAGCTAGGGAAGTCCGAAGCAGGCTCGGCGCCGGCATGAGCCCATGGTGTGACTGCACAGATGACCACTCGAAGAACTACGGTTACAGGTAAGCAACCTGCATTTTCATCATGTTAAGTGAATGTTTTAAGTTTTTAGTATTTCCTTACCTAATAACCAGACTTTAAAATATAAATAAATATACATCCCAGGGAAACCTAACGACCCCCCAAATCTAGATTCCCTATTCCCTGTTCCTACCCCTCTGAAAGCCAGTTCTTATCTAGCTCCCCAAAGAAACCCAAATGACAGTTATTGCCTTTCTCTCTCCCAATAGAAAACAGAACAGCCAATCAGGAGATACCATTCAAAAAGTGAAATATTGTAACTCCCCCCCCAACTTAACATTGCCTGTAGGAGATAGAAATTTGTTAAAGTTAATCAAACCTGCAACCAAACATTCAAATATACATCTAACCAACAAAATAAAATACCATTTCGTCATTCCCCTATAATGTGTAGCAACATTTAATCCATGATATCATGTATTGTGTTTCCCTGCTACACTCCCCATCACTACCTATCATGGCTGGGTGGTATTGACATGAATAGTAAGATGCCATAGTATCGCAAGTTAAACGTTATGAGGTATAGGGAATCAGGTGCGAAAATATGGGGCTGCCGTTCTTGGTTTAGCCCCCCCTTAACCCAGCAATGAATAGTTCCACCCTCTGTCTCTGGGAAACCAAGAAGGGTACAAAATGTGTTCTTACCCTAATTTGTTCATGTTGCATTGTCTTTTAGTTACCTTGTTCCTTAGCTTTAAAACCCATAGGACAGAGGCTAATAAAAACAAAGGAAAACATATGGTTTGTGTGTCACTCCCTGCTCCCCCTGGTTTTGAATTGCACCTTTGCTTACCAGTCTTTGAATGGTCGAAATATGTTCATAGTTTGTTCTGCTGTTCCAGATCTAAGGGCAGGAAGGAGCCCCCCAAAACAGGGGCTCTATATAGACAAAAATACAATTAAAACTGATTTGACTTTTAACAGAAGTGGCAGCAGCAGCCAGGATGGAAGTAATTTATTCAAAAAATTGTCTAAATACATAAACTGCACTGATGTATGAGTACGGTAGTGGGACAGTGGAAAATTTGATAGTTGTTTCCTTTGTGTAAATTACTGAGGCAGGATGCCTTTGTGAAGTATGGGGATTTGTTTAATGTTCTGACAACAAATTTAGATCCTGTTATGGTTATTGCAGTGTAATGCAGTAATAAAAATTGAACATGACACACCAGCAATTTATTATTTGTGTATTTTTTAACCTTGAGTATCGGATTGTTTGCCCAAGCATATCCTTTGATTTGCTATGAAATTTATTGTTGGTAAAAACAATCAGATTTCCATTAGTTGTTATATATATATATATATATATATATATATGGCCACGAGCCATAGATTTAGGGAAAAAAATTGAAGCTAGGCTGTAAGACTTATGACAGGTAGGCTTATGACATTATATGGTAATTCAGCATGAAAGAATAATTGTGACATTCCACTTGGTGCTGGAATATAATCGTGCTGTGAGGTTCAATTCTCTGAAAGGCCAAATTATCTTCAACTACATTAGTCTGACAACCTATAATGCCTTGCAAAGGCAATTTGTAGATGTTTTACAGAATGCCAGCAAACATGGCTTACCATTATGCTACCCATTAACAAATTTGTGTAGAGTGAAGAGGAAAAAAGTAACTTTTCCATTTTTCCTAACTGTTTCAAGCTTTGGAAATACAATAAATATGTACAGGGTAATAGTAGTTTATGCTTAGCTATTTACTGCTACTTTAGTGTCTACATGGAGTATTGGAAGACAGATTAATTTTATGAATGGTACCTTTTCAGCAATATTTATATTGACATGCATTTAAACAGTAGCCTCAAGCCAATGATGGAAAGAGGTAATATTAGGAAGTGCAATTTAAGTTGTGGGGGGGGGGGGGGAGAAACATAAGAACATGAGTACGGTTTGAGATTTTATGGAAATACTGCATAGTGTTCTGGTAGCCTGAGGCTACTAGCAAACAAACCCTGAGATATGCCTCTTTATGCATATTTCAAGTGTGGTTACGATCACCATGCAATGAAATGTATAATGGTATAATAACTACATGTCCACCCCCCATTTTCTTGCTAGTTCTCTGTTTAGGACCATTTCTCCCAGACTCTTTCCACTTTTAAATCTCTAAAGCAGCATCATACAGCTTTTTAATTTTTTTTTATTTAAACCCTCTTGTTCTTATTTTGTACTGATCCCAGCCAGGGCCTTTTTTGTATTTCCATAGTTCAAAGGCATACCACTATGCTTAAACAATAGACAGACAGACAAACAAACAAACCATGCAGAAAATAACTTGGTTCAAAGGTGGAAGCTATGTGGAGAGAATATGTGGTGAGGGCAGGGAAAGAGTCGTCATGGAGGTAGAAGGCATATATTTGAAACATATGCAGATAATGCTGAATGTGTTTTCAGCCATGGAAGCTAGGTACCAAAAGGGCAAATCTAACTTGCCTCTTCACATAAAAGCTATGCTTAAAATACCTAGGACACATTGGCTAGTATTCTCTTTCATTACATTTATATGCTGGCTTTCCTCCGAGGAGCTCAGATTACCAAACGTGATTATTTCCTGACCCTACCTCACAACCATGTAAGGTAGGTTAGGCTAGCTGAGAGTGGCCCAACATCACCCAATTATTTCCATGGCTGACTGGCAATTTGAATTTGACTCTCTCTGATCTAAGTTCAACAGTTCAGATGCACTTCAGCTGTGACATCACATTTATATAATAATAATAATAATAATAATAATAATAATAATAATAATATCATATACGACCTTCTTTGCTAAAAAGCTATCAAGGTGATGTAAAACAATTTAAAACAGTAACAACTATCAAAAGTGTTAAAAACAGTAAAATACTAAAATATTTTTATTTAAAAGGCTATGATTGCCCGCCTGCTTCTTTCTCAGACCAGTTTTGGAACAACTCCCTTTAGGAACACCACATTTTCCAACCTACTTCTCTAATGATGATGCTTTAACATACTTTTTGAAAAGATTTGTATGCCTTCTTGTGTTGCTGTAACCCATGTATCCATCCTTTTTCGTGTATCCACTATATGCTTTTTCTTGTGAATGATACAACTGTGGCACATGACTGCTCTTCCATTAATAGCTCTGGTAGAAAAGAAGTCCTTTGACTCTTAATTCTTTGGTTGCATTTCTTCAGAGATGATCCAGTCATGGGGCAAAGTGAGGATGCCCTCCAAAGTTGGCAGACGGTAGGTGGCTTAAGGGAAACACAAACCTGACCGACGGGGCACAATCCATTGGAAACATCTCCTGCATGAGTGGTAATGTTTACTTGTAGCTTCCATTTCATTTCAATTAAACTTATGTAATATAACTTTTCACTGGATTGTGCCCCATGTGAATTAGTGGAAGGAAGTTGCCAGTGGATTTTTTGCTGAAGGTTCCATCATGTTTTGGGCCAGCCCTGCAGTTTGCCTTTCTTAAAGCTGTTCATGTAACTACCAAAGAAATTGCTGAATTCTTTTAAATGCCTATGAGAACAACCACTGCAGTGAGGCAAACTCAGTGAAATCAGGTAACAGATTATTTTTGCAGACTACAAAGTCCCGCTGGTATATTTAAGGGCATGTTGCAGCATTAATGTTTACACATAATGTTTTCCAAAGTAATTTATGCTGAACTGCCACTGACTTACTTAACATTTATAGGTCAGCCACCTGCAGAAAGGGCATGTAGGTAGATTATTGTTGACTTTATGGTTCTGGAAGCTAGCTAATCAGCGAGCATGCTGGGATATCTCTTGTTATGCTTGAGTAGCTTTAACACCAGGCCTCTAAGATTTCTGTGGGCACAGGGTAACATACCCATTTCTCATGACCAAAGCCCCTACTGAGAGAGGAACTGTCATTGGGAAGGGAAATTGTATTACGAAAGATAATAGTTATATAGAGTTCTTTATACGGGCCAAATCCATCATCTTAATCATCCCCTGGCAAACATACAGGATGTTGAACATAAGATGACCCAGTGGACAAGCTTCTGGAAATGAACAAGAAGAATTGCCATGTACTTATACGCATTATATAGATTATCCTTCCCCCACCCTGAGATGTTCTTTTTGTAGTTGAACATTAATTGGTCTTATATGGTGAACAAGTAACTGCTATGGAAAGCAATGTGTTTGGAAAAATGGCAACCTAACTAATCAACATTTACTTGTGTGCTTCCAAAGATGATTTCTCGTTGTGTGGAATTTTCAGAGTAAATAAATAGCACTTAATATTTACGCCAGTTTTAGGCAACCAAATTAGCAAACATGCCACAAGCTAAGGCCAAGTAATATGCTACTTTAGTCAGAACTACAGCAGTTGGCTTCAGTCTTTTCTTACCCAGGGTTCACCTTTAATTACAATATGAGATCTGACGTTTTCTTTAAAAAGGAAACAAATCTCTCTCTCTCTCTGTCTCTCTCTCACACACACACACACACACACACACACGCACACTGCCTCCCTCTATCGTTCATAGGGCATATCCACACTGCACTCATATCCTGGGAACTATAGCTCTCTGTGTGTTGAAGCAGTGGATACTAGAGCTCTCTATTAGCCATGATATTTAAACTCCTCTAGAAAAGGTATAAATGTATACTGTAAATGTGCTCTCACTTTTTCTCATTCTTTTGCTTTTCTTCTCCCGTCTTTCTAGTTAAAAAAAGAGAAGAAGCAAACATAGTTTGACCAGCCTTAAATCGGGCTACAACTCACTTGTATGTCCTAACCTACCAGTTTGAAAACAGTTTATTGCGGTAATTAGATAGCATCTCTCTCTGGATTAGTTTTGCTTCTATTCAACTGAGCCAGCTGACAGTATAATGTAACCGAATGAATCATTTGATATAGTGAATTGTATAGTCTCCTTTAATAAATAAGTTCAGGGTGGTACATGCTCAGACATATAAAAAAAAGATATAAACGTTGAGTTAAAAGAACTGGAAGAAGAAAAAATGTCTATGCCTGTCACACACACACAAAAGGTAAGTAACTAAGAATGCCTGTCTGGGAAGATCATTCCATAACTGGAGAACCACAATTGAGAAGGCCCCCTCTTCAGTTGCCAGGAGCGCCTCTGAAGATGATCTTAGTGTATGGGCAGGTTGGTGTGGGCTACATAGAAGTTTAAAGGTAAGCAACAGCATTTTGAATTTTGCTCAGTGGTGGATGAGAAGCCAGTGCAGTTTTAGCATCACCAAGAACCAACCAGGCCTAATTAGTAGCCTGTTACCTTCATTCTAAAGTGCAATTTCTGAGCACTCTTTAAAGAATATGCCATAAATAGGGCCCAGTAGCCCTCCTGTTCCAGCCCAGGAGTGCTCCCTCCTCCCCCTTCCTTGCCACTTGGGCCAACTATACTGCTAGTTGGCTACGCATGATTTATAGTGCTTTCCTCAAGTAGTTGCAGGACCTTAAATACATTATCTTGGTAATCCGCTAGGGTATGAAAAAATAATGGTTCTTGTGATGGAGTAATTTTGTATCCCATTGAACCACATTGTTTCCCTTGACCAAGAAGCCAGCATCCCTCTCCCACCACTGAAGCTCACTCAACTTGGACCCCACACAAAATCAGAGGGCTTATTGAGAGAAATCATGTCCCACAGGTAGAGGATGACATCTTTAGTATTCAAGCAGACTCCATAGTGTCAGCAGCTTTCCGGCCCTTTTGTTTTTCTGCCTATATTTGTTTACAGTGGTGAGGCATGTGATGCAATACAAAGATGATGTAGGAAGGAGGCATGTGACTGCTTGGCGAAGATCATCCAGGGATGAAGAATGTAATTTCTTGACAAAGGTGATATGACCTTGCATTCTGGAAAAATACTGCAATAGCAGGTTGTGTGGATGGCCATCAATTTATTAGATAACTTGAACAAATAAATCTAAATGAACCATGAGTCTAAAGTTGCATCAACCCAAACTATTCAAACGTACAGGGAAGTCTTATAAGTAAAAAAATGTGTCGGGGTAACAACTTACTCCAATTATGAATAGGCTTGTAGTAAGTTGTAATGTCATATGGAAAGACCCATGTATTGCTGGGGTCATATGTTACCCTGGGCAGTTTTCTACAGAGAACAAATTGTTTATGACTGTTCTTGGGGGAGATTATTTACTGGGATATCAATGACAATATCCTGAAATGACTAAGGTAGGGAAAACACTAACCATCAAATTATTGTGCAAAATATGCACTTGGAGCTCTAAGTTACCAGATCCATAAGTTTGAAGGTTATGGTTGGTTAGTATTAGTACTGCTATATATTACAGAGAACTGAGGTTAAAGCATGATGGCTCACCTAGAGTCATCCAGTGACCGCATGACTGAAGTGAGATTTGATGTGAAAACTTCCTGACTCATAGTGCATAGTATCATAGAACAGTAGAGTTGGAAGGGGCCTATTAGGCCATCGAGTCCAACCCCCTGCTCAGTGCAGGAATCTACCTTAAAGCATCCCTGACAGATGGTTGTCCAGCTGCCTCTTGAATGCCTCTAATGTGGGAGAGCCCACAACCTCCCTAGGTAATTGGTTCCATTGTCGTATTGCTCTAACAGTCAGGAAGTTTTTCCTGATGTCCACCTAAATCAATTGTTTTAGCCTAGCTCTAATAGTCCAATGATTGTTTTCTATTAAATTACATTATATGGGCTGATTTGATTACGTTATAGTTGGCATATAGTGAGACAGCTTGATAATGTTTATATTCTGTTGGATCTCCCCCCCCCCCCCCAACCGGCCCAGCCACCCAATGCTTTCTGTTCTCTAAACGAGATGGCTTCCTTGAGAGATTTTCTTATAGGGTAACATTTTCTGCCCTTTATTTTTCAGTATAGATTTTTTGTGTGTTTTCCTTTCCATAGAAGTTGTAATAAGGAAGTCTTTGATGAAAATTTTCTTTATCAGTCCCACATTCCATTGCTGATTAGTATCTCCTAAAACGATTGCCTTGTCTATAGAAATACTGGTGAAGAAATTATGTTGTGTAGGGAATGGTGTGGGCAACGTGTAACTTTTTTTAAATGGCTTTTTTGGTCTTTACTAATTCCTAGCTGAAAGCTTTTGCTTGCAACAAAAGTGTAATTTCAGTTCTTTGGGCATGATGGTAGATTATGAGGTCCCCCTGAGGCTTAAAGTCTGTGACTGGGGTTGGGGGTGGCTCCTTGTTTGTTGAGGCCAGAACCCTGCGACACCTGTTGCCTTAAGTGGAGCCTGAGGAACATAAGGGTAGAGCTAATAATGAAAGCTCTTGAGCTTGAGGGGCATGAGAGAGAATTGACCCTTCTTCATCTACCAGACAAATCTACTCACTGCATCCTTCACAGCTGTACCTAAAAAATCTTAACATCTTATATGCAGGGATGCATGAGCTCTTGATTATAAGCCAAATTAAGTAAGTTTGTATGTATCTAATTTATTTTTAAAATGTGTATACTTCCTTTCCATAAAACAGGATAAAAGAAAGAGTAAAAAACATGCATTCTAAAAACAGCAAAACACTATGTAAAAAAGGGGGAAAGGCAAATCATAAAAAGTCTTATACTCATATTACACAGCCATAAATTTAATATACATACACACACTCATTTTGTGTTGTGTCTCAGTGGAAAATGAGAGAGAGAGAGAGAGAGAGAGAGAGGTGTTAAAATAGTCCTTGGATCATACTAATCTATATTTCTTAAATGTTATTTCTGAGGGAGTGATTTATTTACAATGACAGCTTGTTACTTATGGTTGCTGCTGCCAGCTTCTGAAGTAATCTGATAACGTCAAATTGTGAAGGGAAGCTATAGGCTTTGCCTTGACTGACTTGCTATAAATCATGTACATGGCTGGTATATGTGTGTATATGAGGATGCTCGGGTTGATACTGATAGAAATACAAATCAAAAACAACATATGGCAGCCCAGTGCAAAATCAGAATTCAAGATTTCAACCTATTGGATTTATATTTCTGAATGAAATGAAATAGCCATCCTTGGTTTTATATCAAAACTTCAGTTCTAGGGACAATCTATTAACTTGAAGACCAACATGTAGAAGAGGAACAAGTAGACAAAGAGTTGAATGCAGAATGACAAGGCAGACTTTGAACTTGCAACGGGAAAGGACCTCATAAGAATAATGGGCAAAGTTGCTCACCAACTGTCAAAACATTTTTGAACTTGCCGGAAGCAAGTTCAAAGTCACCAATGTGATACCATACTATGCCCTTCGATGGAAGTGTTGCTGCAGAACGAAAATTCTGCATATATTGTCATCCTGAAAGTGCAGCAGCTGAAGCAGGACTAGCAAACACTATTTGCCGACCAAGGATTTCTTAGTCTAATATGCTTGCAGTAACCCTACATTTTAGCTACACGTATGAACAGTTCTTACGCATGCATGCAAGCTGATGTGCCTCACACAGGTAATATCTGTAATCATCTGTGGCCATAGTTGTGCTTTATTTGTTAACAGTGATACGCGGTTTTTATCACATTTGGGGTTTGGTGGGTAGAAAGTGGAGTTGCACTTATAACAAAGTAAAATGTTAATAAATTTTAGGTTATGAAAACCTGTTTTTCTTTTTCTAAAAGTCAGAAAACAGCAACATATTTCTCTATGAACTGGCTTCATCCATGTAAGACATGGGTAGGGGTGACTCGAGCATTTTGGAAACAGCTGCTCACAAATAAGAGTGCCCTTGTTTGAATGGCTATTCATATTTGAATGTCCACTTGTTCGAATGTCCTTGCTTGCAGCACTCTGCTTCACTTTCAAATGCAAGGATGCACCCTCTCCAAAGGCCGATAAACCTTACCTGGAGCACAGCACCAGATGCTCCCGGTCCCTGGTAAAGAGCATCATTTGCCCACCCAGAGAAAACTTGTATGGGAAGTTGGCTGCCTCCTGCCTCCTTTGCCAGCTCTCCCTTCTTCTGCCCCTGGCAAGATTGTGGGCCTTGCAGGCGGGCAGAAGAAGAGGGCGCCAGATGCTTTGTGAACCTGCTTTGTGAGTGCACTTACATGGAGAACTCACAAAAGACTGAGCCTCTTTGGGGGCAAGGATGCCCATGCTTCCCTGCATATAATATGTTAAGATTCTTGGGTGATAGCTCTAAGAAGGGCGCAGCTGATAAATTTGAAAGTGGTGGATGAGGAAGGGCCACTTCCCTCTTATGCCCCTCAGCATTCTGAAATTGGCAGGGAAATGCAATCCTTTCCATTTCTGTCACGTTCCAGCACTCCCATTATATTAGAGCTGGAATGTACAGAACAAGTGAACTGCTTGGAGCACAATGCAACATAAGCCCTATTCAGGCATTCCTTTTGTGTATAGAAGAAACACGTGAGGCGGGGAAATGAGCCATCCCCATCTCCCTCCTTGTGCATTTCCGTTGCCTTCGGCGTGTGGAGGATGACTTTCTGTAGAGGAGAGCCTCCTGTACCTATAAATGCTCTCCACGCAATTGAAAGTGCTGATTTTCCACACGCGTGCCTGAATAGGGCTAAATTGACACAAGTATATCCTGATCATCTGGTGCATCCCATCTTATCATGTGAAATGTCCACACATACAAGGGAAGGAATCTGTCAGGACCTGCCAGAACTAAAACAAGGAACCCTCTGAGCTTTGTGCATGTGTGTGATGAGCTGCTGGGACTGAATGCAGACAGTTCCAAAGGTTATGGTTTGCCTTTGGGCTCCAGGGTGTCTTTGCTTATTGGTTCCTGTCCTCCTGACCTCAAATGGCTATAAAGCTGCCTTCAATGCCCCAGTGCTCTCCAGATGTGTTGGACTACACCTTCCACTCCTCCCCACCTCTCGCAGCCAGCAGCCATTTTAAAACCTTCAAAATATATGTAGGGGAGTCCTCCAGTCTCAGAGAGAGAAAGAAATTAGAGATAGGAGATCAGAGGCAGTTGCATTGACATTAACGTTGGATTCGTTAAGGAGCAAAGAGGGGCTGGTTTCTTTGCTTGCTTCAGATCTTATAACTAGAAGTTACATGGAAATCGTAATTTTGAGCATCGCTATACTAATTGGCCATCAAACGTACTCACACGCACAAAACTCAGCTCATGCTTTATTTGTGAAGTATAGGCTCTGCTTCAGCTGCCGCAGGCATTTATTTATTTATTTATTGATGTTATTTATTGATGCAAAAAAAAAAAGTGAGAGGGGGCAGAGAAGCATGGGAGGTGGAGAGGCAAACCTACCTGTGATGCTTGGAGGGAGAAGTTTTTCTTCCATGTTCAGAGTTCTGAAAAACTTGGCAATCCTGACTGAAATGGTATGGTGTATAAGACACCATGTTTGTATTTGTCTCGATGCTGTTTGCCTTAAATGAAGCCTAAATGTTACCCAGTTGTGATTTTTCAAGTTGAAGTAGCTATTCTGGTAGGATAGACATCTTTTTCAATTTATTTATTCAGTTTATAAGTTGCCTATGGCATCATGGTCTCCACTGGCCTTTTCAGGCCATTTTCTTCCTTGCCTCTGCTACTTTATCTTGAGCCCAGATTTGGCTATATAAGAACTTCAGTGGGAGTGAAGGCTTCCTAGATTTCGTATGACTGATTCTGCCCTGTCAGGGGACATTTTTGCAAGGAGTGCTGAATAGGGCCGGCTCTACCATTAGGCAGAGCTTAGCAGCCGCCTCAGGCAGCAGATGGTGGAGGCTGCAGAGAAATAGCAAGGTGTGGTGGCAAAGCTCTGTATGCCATGCAGTCTGCCCTGTTCCTGCCCTACTCCCTCAAAACTATTCTTCTGCCCTCAAGTGCAATGGATTATACAGTCCTGTTACCAGTATTGCAGTAAAGATTCAGCTGCCGGTGCTGCAGGCTTCTGTATGTAGAATGGAGTGGGGTGAGCTGCCTTGTCTTTTGGCCCAGGCAGCAGAATGTCTTGGGCCAGCCCTGGTGCAATTTTTTTTTTTTTAAAAAAAATGGCATTTAGCCCTCTGTAATTCTTTGAGGTGCTCGTTAAGGCATTTATTTATCAGCACAAGTCTGATTGCCTAAAATAAACTTTGAAACAAACCTCAATTAAATACAGGGCACTGTTGGCCTTTGCACAGCTAGTTAGAGATGTGTGAAAACTCTAGCCATTTGCAGCTCTAGTGAAAGCAGCAGGCAAGACCATAAGCTTTTAATTTATATTGTCCTTTGGACATTTTTTCGAAACTATTTACCCATTACCTCTTAGGTCAGTGGCCTAATAATGCAACAAAGCACTTTTTGAAATTGCAGATAATTTTCAGGGCTCAGATCTCTGTGTAGTATTGATGGGGGAGGGAAGCTGATTAGGATCTTGGGAATTGTGCTTGATGGGAACAATCTGGAAGGAGTGAAAAATTATTAAACACACACAGCGGGAGTTGTAGGATTTACCATTGGCGTGCAGTGCTATTAATTCTCATTGCATCACGCAGCAGCTTGATTGCACACTGTGAATGCTGTTTATTGGAGAAGGAGTACAATTTTGCTTCAGTTTGTTGTAATGTAATACTAAATGCTAATTAGACCTCTAAAAATAATTAGAACCTCTTGCTACACTTAGAAATAGAAGCAGCCAATTCAGCTGATAGAAACAAAGGCCTTTAAAGCTATGCCAGACACACTTCTATAACAGCAATGCCAACCACTTTAAGGCTGGGGACGTCTGAAGGAACATTTTAATTACAGGACTATAAACAGATGTATTCTGCGAGGGCATACTGTTCTTTTGTGCAATGCGGAATAATAGCTAGTTATTGATTGGGGTGGCGGGAGGGCAGGGCTAGTAATGATTGGTTGGTTGGTTGTTCCAAGCATATGAAATGTGAGTCACTACCACCTGTAGCAGGGTTGAATCGGGTTGCCCCCTCAGAGTCTCAAGGATGGGCAGCAGTGGAGCTGCAAGGGTGGGAATTGGTATAAAAATGGTTTGAGATTGTGGGTTGCTTGCTTGCTCGATGCTGCTTCATAACTAGCATTGCCTGCCTGTGTGTGTTTGTGCCATCTCGCTCCAGCTGTACGCTTGCGAAATAAACAGCAAAAGCACCATATATCTTCAATGCTCTAATGGAAAATTATCCTGTAGAAGATTTTTAGGGTCCCATCTCCCCCTCACCCATTGCAATCATAATGGAACAGCAACTTTTTCCTGCTCCTTCAGCAGCTAGCCTGGGGAAAGTCTCCCCACCCCATCCCGCTGCCAAGAATCTGGCAAGCAACAACCCCTTCCTGTCAGGAAACAGCAGTCATCCCCAAGGTCCCTACAGTAGGATTCTCCGATGTCTTCCATTTGCCATGTCAGGAACAGGAAACCAAAGGTTGCCCACCTTGTGCACACCTGGTGTGTGAAACTGTTAGAGTACCATGACTAGCATGCAACGTCTTGATTTCTTGTGGTCAGCTCTGTGCATTGGCACAATGGAGAAGCGGAGGGGCCATAATTTTGTACGTAGAAGCTCCCACATTCGGTCTCCAGTTGAAAGGATCTCTAGTGGCAGAGCTAGGAATGACCCCCTTCCTGAGATTTGTTGCCTGTCCGAGTAAGTTGTATTAAGCTAGCTGGACCAATGGTCTCACTCAGTATAAAGGGAATGGGTGCCCAAAGTGCTCCCCAAATTTCACAGTCCTATTTGTTAGAAAGTGGGAAGGCACTTTAGGCTGGTTTGGGGAATGGGATGGTAAAAATCGTTTTGATTTTCAAGAGCGTGAATGCTGATGTTTGGAATAGCAGGTATCATTAACATTCTTGTGTTTCCCCCTTTTTAACCTTTTACAGCACTTCTGCTATCTGGGACTATTTTGCCCCACAGTGCCTGCACGAAAGGACACTACATCACAATGTAGCATCCTAACAAGGGTATTGTTGGGCAGGGAAGGCTACCGCCATACCGGGGAGGCAGCCTTTCCCTCCCACCCCAAACAGTACTCCTGGAAAGAAGCCAAATTGTGATTTAGTGTCCTTTCACAGAGCAAAATGGCCCCAGACAATACTAGGAGCACTGCTGCTTCTTACCACCGCAGCAGCAAAAAGTTAAAAGAACAGAAAAGTGGAAGAAGATGTCAGTGATATCTGGTATTCTAAATGTAAGAAAGAACGTAAGAAGAGTCAAGGGTCCATCCAATCCAGCACTTTCTTCACAGAATAGCCAACCAGCTGTTGACCCACCTCCCCCAAATTAAATTGGTTTTCACCAACCTAATGAACATTGACACGGGTCAATTTCCCCACTCTAGCCCCATGAAATTGTCAGAAAATATCCTGGCAACCTAGCAGTAGTATAAGGCAGCCTCATAGATACAGTTCTACACACATAGAATCATAGAATAGTAAAGTTGGAAGGGGCTTATAAAGCCAAGTCCAACCCCCAAGTCCAACCTCAATGCAGGAATCTACCTTAAAGCATCCCTGACAGATGGTTGTCCAGCTGCCTCTTGAATGCCTCTAATGTGGGAGAGCCCACCACCTCCCTAGGTAATTGGTTCCATTGTCCTATTGCTCTAACAGTCAGGAAGCTTTTCCTGATGTCCAGCCAGAATCTGGCTCCCTGTAACTTGCGCCCATTATTCCATGTCTTGCAATCTGGGTTGATTGAGAAGAGATCCTGGCCCTCCTCTGTGTGACAACCTGTCAAGTATTTGAAGAGTGCTATCATGTCTCCCCTCAGTCTTCTCTTCTCCAGGCTAAACATGCCCTGTTCTTTCAGTCTCTCCTCATAGGACTTTGTTTTCAGACCCCTGATCATCTTCGTTGCCCTCCTCTGAACACGCTCCAGCTTGTCTGCATCCTTCTTGACGTGTGGTGCCCAGAACTGGACACACTACTCAAGATGGGGCCTAACCAGTGCCGAATAGAGGGGAACCAGTACCTCGCGTGATTTGGAAGCTATACTATTATTAATGCAGCCCAAAATAGCATTTGCTTTTTTTGCAACCACATCACACTGTTGGCTCATATTCAGCTTGTGATCTACAACAATTCCAAGATCCTTCTTGCTTGTTGTATTGCTGAGCCAAGTATCCCCCATCTTGTAACTGTGCATTTGGTTTCTTTTTCCTAGGTGTAGAACTTGGCATTTATCCCTATTAAATTTCATTCTGTTTTCAGCCCAGCTGAAATGAAGATCACTTTGGAGTTTGTTTCTGTCTTCCAGGGTATTAGCGATCCAACCCAATTCTGTGTCATCTGCAAATTTGATAAACATTCCCTGCACCTCCTCATCCAAATCATTAATAAAAATGTTGAAGAGCACTGGGCCTAGGACTGAACCCTGCGGTACCCCCCTCGTTACCTCCCCCCAGTGTGAAAAGGTACCATTGATAAGCACTCTTTGAGTCCAATTTTGTAGCCAACTGTGGATCCACCTAATAGTTGTTCCATCTGGCCCACTTTTCACTAGTTTGTTAATCAGAATGTCATGGAGCACTTTGTCTTGTGGATTGGCATGCAGGTCTCTGATTTGGAGCAGGATGGGCATGTAACCCGGCTCATATAGTCATAGAATAGTAGAGTTGGAAGGGGCCTATAAGGCCAGATCATCATGCCATCAAAGTTGAATTGTGCACTTCTACTACTGGCTGAGTTTGGGTGAGAGAAATCAATGTAGTATTATGAATGTAAATGTCTTAATTCTAAGTTATTGTTCTTTTTATTGTCTCCTTTTCTCCATTGAACACAAAGATGAAAAACAGCATTCTCCTGAAGGCTGTTAGGTGTCAGAATGCATGCTTTATAGAATTTTAAGCAAATGTATTTCCCCCTGAGAACGCATGACACCTGAAGCAAAAAAAAATGTTGCTGATTAGATAGAGGATTTGTAATGCTACCTTTGATCTCTGTAGAAATTTAATAATGATAATAAGAAGCAGCAGCAGCAGCAACGGAACACATTTTGATAAAAATGAATACAATTGATAGGCAGGATTAATCAGTGATTATTTTATTTATATAATATTGCATGTGTATAGTAAAATAGCCTTGGGCCAGGCTCTAAAATTTCTAATGTTTGTAAGATGTTAAGCTCATGTGCCTTACTTCTCCCATCATAAGATTTTGTGAGTGTCGACTGCTCTATAGCTTAGGCATGTTCATTTGAGTGATCTCGACTGAACTGAATAAGAATAGGGCCCTCATGCTCATGGGCCTCCATTTGGAGCACTAAGTTCACACTGGGGAGGAATGTGACTGGTTGAATTTGTGAAGCCCCCTGGGGGTGATCATTTTAAAACAGCAGATTAATGTAGCATGTATTTACATGCTATTCTCCCAGTGGCTGGGGGCTGCCTAGCTTTCACTGCTTTCTGATATTGGCTGGACTCCATGGGAAGGAACTTCCTTGGGTGTGAAGTTCCACACATGTGGGCTGAATAGCAGCCAGCCAGGTAACTGTTTGACTGTGCTTGCTGTCTGTATTTGGTGGATGAATGGCAAACTTGGTTGATGCTTGAGATTGTAAAACATAGGAAAACAGGAGAACTCTCTAGATATGCGGGGTCTAAGCCCTTAAAGGATTTGTGGTTGAAGCCATTTTACTAAAAAGTATACAGCTAGTTTTTGAATAAATTAATTTAAAAAATAAACGTTGGCAGCCCTTACGCTCCTGTTCTTCCAATTCTGCTAGCCACTTCATAGGTTCTGCTTGCGTTGAACAATTTTACTGCCTCTTTGGATAGGCATCTGTTGCTCTACTTGTATTTCACCTAATTTCATAAGTGGAAGAGAACACAAGGTTCTTATTTTTGTCAATCACAGGATTATTATTTTTAACTTTTATTTAAATCAATCTGGAGGCGATTTGGGTCCACAATATGTGTTAATCACCACAGCGAGGCATCTGATAAAGGAAGGTGGGGGAAAACCTTTCTCCTTTCTGCACCAAGCAGCTGTTAGAAGGTAAGCGAAAGAAGGTGTTTCGGGGATTATCAAGGACAGCTTCCAGGGACAGATAGACTATTCCAGGGTTAGTTTTCCTGAGTCCCTCAGATTAGCTCAGGAGCAAGTTTTTCGAGAGTTTGCCCATTCCTAGTGGTCAGCCAAAAACCTCAATAAGGTATAATTTCATTGCTTTCTTAGATGTGTGTGTGTGTCCCTGAAGTTGTTTTAGTACAAGAATGTCAATATTTAATAAAGTGTTGTAATTGTCTCCCAAATATCATGGTATTTTATAGCAAAATCAATACATAGCCTCGTAGCAAATGGTTGGAACAAGAATGTTATCATTCATTCATATTGGGCAGTCTTCCACGTACTGCTATCTTTAAATGAAAGTTTTCCTTGAGGATCCCTGAAAAGAATTCTCAGTAAGTTTCATTCATTTTCTCTCTGCTGAATTTGAATACCCCATAACAGTTTTCTCCAGCGTGAACAAGCCTAGAAATACAAAAAGCAAAGGTAGCCATGTTGCCCAGAAGAAAAAATCCCAAATCCATATTAGTGTAATAGCTTTATTAAGCCAACTTAACAGTTGCAAAAAATGCGCAAGCTTTCAAGAACTCAAGATGTCATCATCAAGTAAGATGTTATAAAAAGCAGGTGGGGTAGGATAAGAGGAGGGGGTGGGAGAAAGGCCACAAGAAACAGTTCTGAGTTTATATATTTTTTAAAAAAGGGAGATCAACCACTGTTTGCTTTTTTCCCCTTGTTTTGGGTGGTCCTAGAGGCAGGTTAAACCTGAAATCATCACATCAATTGGCAGAGCTCAATGTCTGCAAATCCTCCTTCCCCCTTCATCTTAAGACTCTGACCATGCAAGCACCATAACTTCAACATGAGGTCATTCTGCTCCCCGCCCTCCTATCCCTCTTTATATTTGGTGATCTTTGAGTCGGCCAAATAAAGGTATTACAATAATATAAAACCTAGAAATGTTTGCTATCGCCAAGTCTTGAAAGCAAATTTGCACCACATGCTACTAGGTTCAGGGGCTTACGTCAGGAGCCTGGGCATAGAAATAATAAACAGTCCCCATTTTTCTTTGCTTAAGTAAATGCAATGAGAGCATGCATTTGACTGGTGCTTTGATATGCTGCTGGAACTGATCCCCCTCTAAACAGTGCCGTTCCTTTGTGTTCTGGGGATGTGAGTGCTTGAGAGGCAAGAAGAGGTCAATCCAATATGGCTGGCATGTTTTATATATCTGGTTTTAGGGCATCCCGTGTACCTGAAAGCAGCTGCTTTGACAAACTGCTGCTATGTGACCCTGATAGTCTTGGGTCAGAGTGAGAGAAATTGGTGTTGCACTAAGATGTATGTTAATACATATATTATTTATATAGGCATTAGTGAACACCGTGGTTGTCTCAGCACAAACCAAGGCCTTGGTTTGTGGCCTTGGGGCTTTCTGGAGCTCAGTTTATCATATGTTGTGCCCCCCCTTCCTTTTTTTTTTTTTGCTTATGAATAATTAAAAACTTAAATTACTTGCCATGTACAAAATTCATATGCCAGGGAAAATAGCTACATGAAAATTAATTTTCTGTTCTGTGAGACTGACGGGAAATCAATTAATCTTGATGTATTATTTTATGCAGAACAGGGTGCAGGAACCAGCCGAGAGAATGGCTACAGCTGTTCTTGTTGGTCGGGCCATATATTATAGTTGGCGGGTTTGACAGCTTCTGAAGGAAATGGCTGAAGGGTATCAGGCAGGTGAATCAACTGTAAAAATTTATTGGAGAATACAAACTGTTTCTAGGGGACTGATATAAAACTCACACTTGAGAACTGAAGTATTGAATGTTTGTGTGACTGGAGCAGCTTGTTGTCAATATTTATAGCTTTTCTCTTTGTTACATGTCCTATTTGTTTGATTAACTAGTTGGATGTTCGTGTCTTGTTGATAATTTATGTATTGTGCCTTCTGTAGTGTTTTTTTGATACATAAAGATTTACCACTTGGTAAATAAAGCAGTTTTCACAGAATGCAATATGCTACACAAAGTGACAGAGGTGTTTATGGTACATTTCGAGTTTTATAACTCACTAGGTAGATCAGTAACTTTTGTTTACTGTTACTGTTGTTAGGTTGAAATGCATCTTATCTTACTAAAGGCTGGGAGGTAAGTGAGCCTCCTTTCAAAAATGAGTGCAGGTAATTATCAATATATGTTTATATATAATTTTTATATATTTATTGCTTAAAACATTATATTAAAACAAAACAAAACCTGCACGCAACTCCATACACAATGCTTACTTCATTTCTAAATAAAATGAAATAAATTTACTGTCTTAGGGCTTACAGATTCCTCTGTTGTCCAATGTATATGTGCTGATACTCTGCATAAATGATAAAAATGAAGCATTGTAATGATTTCAAACAAGACTTTAGAGAGATATACGACATTTTATCTCAGGTTTGCAAGCCTGGCTAGTTTAGGGATCTATATACAGGTTTCTTCAGAGGGAAGGGTTTAGAGAGCAATCTGTCTAATTTTGGGGGCCGGTAAAATCACAAATTACAGCTGGATGTAACAATTATGAATAGAACCAAACCATGGTATTCTGAATAGACTTTATAAAAGGAATGTTGATAATTATTGAAATTTGCTTTAGTTGGTGTAGACTTTAAATATGTTTTATTAGGAAGTTTGAAAGTTAACACACTTCCAAGTTAGTTTGGGATCACTGAGTTTAAAGTGTGGCAAATATATTACGAGATCTTGATTAGTCCATTGCAGAGGTGCTGATGAAATAGTCGCTTGCATGTTTAAAGAACATGCATAGACTTCCCATGCTTGAGCTGAAGAATCCAGTCTTTTAAAATAATATAATGACAACATTACAGAGAGTCTTATAAAATACAGATGATAGAAAGTGATGGGTTAATGGGATGTTCTCTTAGAACAACATTGGGCAATTGCTACTGTATGTTTTGTTGGCCATTCAGAGCCATTTCTCATGTAAATGTTATAGAGAAAATGGTAGAAATGCCATTTGTATTACCTAGAAAGGGTTTTATTTGGCATCACAGTTTGGAATCAATATGGTGCCCTTCCTGTTCAAGAAAACATTTTAAAAAGACTGATTTTTTAAAAAACTTATTAATGATAGCTGACTAGCACAACCTTTAAAATATTAGTATTTACTAGTCCAACTTTCACAGATTTTAAGCATTTGTGATGTTATTTGGAGCTATTTGAACCACATTAAAGTACAGCCATTACAGCATTGAAACACTTGGGTAGTATAATAAAACATATAGAAAAAAGAATTTTGAGACATTAGTTGATGTTGGTATGGTTGGGAAAACACCTAAGTTTGTGCGCACAATGATATACATTCTTTAGATACTGTAAATCAAATGTGCCAGGTACAAAAGCTTGTAATTGCTACATCAGTTTGGCAGATATACACAATTTAAGAATATGTCAAATATGACAAATTATTGTTGAACTAAACTACAGCCTTAATAATGTCACATCTGTTCATTCTATTCAATGAACCGGATGTCTGATTTAAAGTGTATGCTTACTGATATTGCATTGTTGTTTTAAATATTTAGCAGGCTCTTAGCTACAAGTAAAAGAAATATACTTGGGCATAAAAACAGTTTTGCAGTTCTATATTTGCATTTTTGTGGCTTTCATTCATTCTATTTGAAGGTATGAGCATAATTTTAAATGATGCTGTCTTTCTCTCATGTACATATATGCAGATTGTACCCAGGTATTAAAGAAAGTGATCAAAGTTGGCATCTTCAACAATCACGCAGTAAACCTAGACAATGGCAGGTGCCAAAACCACATACCTGAGATACAAGTCATTCTTTACATGGCAGCAAACTGAAGCTCGTGCTGAGTGTACAGTCCATAGGAAGCTGTTGCTGAACCCATCTCTCTAGGAGTACTTTTGTGATGAGTGTTTTCAGAAGTGTGTGTCTCATTCACACATTATATTTTTAGGTGCACACCTCAACTTTAAGTGTACATCTAAAATTATGATGTGAGAAACATCATCATTTTAGTTGTATGAGGAAGGATGGATTCTTTATACTGACCCAAACAACTCATTCATTTGGGATGTCATTGGAAAAGAGGGATTCTTTTAAGTAAAGAGGCAGTATGTAGATTTTGAATAAAGAGATGTTCATAACTGCAATCAGGTGTAACTTTAAATGATAGTTTATCATTAAAGGAATGAGCTGCAGAAAGCCTCACATTCTGTATTCCTTGTCCATATTGAGGTAATTGTGCTGTTTACACAAATCTGCTTCGCTTCCACTTGGCGCTTTCATTCCAAATGCAAAATCAGATGTAATTTCAAAGTACCTGAAATATACTTTTAACTATTTGATTAATACATTAATATGAATCAGAGTACAACACTGATTCCCAGCCTGTGTGCTTGGGCCCATCAGTGCATTGCAAAGAAGGACTGGAGTATTCCTTGACAGGCTAAGCCACCATGTTGGATGCATCCATCACTCTGTGGAGGCCCTGGGAAAAGTTGGTTGACCTCTCTTTGCCAGTATAGAGACAGTGGCATAATTCCAAGGAAGCAAGTAGGGACACAGGGAGTTAAGAATATACCCAATTTTAATCCAGGAAAAAAATGTGCCCCAGGAGTGGGAGGGAGGGGAAAGAAATTGTATACATTATCCTTTCTAATTCACTATGTTACTTGAAAGTGACCATTTTAATAATACTGACAACTGTTCATTCTTTTGTGAGCTGGATCAGTGAAACCGCATTCTGGCAGATACCCAATATCAGAGTCGAAAAAGCCAGGACAGTTCAAACCTGCACCCAAAAGGGTAAGTGCATACATGGCCTGCCAGATGCTCCTAAGCAGGATGTCAGGGCAATAGCGCCCTACTGCTTATGTTCCCCAAGCAATGTGTATTGAGAAGCATAGTGCCTCTAGTACTGGAGGTAACAGCTAGCCATTCCCTTCCATCTAAGTTAGCCTCCATCACAATATTTTGTGATAGTAATTCTATTGTTTAACTACGTGCTGTGTGAAGAAGTACTTCCTTTTATCTGCCCTGGATCACTCCGCAATATTCAGCTTCGTTGGGTGTCTGTTGGTTCCAATATTTTGAGAGATGGAGAAAAACCTCTCCCTGTCCACTTTCTCCAGACTATGCATAATTTCGATAGAGTTCTCTCATGTCCCACCTTACCTTTTTTCTAAGCTAAAAAGCCCCAAATGGTTCCTCACAAGGCAGTTGCGCCTTAACATAATTGTGATTGAGGCATAAAGCATGGAGGCTCCCTAATTTGCTTTCCATTTGTCCACACCATAGGCCCCGCCCAGATGTTCTATGTCTGTAGAAGTATATATGCATTATAGGAATTGAATCTGCATTCCCCTCTTCTTTTCCATACTTGACCTCCCTGTGTTGAGGTCGCATCTGCACAGGGGCCTTTGTGCATACACTCTGCATGCATGATCTGCAAATCACACACTGGGAGTACTGAGTATTCCTTATAGTTGGTGTGAGGTTGGATTTTCTATAAGCAGCTGATAAGGAAGGGCCCAATTCCCCCAAGCGCACCTGAGTGCTATGTGTGAACTGTACGATAGACTTGTGTGCTGATTCAGGCTCCCTATTGATCGTATAATGTTCCCAGGAAGATTGCAGTGCTATATAGTCAGTGGGATTGGGTTGCTTAATGATGTCATTGGTAGGGTGACCAGATGGCCCGGGGTTTCCCGGTCCTGGGGTGATCCGGGCCAACTGGGGGGCGGCGGGGGCAAACCGGGGCTGTGGGGGGTCATGCGGCGGTGAGCGGCGGCAGAGAGCGGCAGACCCGGTAGATCCGGGCTGGGTTTTTGGGGGGATGGGTGGCTTGGTGGTGGGGTTTCGGGTGGGGGGACCCCCCGCCACCACCTACTGGGGTGTCTGCTTTCCTCCGGTGCTCAAATCTACTGAGAAACAGGCTTCGCGGCCTGTCCTTCAGTAGCGCACCGGGTGATGACATCATCACCTGGCGCGCTACTGAGGGACAGGCCGCGAAGCCTGTTTCTCAGTAAATTTGAGCACCAGAGGGAAGCGGACGCCCTGGCAGGTAAGTGGGGGGGGGGGCCTTCCTGCTTCCTGCCTCCTGCCTCCCCCATCGCACTTCTTACCTGCTGGGTCGGTCCGCTGCCATCCGCTGCCGCCCCAGCGGACAGCCCCAGCAGGTAAACCTCCTCCCCTCTTGCTGTGTTTTTTTTGGGGGGGTGGCTTGGTGGTGGTGGGGTTTTGGGTGGGGTGGTGGTGGAGGGATTCAGATCCGCTTGATGGCCACATGGCGGGTGGTCTTTTTTTTAAAAAAATGTTTTTTGGGGGGGTGGGCACGCCCCCTTTGGGCGACCATTTTGGGTGGCCATTTTGGACCGGGATTTTGAGTTCCAAAATCTGGTCACCCTATCATTGAGGGCTATATATATATGTAGTTTGGGTGAAAAACTGTTACGTAGTTTTCAGCTTGGCTCTACAATTCTTTTTCCTGAATGGCACAAGTTGCCAAAGCAGTTGTTGCAGCATAATTTGTGCCTTCATAAACAATATACCTGATTTATGTTATGAGTTTTTTGTAAGGACTGGACATAATCGACCACAAAGTTAGGTGTACTTCAGTCCATAATTTGAAATCCATGGTTTAAGCATTCTTAACTCTGTTGGATAGAATGATTATGGACATTGTTTTAAATCCACCCCTAGCATAAGACAGAACATGCATTTCTCAGGGGCACTGTATCTAGTAACTATATGCCCTTCCTGCTTTATTTGCAATTTAATTTTTCATGTCTTTCATTTATTAGCAGTAAAATGGTCTCTGAAAAATAATAATTAGATTAAGAGACTAAAATAAGTGCAAAGTGTAAAAATGACAGTAAAATGAAATAGGCTCGCTATTTTCTAAAGTAAAATACAATCAGATATTTAATTATAGTAACATTCAAGCAAATGGTCCTTTTTCATATATCAGCATAACCACAATTTTCAGTATTGTATACCTATAAGATCTCTTCAGTAACAATTTCCAATTTGTGAACATAGTTTAATATTGGAAATAGTGACGAGAGAACTATGTACCTTCTTATTATTGTGATTTTCATTTGTTATGGGTGGACAGTTTCCATTGCTTAACTATTAATGGTCAGGTATGTTGTACACTTCCTGTGTTTTTAATAACCTGGAGCTGTTACTTCCAAAAGTGAAAAACCTGAAATGGATTTTAGCAATCTAAAAACTTTCACAGCTATGATGTGGTCATCTCTTTCAGTTGTCTCCTGTGTGTATTTTTGTCGTGCTTCAGAATATCAATTTGTCATCGTAAGGATTAGAATATTTTCTTAAAGAACTAGTAATTAAAAATAAAACTTCTTAGGACACAATCCCATGCATGTTTAGACATAAAAAGTCCTACAAATCCCAGCTTTTTCCAGCCAGCATACCTGGAGTAGTAGGACATTTTTTTGTCTAAACATGTGTAGGATTGTGTCTTTAGAATATGTGAAGAGCTTGGGACTGGGAGTCTCACCTTTCCCATCTTTAATTGAGAGCCCTTCAATCCTGTCATAGTTTTATACCAAACAAAACTTGGGCAGGATCTACACTACTGGTTTATAGTGGTATTGAAGTGCACTGACAATTGTTGGGGCCCATGACACATCTACACCAAGCATGATATAACGCTATGAAAGTGGCATGAAAGCGGTATATGGCATGTGTCATGGGCCCCAACAGTTGTCAGTGCACATCAATACTGCTATAAAACAGTAGTGTAGATCCTGCCTTTATATACCACTTTCCTACCACTTTCATAGTGCTAAATCCTGCTTGGTGTATAGATCTGGCTGTAGTTATGTAACCTTACAAACGAGTGACTGTTTGCTAATGCTACTACAGTTTCTGCCTAGACTTAATTTAAGCCAAGTTTAGCCTAAAACATGCAAAGTGTAGTACTAATGCATTTTAGCTGATAACTCTTCAAAAGCCTTCCCATTCTTTTGGCTCATGAGTCAGATGGCAGCACTTTGCTTGAAACAATACAGGATAGAATACAATTGCCCCACACATTGGCTCCCCCTCAGGGGAAAAAACCCTCCCATTATATTATTATTATTATTATTGTTATTGTTATTGTTATTATTATTATTATTTACATTTATGTGCCGCCCCATAGACGAAGCTCTCTGGGAGGTTTACAAAATTAAAAGATTGAACATTAAAAAGTCAATATACAAAATTTTAAACCATAAAACATAAAGCAGCTGATATTTAAAACATTTTAAACTTTTAAGCCTGGTCACAAAGTCAGTTAAAATATATAATAACATATATAGATGACCAGATTATTTTGAGAGTCTTGAAATTAACAGGATTGTCTGATGTTTAAGGGGCATCAAAGGTGAGTTGTAATATTTTGTTTCACGAGCAAATGTCAAAATGCAGCACTCAAATTCTCAGGATTCCAGCACTTGAGGAAGGGAGGTTTAACCTCTCCCTCCCCAGTTGCAATTCCCTCAGAAAGGTGCTCACCCTGCCCTACACTGCTAGGAACATTAGGGAAACAATAACAACCCCCCCATTAGTGGGGGGAGTTTCACAGGGGTCACAGCTGGGGAGGGGAGGGATAAACCTCCCCCTACCTGTGCACTGTGAAACTGATAAGAATTGGGGGTGGGGAGCATGCCTCTGATTAGTTAAACAAAAAAGGGAGATGTAGTTGCGGGCAATGAATTAAAAGTCACACTTAGTTTGTCCCTTAAAGGTTAGAACTTTTGAGGTCTTTGAATTTCTGGCATCAAGCTGCAGTAAAACCTGATCCCAATTCACATCCTATACTCTCCCCCCCCCCCCCCCCCAAATTTGGATCCAATTTATTGTGGTGGGCTTAGATGTATGAGTCCTCTGGTGAAATTGCCCAAATGTAGCATTCATTCATTCATTCATTCATTTATTCATTCATTTAAAAGAAGGTCTCCCAAACCTGAGCCAACCTTCCAATGAGAATTAGGATGTATCAGGCAAAAGTAAAATGCATTGTGCAAGTATATTGGTTTGTAATACCCTTGGAATTGCTATGGTTTGTGCTTGTTTTAACAATTCCTATTGTATTCTATTTAGTTACTTAATTATTTGTTTTTGCTTGTCTGAGCTTCTTGGGTGGGTGGAATACAACTCCATTTTCAAGTTTCAAAAGAAGGATAGCTTTGGTCTATCAAGTATGAACTCTTTATTATTATGGCAATAAATCTGGGTTTTCCTTATCCTGTGCCTTCTTTATGTAAGAATTCAAGTAATTTTTAATTGATAAAGTATTTTTCTAATTGATACTCTGGGGAATATTTTTTCTCTCTGCTTCCCTGCCTGTGGTTTAGAATCATAGGCATATTTATAGGCTTTTCTTCTTTAGGATGTTTTATTGCTATTTCAATAATGTGTACCATGTTTTTAATCAGTTTTATGTATTGTATCAATTTTATATTTACTGCTGTTCCCCACCTCAATCCAAACGGAGAGGCGGGTAAGAAATAAATGTATTATTATTATTATTATTATTATTATTTTAAATGGTTTTAAATATTTTAAATATTTTTAAATTTCCTATGTTTAATTATATTTTTAATTTTTGTATATCTCTATTTGTTTTAACTGTACAGGTTTTAATTTGTAAGCCACCTTGAGTCCCAGTATTGGGAAAAAGGCGGGATATAAATAAACATAATAATAAACAATAATTCTGCAGGACTAGTTAAAATGAAACTCCACAGGAACAGCTGTCTGTTGCAGCAAAACCAACATTTATTGTGGTGCAAGATTTCATGGCCAGGACACCACTTCATCAGATGTGTTAAGACACATTTCATATAATATTGAAATGTGCTCTGTCCCCACAAAAGCTTATGCTACAATACAATAAATAGGATGGGGTTGCATGCAGTTGGGGTCTCTTTAGTCTTATTCAAGTGTCCCTTAGAGCAGCTGAGGATTAAATGTGGAAACAGCGATGAAGTCGCACTTGCTGGCCCTTACCCCCAGCACCGCCATATATGCCAGCCCCACCCTTCATTCCCTGTCCTTGAGTGGTGACATCTAAACAGAGGGTCTACTCACATTCAATTGATTGTAAGTAGAATGTTCTTAGCAATCAGGGACCCTCATAAAACAGGTCCCTGATCATGCAGTGCATTTGATTTACATTCAACTGAATGAAGTAGAATATCTGTTTGGACCTCGCTGTATGGAGTGGCAGTTTTTTTTAAAGCAGACTTTCCAGCCATACCAGTGTCCGGTCAGGCACCCCACACTAACAAGAAAAATTGCCAAAAAAACACAAAGATTGTGTTGCGCCTTGCTTACACCTTATACAAGTGGCGGTTTCTCCATAGGCATCAGCAGTTCTTATCTAGTATACAGTGACAATTCATTTATGAATCTGCCTTTGTTCAATAACAAAGTTATCAATCAATTCCTGTTGCCTCACCAAACTTGTGCAGTCAAAACTGCTACCTCTCCAACATTAATTAATATGTGTTTGTTTACTTGATTAATATGTGTTTGTTTACCTTTATCCTACCTTCAGCTCCAGAAAGACCGGACATCTCTCCTTCCCCTTCTTCACCCTGATGTTCTTATTTCCCCTTTCTGAGGGAATCTCACATTCCTTTTGCTCCACCAACCCACTCTGGCTCTGCCACCTGTCTTCCCGCCTCCTTTTTTCCTTCCTTCCTTCCTTCCTTCCTTCCTTCCTTCCTTCCTTCCTCCATCCCTAAACTCCTCTCCACATCTCCCTCCACTATAGTTATCCCTTTCTTTCTTCCTCACCTTGCCTCCTGCTTGCCAGTCGGTAACATTTGGAAGTAGCCACAGCTGCTGGGGCAGAGGTTCTGTGCTTACTGGCTTATTCAGTGTATATCTGGTGGTCTAGCTACCTGCTGAGGAGAGAAGTGGCACCAGCAGCAACCATCTCCCCCCCCCCCCCCCAGCAGGGAGAGAAGGACTTTTGCAAGCACAGGGTCCTGCTGACAATCGGCATGCCCTGCTTGTGCAAAGCTCTCTCCCTGCTGGGGTGGGGTGGGGAGTGAGCAGCAGCAGCTACCTTCCTGAATGGCCACAGCAACCAAGAGAGACAGACAGACAAACAGAGGCAGGGAGAGGGGCTGGGAGCTGCCAAGTGGCCCACTGCTGTCGTGTCCTTCTTGCCCTTGCCTTATTTGAAGACAATCAAGAGGTCTGCCATGGAATCCACAAAGCTTTATTCTGGCAATAAACACCTTCTCCTAGCTGAAGGGGGTCTAAAAGTTCTAAGAGACTTGTCCTCTAGGCAAGATTATGCAAAGTAAGCGAACCAGTTGTTCTTTCAAGGAAAGGGAAAGCCCATTTCTTTCAGAACGTCTTCAGGGAGACTGGTTCTGACCAAGCCATTTCCGAGCAATCACCCTGGCCGACCTCCCTTCCTTTGACTCAGCCCGCCTTTCTTTCCTATGGAATCTCGCATCTACCAGGCCTTCCACGCCCTCATCCTCAGAAGAAGCCCAATTCTCAGCTTGGGGGTTATTTACAATATCAGAGCTAAGAGCTGGTGAAAGTTCATTCGCAGCTGGGAAGAGCCCATGGGAAGCAACTCCCCCACTCCTGGTACAGACTGGGATGACTCCTGCACCGTCTCTTCAGCCTCAGAATCTGACTCTGAATTACCACCTGACAGTCCTTCTCCCTGCTCAAGGGGAGCAGATTTAGACACAACACCTGCTCTATTAATGGCCTCTCCAGTGCAAGTCTGGTTTAAATTAAACACATACACACCAAAACATAAAGGAGAACCTTATAGCACCAGCATCACAAGTATTGTAAGTGCAAGTGTTATGCTCAAAAATAAAAGTAGGGTCTGACTCTGTGGAAGCAGAAAAGTCATATCCATACATCCATTGTAATATGCTACCATTAGCTTTGGTTGCAGAAGAAGGAACTTAGGGTGCAAGTAAGACCCAAGATGCGAGAACAGGAGTACTTTACGGATATTTACAAAGATGCAATGAGGTGTTGCCTGCACAAAGACGAAGGTGGAGGAGAGGAGGTTCAGCCACAAAGAAGAACTTGCTTTAATAGGGTTTGGGCAATTTGGTTTAAGCATAAAATCTGAGCACATTCTACCCTTATATAATTTGTGTTAGATGTCATCTTTGACATTGCCTATCGTTCTTAATAAACACATATGCATAAGAGAAGACTAATTTCCCCCATTTTTCCAACTGTACATCTATCAGCTTTCCAGCTGCACATTTCCACCCCCTCCCCACATTTTGTGGCCAACTGCATGTAAAATAAACAAACCCATGCCCCATTCATTTTAACCCACGTGTCCTGCTCATTCACAATATGGAAAACTCCAATGAGTATTTTCTGAAATTGCTCACAAGGCCCCAGACCTGATTTAATGTAGCTGTGGCTTAGCTGTGGGGTGATGTGTTGTGTTCCCCTGGTTAGGAAGGAAAAAGAAAAGGGGGAAAAAACCCAAGGCAAGAATGAAAGAGCTTCTGAGGTGCACAACAGTCCTGAATAAATAATATTTTTGTACAACTATTGCCTTCATACCCTGCTTGTGGGTTTCCTAGCAGCCTCTGGCTGTCCACTGTTGGAAACTGAAGTAGATAGACTTTTGGTGTGATTCAGCAGAGTTTTTTCTTATGTCCCATCTTTATGCCAATAGATAATCAAAGTAGGACAACCCAGATTATATCAAGATATAATTATGCTGGAAATCTTATTTTTACCACACAACTGTTGGGAGAAATCCAGAGGCTTATACTAGGGATGTGCATTGTATCGGACTCGATACCTGATACTGATACAAATCAGAGGAAATCGGGCATCCGATGACCAATTCCGATGCTGGCTACAGGAGATCTGATATCTCCCGATCCATTTTTTAAAAAATCCGATTAATATCGGAAAAAATCAGAAAATTGGACCTCCATTTTACATTGGACCTCCATTGGACCTCCATTTCGCCATAGGCTTGCATTGGAGGAAAGAAAGCTTTTCCCCAATGCAAGTTTATGGGGAAAACATGGCGGTTGGTGAGTGGGGACCTCCCTCTCCCTCCCCTCACTCACGCTCCTTACTTGCTACCTCCTGGCTGCTGCCCACTGCTTCCGTACTACTGATAAACAGGCCTTGCGGCCTGTTCCACAATAGGGCAACTGCGCGCAGAGTGATGATGTCACCTGGCACGCTGGCGCTCTACTGTGGAACAGGCCGCAAGGCCTGTTTATCAGTAGTACGGAAGCAGCGGACAGCAGCGGATGACGGCGGCAGGTAAGGAGCATGAGTGGGGGGGGAGGGAAGGTCCTCCCTTACCTGCTGGCGTCCTGTGCTGCTGTCCGCTACTGCTGTCTACTGAGAATTAGGCTTTGCGGCCTGCTTCTCAGGAGAGCGACGACACGCCAGGTGATGACGTTACCCAGCGCATCGTCGCTCTACTGAGAAGCAGGCTGCAAAGCCTAATTCTCAGTAGATGGAAGCAGCGGACGGCAGTGGACAGCAGCGTGGGATGGCGGCAGGTAAGGAGCGTGAGTGGGGGGAGGGAGGAGGGAAGGCCGCCATTTTAGGTGTTTTCCCCATAGACTTGCATTGGGGGAAAGCTTTCTTTTCCCCAATGCAAGCCTATGGGGAAAACACCTAATATGGCGGTCTGATATCAAAATCGGAACTTCCGATTTGTATCGTTATCGGATCCGATCCGATAAGACGGACCTCTGATTTTAACAATATGATACTTTACAAAAACTGAAGTTCTGATTCCGATTCCGATTCGATTTTTGGTGTCCGTGCACATCCCTAGCTTATACTCCCAAGAGCAGCGATCATTCATTCATAAGCAATCAAACTGACACTTGCAAACAATTTCTCAAAAATGAAAGACATGATTTGGCCAAAATTGAATAATTTCTATTCCCATTGATATCAATGGAGAGCTCAGCACACATTTAAGTGCTTGTGTTTTACTAGTTCGTGCACTGAATTTGTCTCTGAGCTTTTCTTTCTCTGCTCTACCTAAAAATAATTTGTCATGTGTCATCATAGCTATTAATGATTATTTTTAAGATTATGCTTGTATGAGACTGAGATTTGTAGTGTGCCTGCATTTAAGAGAGTATTTCTCATCCAGTATTTTGTGTGTGTGTGTGTGTGTGTGTGTGATATTCCACTTTTCCACTTTTATTTTATTTTTGCTGAGTAATAATTGTTCCAGTGAGAGACTATCATCTTGTATGAGCACATAGTTACCTTTAAACAACTATTGGAATGAAAATATTAGCGTAGCTTAGATGGAAATCTAGCATCTTCCATTTCTCACATTTTTTGTACTCTGTTTTCAAACATTTTAAATGGAGATTAGTTCCTTAAATTCACTGCAGCACTACATGCCATCAAATCTCATCACCAGTCACTTAGATCTCTAATTAACTTATACTCTATAGGCCCATTTCTCCAGCTTACATTTCTTTCAAGTCCCTCTAATGTGCTGAGTTACACTGGAAAGAAACAATAAGATTTAAGGGAAGAATTAATTTAAGAAAGTCAGAAACAGATAAGGGAAAATGAGAAAAAGCAGCGTAGTATTTTGTCTTGTAAATGGCCTTGCTCCGTTAGACCAAAGAATCCATTTATTCAAGAAGGGGAGGGGTTGTTAATGAAATAGATGATGAACACAGCTATTACAGTAATGAATTTTAGCACTCACTTTATGTGATATTTTATTTATGAGCTACTTGATTATTCAGATAAAGACAAGAAGTTTATGGCAGTAGATTATGTCTTGTTTTCATAAACATATTCAGTAGTTTAATAAACATAATTTTTTTTCACTTTAAAAATGAGCAAAATTTATGAGAGATTATCTTAGGGTTAATGAAGTCTAACGTTAAGGAAATATTACCCTATAATATTGGAGCCTTCAGTGCTAGAGATGTAATTGCTTGATCCCCCCCCTTTCCTAAGGGCTATTTTTATATATTACACGTTTTGTGCCATTAATCCTATTTTTACAAGTTCCTCTTAGGCCAATTCAGTGAAAATTACATGTGGAAGTTTATAGTATTGTCATTTTGTTTTACTAAAAGGTTTAATAAATACTTAACAATTGAATGAAAGAATAGTTATGTATTTTGTAGGAAGATACAGCTCATGAATAGTTATAACATAATGGAGATGATAGAAGCATTGCTATTGATTTTGTAAAAGAACTCTTTAAGTCCGTCAGCATTAAGCTGAGATTTTTAAGCTACTTGATTATGCAGACCAAAGTACATTTAAGCAAATGAAATCACAAATAGGGAGCTTGGTGTTTGCTGGTGAGAGTTGGATGTGATAATTAGTAGCATCATAGTTATTTAATTGACATCCTGAAATTGTAAGATTGAAAGCTACTGCACAGGAAATGTAGCACCCTACAGATGCATTTTATTGTGTCAGATAAAAGGGAGAGAAGCAAAAGAAATGAGGAAAACAGGCAGTGTAACAGATTTAATTTGCAGGAGGGATTTGTTCTAATGTATAATGCAATCTTTACACAGAAGTGCAGTGCTTTCAGATAGTGCTGATAGAATATCAGCGTGGAGGAAAGACAGCCGACGCGTACAACATCCCTTTCATTGAGCAACGCTGCAAACCAATATCAGAATGAACAATATAAGATCACAGGAATTCAGAGCAAATAATGCAGACCCCAAGGCTGAAACGTGCACCCTGTTTCTTAGAACGTTGGTAATTTATTCTGTGAGCTATAGTCCCTTTTAAATGCTTTGAAAATAACTTAATGCATTTAAAAGGTAAATGCGAATTTGTTTCTTAATACTATAATTTCCCAATATTAGGCTTCTGCTTTGCTTTTGTGTGGGATGTTGGGGAGTACACAAAGGAATTGTGGGAAGTTGGAAAGGAACTGGCAGGTAGGTTTGCATTTTCCAGCTTAATTCACTTGATGAAAAGCTGCTGCTCGTGATGTGTCATATATCAAAGGTAGGGCATCAGTAATCTTTGCTCAAGGGCACGGGTAACAGACAGATAGACATGTGAATAAGATGGAAAAAAAGCAACTCATCCTTTTCTGCTAACACCACAGTGGAGATAAAGGAAGATTTATGAGTCATTTTGGACCACATACTAGCAAGCAGCACACAGTATTTTTCACGTGTTCCCAAAATTGGTGGTGGAAGGCAATCAGGTTGTCACAATGTCCATCAGGTGCTTTTACGGAGAAATTGGGTCCTTTGGGCTTTGGGCTGCATACTCAGCTTTTTAAAAAAATCTGTAGAGAATGTATGTGCTTCATGTTTGCTATATATATAATCTGAAAAACAAGCAAACAGTGTTGCATCCAAGTAAGCTCTGGATCTTGGCAGGATGTAGACCAGCCTCAAAGGGTCGTATCCAAAGAACTGGGAGAACAAGAACAATAGGCGCTCAAAAGCATCATATGTGCAAATGCCAATGGAAGAGTTCACACAGTACTAAATTGAGAGCCAAGCTACACATTATTTTGAAGATGTAGCTAGAAACTATGTCTTTGTTTCTTATTCTAAAGTACACACAGGGCCCCAGATCTGGATCAGTCTCCTAGCATAGAGGGTAGGAGGCTTAATTCCTTGCCCTCTACTGTGGTCCCAAATCCAGGGTACTGTGCCTGCAATTTTTCATTGCCAAAATGTTATGTCCCTCATCCTCTGATGCGACCTTTGCTGCCTGTGCCACCACACCCTCACCCCTTATTAGCGTCTGTAGAGGTTTGCTGCCGAAGTTTGGTGGCAAACTGCTGATTTTTTTGGTGGTACAATGGCATCAGGAGTGCAGCCTGCTGAGTGGTCCAGAGGGATGGAAAGTGGTCCCCAGACTCCCTGAAGGTGCCCAGCCCTGCTTTAGAGTAAGAAAGAAAGACCTAGCTACTAGCTATGTAATGTGCAGTTTAAGTCTAACTAGGTTCTATAGCAGTATTCATCCTTGTGGAAGGATTTCCTCTATTGGAAGAATATCGTTGAATTCTGGCTCAGACTACACTTTATGCTAATGGTGTGGCTTGCAGTTGTTTTTAATCCAAGCGGGGATTTTCACTGAGGACAAGGCATGTGAGGAAGGGGAATTTAACCCTTCCCTCCCCACCCACGATCCCACTGAAAATCCCTCCTGTGCTTCATTAGGCCTTATTAAAAAAAACACCTCCCATTGGTGATTTTCATTGGGGTTATACCTTCCTTTCCCATGTGCTGTGATTCTAATGAAAATCTCTCTGTGGTACCTTGGATTAAATGACAAAAACAGCTGATGTGGCTGCAAGCCATGCAAATAATGTGTAGTTTGGCCCATAAATTTCACTTTTCTTATGCAACATAGCTGCTGCCCTTCTGCAAGTAAAAGACATTGTACCTGCAGAAGGGTAGGTATGGACCAAGCCTAGTTTTATTTTCAAAATATAAATTAGTAATTGGCAAAGCAAAGAGACATTTATATTTATTTAGTAAAACATTTTGGTTTCTACCTTTGTTAGTAACACAGTTAAATTTCACAGTTCATACATTTTAAAAAACTGATTTGTAAGAGCGACTTCAGTCTTTAGTTGCAAGAAAGCTACTATTAATTTATAAAAGGTAAATATTATTTTACTAAATAGGATCCCCTGTTATGCAGAATATTTCATAATATTCCTAAACATGGAATCAGAAAAATGCTTGAAGTTAATATTATTTAATGTAAGCAGATACATTAAAATTGGCTATCAATCAAATCAATTAGATTGATCTTATTCCAAATTATGGTGGTCAGGAACCAGTGACCTAGAGTCACAAAAGCTACAGGACAAGCTAAGAGAGGAGCTGTTCCACGCATAGATTATTCATGAATAGGAGAGCATTTTTCTCTTCTCGCCCTGTGCCAGCATAAGTCCCATGACTCTCCAAAATGGAATCAGGGTGGTTACTCTGGTATCCGGGAGAGGCCATCAAGGATACTGGAACAGCTGGTGTTTGTCCTTTGGATGTATTTGGTCTGGATTAACTCATTGACAACCAGGGTCATATGAAAATAATCAGAATTAATCTGCATGGATGTGTTAGCACAATCAGGCACACACCTGTGGGAAGTTCTCCTAAGCAAGCCCTAATGGAAGCTGCACAAAAGTAACTCCCAGTAACGGCTCCTGTGATAAAAAATTGGGAGTTGATTTTATGGTAGCGGGAGTGAACTAGCTTTCCGCCATCCCCATGAACAGAAGTGACAGGGTGGGGGACCCAAGCTTTGCTTTTCCACTTCTGGGGAATTCCAATTTTGCTCTTCCGCTTCTGGGAGAAACTATGTCAGAGGCTCAGTTCTAAGTTCTATGTATATAGTTAGTGACTTTGTATTGTAATAATAATAATAATAATAATAATACAGCATAACATTTGATTCCACTGAATATATGGTTATGATGAGACCCTGCATCTCAGTAGTAGCGCATATGTTTTGCATGCTAAAGGTTCCTGATCCTTTCCCTAGCCTCCCCAGTTAAAAGGATGTCTGAACTGAGAGAAGCCCCAGAAATACCTCTCAGAAGAGTAGAAAGGCCTGAATTAGGTTAATTATCTTACTCAGTCAGCATAAAGCAGCTTCATATGCTAATTTGAACTGGGAGTGTCCCAAGTAAAGCTCATAACCGAGTTACAAAACTCCAACAGTTTTGTAACTCGGTACTGCAGAGCAAACGTGCTTTTCTTGGGCTGAACATCTTTGTTGCATGGCATAGTATAGTGAGGACATGGTTATTCTTAATCACTTGACGGTCTTGTGTGCAGGAGGAGTACAGGTTCTCTATAAACCACGTTCATTTCAACTGAGTCATTTGTTTTGTTGGATTTAAAAATTATTAATCTTTTGAATCCATGCGTTTACTCTTTATACATCATCTGTCTTCGTTCCTTGTTAGTGATCCTGTCACTGCTGGTGGTTCTACAACTTAGCATTACTGCTTATGGTGGCAGCTGACTCACTTGTCTCTGGTACAAAGTTCCCTTTTTAGAGTATGCATGCTTGGCATGGCCAATTCCAGAGGGTGGCATGCTAGGCCCTATTCTGAGGATGTGATGCTGGCAGGAGGCCCTCTGACAAGCTGACCAAACTTTCAAAATTAGCACCACATAGGTTTTATTTCCCCCTTGGTCTTAACCAGCAGGGATCAGTTGCTTCTCTTTGCATTGGCCTTCCTCTACCGCAGTTGGGGTGTGGGTGTATGTATTTTAATTCTGCAGTGGGTGTTTTTTCTCTGTGTTTGTATTCACATGCTCACATTGTATTGGGCCTTGAACTGGGTAAGTGATCTTCTTGTGTCAGTTCCAATACAAAACTGTGTTGAATTTAGCTTTTGGTTGATCAGTTTCTCCAGAAAAGACCACCCGTTTTAACTTGATCTTTTCTATATACTCCTATGGGGATTTTTTTGTCATATCTGATTGATAAATTTGTCATTTCTTAGTGAGTATTCATATTCTTCTCCATATTCACATAGATCACATTTTACTTTCAAGTGAGCCATATATTTGCAGAGATTTATCCACTTTGTAGCAATTTGACAACCATTGTGAATTCCAAAATAAGACGTTTAGAGTTTCTCAAAAATAGTCTCTTATAGCTTTTTATTTCTATTGGGGCATATGATTAGAATTCAGCGTAGAGGTAATGATTGATATTTCACAGTAGGGGTATCTGTCCAGAACTCCTTTCAAATGACAGTTAACGTACTATTTGGGGGAGGTGGGGGGAGGAGACGGACAATTTTTGTGTGTGAAACCATTTACAAATGGAAAACAAATCCCTGTTTCAAACTGTTGGTGGGAGTAGAACATTTTTGGAGGTTGAGGTTTGTTTGTTTTTTGCTTTGCCTAATTTACATGGCAACACTGATTGTTTACCACTTATTTATTCAGTGGGAAATTAGTGAATATTTTCTGCACAAGACTGATGTTAATTAAGCACACGCACACGCAATGAGCAATAAAAACGTATACACTTTTACATGAGACCAGTTTCAAGCCAGACCAAATCCAATGCAATATACTCTTGTAATTTTCAGAAGTTCAAGATCAGAGAAACTTGCTGTCCATGTGAAAAATTAGTAATATGTTTATATGTAGTTTTGTGTCTGTGATTTGCTGTACCTTTGCTTGTCCAGTTTATTGAACATCTTGCTTTCTTATTTTACCGCTGTATCGTTACAGCATATTACTGTGCACATTGTACTTCCTTTTACCTGGTCTGGATCATTTATTTATTTACTTATGTTCCTCCTTTCTCCCAGTGTGCTCGAGGCAGTTTACAATTTAAAATCCTAAGAGAAGAGGAATAAAAGACACAAGAGCCAAAAAAATGGCAGTATCCAACTGTGTCATTCCACAAGCCCAAATGATGTTGTTCTACTGGAAACCAGGGCAGGATCTACACTACTGCTTTGAAACGATTTATAACAGCAGTGACAATTGTTGGGGCCCAGGACGCGCTCCATGGACAGTTTTCAAACCGTTTTCAAAGCGTCATATCCTGCTTGGTGTAGATCTGGCCTAGGTTCCAAACTATGTACAAGAGGAGAATTCAACAAAGGTTACGGTTGTGCAAGTGCAGTTCTTCTTGTGCAAGCGCAATGCGAAAGAGATTTCACAACAGAAAGATTTGGTGGTCCTCATTTGTGAATGACATCATCGGATACTGCCCAGTGAAACAGAATTTGCTCAAGTGGCTGCCAATACCTTAAGGAGCTGATGGTATGAGCTCCCTGGCCTGGGCGCCTCCTCTTTGGTCCTAATCTTTTAAAGGAAAAACAGCTTCACCCCTCTTGAAAGGGGCAGGCTACTGGCAAGGATCATTGCATTCTCATTTTCAGGGGCTTTTCTGCTCCTTCAGAATTGATGCATTTGGTATGGTTTTCAGTACATATCTTTCTTTTTACGTACGGGTGACTAGCACACAAATGTGCTCTTGTATATTGCTAAAGTCACAGCATAAAAGGAATCTTGATGGATATATGTTCGCATCACATTATCCTATGTTTTTACGATAACATTGTTACCTTAAAAAATGAACAGTTTGAACTTGCCTTAGGGGGAAAGAATTCCAATGTAGAATTGGTAAAGAACTCAGAACAGTTGAGGCCTGATTAAGATACTTCTGCAGGTGAACCCCACCCCTTCGTGTGTATATATCACAGTGTGTGAAGCATGAGTGCCATGCAGTGGCCCTATGTGTGGCTATTTATATGTGCAATTCTTCCCCCTCAAAAATAAATATTGTGGTGTGTGTGTGTGCAGATCAGGCTCCTAGTTGTGAAGGACTTTGCGTGTCAGCCTTCCCAAACCTTTCCAGGTGTCTTGGACTTCGACTCCCATCATCTTGCGCAAACCTGGGGTTGTAGTCCAACATATCTAAAAAGCACCAGCTTGGGTAAGGCTGTTCTACATCATAAGTTGCAGAATGGAGGGGCATGTACCTGTTCCACCACCAGTGCTGGCTCCATGTTTTGGAGTTCCTTTGGGCAAGACATGCTCAATGGGCCCTTCTCTCTTGGGGAATCTACCTTCTCACTACCACTATCAACAGTTCCTAATGCTCCTCATTGTCTTTCCCATCATTGCTACCATTTGCTTGCTTGAGAGGTGAGCAGGTAGGCCATGACATCTACTGCTACACCTTCTCACCACCACTGTTGTCTGAGCTGGCACAAGAGGCAGGTGAACAAGTAAGTTACAATGGTGGACTCCAGGGGTTCTTGTCATTGGACCCCCCTACTAGGATGTGGGCCCTTTGATGCCGAAGAGAAAGGAGAGCAATGCTCTGGTGCTGTGTAAAAATATTTCTCTTTATTTCTTTTTTCCTATCTTCTGACTGCTCACTGCTCAACGCGTTTCGGTTATAAACCTTCGTCAGGAGCTACATAAAACAAATAAGGCTACATTTTAGCCAATTCTAAGATACATTGTACAATGATTACAATCATTAGTGGGACATTACATGAGCAGAAAACTTTGGTCTCCATAACTTATTCTATATTGAGCTTGTTGTGGTAATCATCACAAAATTGCAGAGAAATGGCGCAGGTCAGTGTATAAAATCTTTCAGATGAAAGTTCAAATGTTGAGTATTTGTATTGTGTCTGTTAGCCAAAGAATGTAAACTAAGATTTGTTTCAGTTTGAGATGGGTGTTGTTTTGTGCTTTAAATTTTTTTTAATGATTGTACAATGTATCTTAGAATTGACTAAAATGTAGCCTTATTTGTTTTATGTAGCTCCTGACACAGGTTTGTAACCGAAACGCGTTGAGCAGTGAGCAGACAGAAGATAGGAAAAAAGAAATAAAGAAAAATATTTTTACACAGCACCAGAGCATTGCTCTCCTTTCTCTTCAGCTTGTTGGTTCTCCCTTCCCTCTTTGTCCCTTTGATGCCGGCCATGTCCACCACCACAAAGATTATTGTAACATGGGTAACTACCTGAACTGGACCATAGAATCAATGATTTGGGGCTCCTTTTCGTCTTATTGTTTCTATCCTGTCTTTTTTTGATGGGGTGAGGTGATTTGCTTGCAACAAAAATTGAGGGTGGTGGTGATTGTTTATGTAGCATCATCAGTGTGCATGATACATTACAGAGTACAAGAGGCTGCCCAAGGAACATACAGTCTTTAAATTAGCATAGGGAAAACAACAGAGGAAGGAGAGGCAATGGTAAATATGGAAGCAATATGTGGCTCTTTCACTTGTATATACCTAGGCTAAGTTATAGTCGTTTATTTCTGGAAGGGAAAATTGTGAGGAACCTTATGAACTCCAAAAGAACAGTGGGTCTCAAAATAGGAAGGTTCCCAGAATTGCCAGCATCATGTGTGTAAAGAAAACATTGTGAGCCAGTTTGGAACTCTTTTGAAAAATGGATCACACAACCACAACAGAAACCCTTTTTTGTTTTGTTTTGAACATTTGATAATGATAATTGCATTTTGCAGCCAACCCTATCTGGGCAAAAAGCATTAATAATGTTAGTAATAATATCCAGTCCTTTACAAAAACTGAACAGGAGGATTCAAAAATAACTACAATTTTTAAAGCTTCACAGCACATTTTGGTTACAATCAGCTTTTCCTCTAGACCCTAGAGGTTACATGCACCCTACATAATATGGACATGAAGATATGAATGTGACTGCCATATTTGCTCTTCAAATCTGCCCTATACTTTCATAAAAGGGGGGACGTCATCCCAACTGGTTTGACCCTGAATCTTGCCTATATTTGATTTTACTTTTAGAACAGTAGTAGTAGCAGTAGTAGAACAAAGTAATTGTATTGTATTATCAGGACTTCCCTGTCAATTTTGCAGTTCAATTTTTTTAATTTATTTAGTATGAATGTAACTCTGAAGGGTCTTGCTTTTATACAGTTTAGGATGCTTTATTTTTTGTTTCCTATCAGAGCATATTACATTTTTATATTTTTCGTAATGTATGCTCTAAGTGTTGGGGTCAAATTGGTGGTTTCATTGGGTGCTGCTTGTTGCAAAATTGAATAAAAGGAGCTGACTGTGATACACCAATTGTACTGCAACTTAAAAGAAAGTGTTCTAAATCGCAGAATTATAACGTGGGATAATCCCTTAATTGCAGCAAGTTCCCCAACACACAAAAGGAATATCTGCCTGAGAAAATTGCCACCATTCCAGTGATCTGCTATAACAGCTGGAAGATTTCTATTTAAGCGATTTTTGCAGTTATAAACTTAATAATTTGTCTACACATTGCTGTGGTAGTCATAATTCTGTAGCTTTAAAGTGTCTGTTTTCCATGCTTGTTTATAGTGGTATTCATATGTGTTTTGTTACAATATTGTTTTGTACTTTACATTCTTTTAATATTTCAAGACATATGTAGAAAGGACTAGAATAATCTCAATTTAATTTAAATTTTCTTTCATTTAGTGATTTTTTTTTTAGAAAATTGCAACACCAAATAAATAAATAAATTCATGTCACATGCATCTATCCACATACACCCAGAAAATATCTACTAATAAATGAAAATCTCACCTTAACTATACAAGCTTACATTAGTTAACCAGTACACTGATGACACCCAACTCCACTACTCCTTTCCACCCGATTCCAAGGAAGCTGTTTTGGTCCTAAACCAATAACTGTCGGCAGCAATGGACTGGATGAGGGCAAACAAATTGAAGCTTAATCCAGACAAGACAGAGGTGCTCCTGGTCAGTCGAAAGACAGATCAGGGAATAGGGACCTAGGTTGTGCTGGATGGGGTTACACTCCCCCTGAAGACACTAGTTCGCAGCTTTTGTGTACCCCTAGATTCAGCCCTGAGCCTGGATGCCCAGGTTTCGGCAGTGTCCAGGAGTGCATTTGCACAGTTAAAACTTGTGCGCCAGCTGCGCCCGTTCCTTGAGATGTTGGACGGTGACACATGCCTTAGTTACATCCTGTTTGGATTACTGTGATGTGCTCTATGTGGGGCTGCCTTTGAAGAGTGTTCAGAAGCTTCAACTGGTTCAAAGAGCTGCAGCCAGATTGTTGACCGGGGCTGATTACAGGGAGCACACAGCTCCCCTGTTGCAACAGCTCCACTGGCTTCCGGTCTGTTTCTGGGCACAATTCAAAGTGCTGGCTATCACGTATAAAGCCCTATACAGCTCTGGTCCAGGTTATCTGAAAGACTGTATTCTCCCATATGAGGCTGCCCATGCGCTGAAATCTTCTGGGGAGGCCCTTCTCTCAGTCCCACCAACATCCCAGGCACGCCTGATGGGTACGTGAGAGAGGGCCTTCTCCGTGGCTGCTCCAAGGCTCTGGACCTCCCTTCCTAAGGAAGCCAGACTGGCTTCCTCTGTGCTGCACTTACGGAGGCAGGCAAAAACTTTTTATTGCAGCAGGCATTTTGAAATACGCTGGACATGTTACTGTATGGTTTTGTTTTTAAAATTTGTTACTGATTTTAGCAATCAGTAACAAGTGGGTGAGGACGGTTGGTCTCAAAGGTAACCCTTATCACTGCCAGCTGGGCTGTAAGGCTCGCAGCTGGGGAGCCTCAGGCATTGCCCATCACTACAACGGTGCATTGGAAAGCTCACCGACCCTAACCCGCTCAAGATGCCTGCACATATCTGCCTAACAGCAGATGTGACCAAATCGTTAACAATGCAAATCAACCTGTCTTACAGTGCAACGTAGGCAAACAAACTCATAACCAATGAAAGATTATGAGCAAAAAAATCCTCCTTGCCTCCACAAAGGACGACCAGCGAGTCCACCCTGTCTACAGGGAGGGTGGGAGGGAGCCATGCATCGTAGAGGAGAAGGGGAGGGTCGAGAGCCTATAAATGCGCTGAGATTCCCTCCCCCCTCTCCAGTGGCACTACAGGGAGGCTGCCAAGGGCATGCCTCATTTCCTGCCTCGTCTCCCACCCCACCCGCAATAGCCTCCCCATGCCCAGGCTGTGCCAAGCATGGAAGTAAGGCACATATGAGACAACAGTGTGATGAGGCTGCAAAAAAAGCAAATGCCATTTTGGGCTGCATTAATAGAAGAATAGCTTCCAAATCGCACGAGGTACTGGTTCCCTTCTATTGGGCAGTGGTTAGGCCTCATCTTGAGTATTTCGTCCAGTTCTCAGCACCACACTTCAAGAAGGATGCAAACAAGCTGGAGCGTGTTCAGAGGAGGGCAACGAGGATGATCAGGGGTCTGGAAACAAAGCCCTATGAGGAGAGACTGAAAGAACTGGGCATGTTTAGCCTGGAGAAGAGAAGACTGAGGGGAGACATGATAGCACTCTTCAAATACTTGAAAGGTTGTCACACAGAGGAGGGCCAGGATCTCTTCTCAATCAACCCAGAGTTCAGGATGCAGAATAATGGCTCAAGTGACAGGAAGCCAGATTCTGGCTGGACATCAGGAAAAGCTTCCTGACTGTTAGAGCAATACGACAATGCAACCAATTACCTAGGGAGTTTGTGGGCTCTCCCACATTAGAGGCATTCAAGAGGCAGCTGACAGCCATCTGTCAGGGATGCTTTAAGGTGGATTCCTGCATTGAGGAGGGGGTTGGACACAATGGTCTTGTGGCCCCTTCCAACTCTACTATTCTATGAGTCTATGATCATCTGGCCAGTTCTGCAGGGAAAGAATGCTATGAGGGGATGTGAGAAGATTACAACAATAGTTAAATTATAGAAAAAAACTGTTAGTTTAAAATAAGAGTTAAGGTTATTTCATGTTAGCTCGAGGTCCACAAAGCCAAGAAATTGGAAGCTAAGGCAAATGCCTTAAAGGAGGTATCCCATGTTTAGTAATGATATTGTGCAGTGTCACAAATTGTGCTTGCTTAGAACTTGCTCTCCATGCACCCACACTTTGTCTTAGTCTTTCAGACGCAAATCCAGATGGGTAGGATTGAGTGGTTGGGTTCAGAAAAGATGCCCCATGTTGTCTTGATCTTGCATTGCCTTGCGGATCACCCGAGCATTACTATATTGCTAGAGGAATCCTCCTGTGACTTGATCCATGCCAGTTTGTTGCTTACATGAGTAGCTGGATGGGTGTATTGAACAGTGAGGCTAGATGCTTCATAAGGTAATACTGGACCAGGACAATGTGGGGCATCTTTGTTGACAAAAGATGTGAGTGCATGAAGAGTAAACTGTAAGCAAGCACAATTTATGACCGTACACAAACATCATCACTGTTATTGGGGCACATCACTTAAGGCATCAGCTGTATCTTCCAATTTCCAGGCTTTGTGAAACTTGAGCTAACATTAAATACCCTTAATTTGAGTCTTAAAACAGCAGGCTTTTTATTATTGGAATTCCCTGGTTTTTGAAAAGGAAATTGATCATTACGATATTGGCTATCTTTACCTTCTCCCCACTGTATTTTAATCTGTTTTCTTACACGTTTAGCTAAATGGGATTATAAATCCTTAACTAACGGTAGTCAAGTTTTCATTTCAAGAATTGGGTTTATCACATCTCGGGGAGAACTTTCATAGATAAGAGGACGCTGTCCACTGCAAACAGTCACCCCCCCCCCCCAATGTAAAAACAAACACATCAATTCTCGGCACTTTTCAACTTGCTGTATCTGTAGCAATCTTTATCAGATAGCTTTGAACATTTTTCAAAACTGTATACTTCATAGGTTAGATCATGGATGCCAAGTTTCAAGTTATTAACTCAATAGGTGTCATTTTTATAAGCAGAATTTTGAGGCTTATAATGGCAGAACCTTCCCCCCTTGCAATTCACTTTAACTATAGAGGCACTCCTAATATCTGCAATAACTAACTTCACATATTTGTCCCGCTCCTCCTTGCAGTTGAGGCCACTCTGCATTTCAGAATAAATGGCCTGGCAGAAAACAGCAGGCCCTTGATCCATTTCAGAATTACTTCCACTCCTACCAGAATGTGTAATTCTAGCTTGGATCACAGGGTGTCAGATTCTTGGCCAACCCAAGCCCAGGAGAGACCTCTTTGGAGGAGGAGAGGATATAGTTTCCGCAGCAATTCCCAATCTTATGAAGTCATGGGCCAACCTGAAGAGTCCTATTACAGGGATGCTTTCCCTGAGGCTCCACAGAAAGAACACCTTCAATTCCATTTATTTTATTTATTACATTTTTATATTGCCCAATAGGCAAAGCTCTATTTCAAGCCCTGCTTTGGTTCTTGACTCTCCTCCCTTGTTCCATGGCTCTCCAGAAGCACTGGTAGCAACAGCCCAGGTGAGACACTCACCTAGCTACCAGAAGAATCTTTCACCCAGGGTTTACTTAGGAGGATGGCTCTATGTGGCAGCAAGGCTGTGCTCATGAGGAAACAGACACCCTGCTGCAGCTAATGAAGGAGCAGATGGTTGAATCAGGAACACCATTTATATAAGCTTTGGTTTTTTTCCCTCTAGATGTTTACTGGATTAATAGGTCTCATTGAGGTGCGTCCTCCCTACCATCAGTAGGGAGGGAGGTTGAAAATTTTTCAGTTTGTATACCTGATTTTGCACTTCCGAAACAAGATGTGAACTGAAACTCAGTTATCCTTTGAAATTTGCACTTCTCTGAACTTTGCAATGGACTTCTCCAGTTGAAATATGTGTACAAAAATGCATAACTTAGGGGGAAATGCACACAGAAATGCATATGAGAAAAATAACTTTCAAAATGCATTATATTTGGAAAACAGGTTGCAAAAAAGGTGCACAAAATGCCTATGAATTTTCATGTGAACTTTTTTTTTTTTTTTAATCTCAACGTTTGGAATGAACCAAACTTAAGGCTGAAAAAATTAGAAAATGAGAGAAACTAAAATCAACAGATTTACCCGTCCCTAACCACCAGCAAGGAATGCTTCAAATTTTAATTTTTCCACTGCGTGTGATCAGGACAACTATTCAGCATGCCAATAGAGATACTTTTTTTTTAAGGAAAGAAAAACCTTATTCGTTCACTCTATTGTCTTGAGTTTGAAAGGTGTAATTTTTGAGACTTAAATGAATATCTTTGGCATGCGGCATTCCCCCCCCTTCAATGTAATATATGTCAGGAAGTATTGGTGATTAAATGCCACTTTAATTTTTCACCAGTGCAACCAGTTGCATGCAATATTTTTATATTTATTTTATTTATTACACTTCTATACTGCTCAATAGCCAAACTCTCTTGTCGCTTTACAAAGGTTAAAACCTTAAAATTCAATAGAAAATATAATAGAAAAACCATTTACCTACATTTTTTTTTTTTAAAAATCAATAACAATCCCAGGACCGTAAAAACCTTAGCGCACTGTGACATGATGTGCTCTCATTAGTCCTGTGTACAAACTTTCACACATTCTAATGAGACCTCCACACTCGCTTATAAGGAATCTTTAGACATGGGCAATAGAGCGTCTGTGGCTAAGTAAGGCGATTCGTACCCAAAGAAATTCACACTATTGAAGAGGATAACACCACAATGGCACATTTATTGAGGTATAAACAGATTCAAATGCACAAACTAGTTTTGGGGAAATTAGCTGAGCAAATGGAGGCTTAAAAGTAGTTTCAAGACTGTGAAAGGAGTCTTCTTGAGACTTGAGAGCATACACACACAGACAGCAGGGGAAAGAAGGGAGGGAATCTCTAAAAGCAATATACCTTTCCCTGGACTGAAGCCCTTTCCTGAAGACAACAACTAGCATGCATTGCAGCTCCTGGTCTCAGTGGAGAGGAAGGAAGGAGCAGGAGCTTTTCCTCTGGGAGGAGAGACTCAGCAATTTCAGCAGCATGGCCCCATGCTTCTAAGAAGGGGGTGGGTAGGTTTGAGACTCTCAAAACCTGAGGGTTTTTATACAATCTCGAGAAAAGCAGTGACCTCACTGCCCATAAGCATTGGAAGTGGTGCTACTTGCTATTGGAGAAAGACTGAGGCTGCTTCTACAAGAGAGGTTTAATGCTCTTTCAAGGCGCTTTAAAAAATTTACCTCTACAAGAACGGAGTGCAAATCGGGCGTAGAGGCGCGTTATCTCTCCGATTATGCGCATTATCGAATGCGCATTAAACAGCGAGTTTTATTTTGCTCCGGCCGTTAAAGCGCATTTTGCCTATGTGAACAAGCGCTTATGTGCATTAACTACTTGTAAAGCGCATTTTGATCATCCCTTAATGCGCTTTGCCGCCTCTCGCCGCCTCTCGTGCAGAGGTACTAGGCGTAAATGCGCTTCAGCGATTATGCGCATAATCGCCTAACCAGGCGCAAAAGCAAATCCTTGTAGAGGGGACCTGAGCTGGTCTTCATCTCCAATAACAAAAGAGGGTACTTGGGGATGACGGCTGTACTGGCTGGAAACATTATTTTAATAAAAGATGACTTTACATGCCAATGGCTGTCTTAACGACTGGTGTCCAGGCTGGAGTTCAACAATAGGACCCATTGCAGTTGCATGACTAGATGCATTACCAGATATCACTGTTGCCATCCAGCATTCATATTCAGCTCAATTTTACTCCCACATTTGCCTCCGGGGAATGCATTTTAGGAGGTCTATTAGGAACTGAATTGCCTGATCTAAGCCTTACGTGATTGCTGTCAGCCCCATTCCTGTGCAGGAAGTGGGGAATGAAGACGCCTTGGCTTTTTGGCTGCTTCAAAATGGAGTCAGTACTGCTCGTAACAACACGGTGTCAAATGCTTGGGAGTACAGGAAAGTCTTAAGCTGGCACTGAAACAAGGACAACGTTGGCGCCAGGTGGACCTCACTGGGGAGAGCTTTCTGCAGTCGGGGTGGGGGGAACCACTGAAAAGGCCCTTTCCCTTGTTGCCATCCTCCAAACTTTCCTTGGAGGAGGCACCTGGGCAACAAGCAAATAATAATTTACGTGTATTGAAAGAAGTTGTCATGGAATTAATAGATATGACTGCTGACTAGGCTTAGAATGCAATCCAATACTTGTCTTCTCAGGAGTAATTCCCATTGATTTCAGTGAGGCCTAGCCCAATGAACTGAGTATTGGATTACTGACCTAAAGCATGGTGCTTTAAAGTCAGAAATCCGGAATAACTGGTAGATATATTATGTCTAACATTTCTAAAAATCGCAATTGTATGACTGTTCAAAGATATCCTGTTTTTTTTAACAATTATATGAACTTTGGTTATATCATCTTGCTTCATATATAAGTCTTTATGTTATATCATGCTGAAATGGAAGGATTATTTTAATCCGCTGAAGATGCACATACGTGGTCAAGTATTGGAAACATAGAAACACTTCATTGGAACTATGCAGATTGGACATGGCCTTCTTGCATGGTGGGGCATTTGTGTCCCAGGTTTTGGATTCTACGACTGTCATAGTACCTGAAAACAAAAGGGCATGTTTGTTGTAAGAAGTGAACTATTTCTCATGGGGGGGATTGCTGCTCTCCTACCCCACTAAAGAACTTTCATGGGCGATTCCGATATTATTTCATTATCCCCCATGATAAACACAGTTATTGGGAAATGGTGTGAGTTAAGCACCAGATTCGGTTATTGTTGCTTTTTATCATTTCAGCTATAAACAACCACAAGGAGTTGAACACCCTGGTAATCACTCTGTTGAATCATGCGATGACAATAAAGGGTCTTTGGACATTGCCTTAGTGGCATTAGGATCTGCTGCTACGTTTACCCTCCCCATGCTGCTCCCTCACCACCAGAATTTCTTGTTCATGTGGAAAGGCTGCAACATGTGTTTATTTCCCCCACTAGCCACAGCTCCTTGGGTGCAAACCTGACATCGGAAGGAGCCTTGTCATGCAGGGCCAGCCCTCCCATTAGCCCAGGGGCTGGTAATGTATGTCCCTCCGGGTGTTGTTGGCCTGCAACTCCTATCAGCCCCAGCCAACATTGTCAGTGATGAGGGAGGATGGGAATTGCAGTCCAACGAACCTGGAGGGCCAGACGTTCCCCATCCCTGCACTGGGCAGAGTAGGGCAGCAACTCGGGCAGCAGATGCTGAGGAGCTGGGAGCAGTGGCAAGATATTGGAGGGCAGAGTTGTATGGGCAAGTAGCCCTGTGCCCCTAAGCTAGCCTGCTGCTCTCAGGCACAGTGGGAAAGGGTGTCCTGTTGCCAGTGTGGAAGCAAGACTCGGCTAACAACCTGGTTGAGTTCTGTACATAGACTGGGGAGTGGCACCATTTTGTCTTTTCCCTCAGGTAGCAAAATGTCTTGGGCCAGTTCTAATGTCATGAGTTCCTCCCCAGTGACCTGGACCTTCTGGAGTTATTAGACTGGCCTTTCTATCTTCCCTTCACAGAATTCTGAGTTTGTTCTTTTTTCCTCTGTCCCCTAGGTTTGAGATAAGCCAATGTGATCTTGTTAGGAGTACCATAATTCTGAATGATACATCGGCCTCTTTTTGGTAGCCCTAGAATTTTGGAATGCCCTCGCCCTGGCAGCCATGTTGTCGCTCTTCTTCTTTTGCAGCCTTCTTGCAAGCAAGATGTAGATGTGTTCATTCCAATGAACTTTTTGAACTTGAGCCCTTTTTGAAATGTATTTTGTTGTTGGTTCATACATTTGGGTTTGTTTTATTTTGAGCTTATTTTAATGTGTTTTAAGAATGTATTGTTTTCAGTTTTATGTTGTAAACTGCCTTAAAAAGCAGTCTACAGATATTGTAAATAAATAGTAACAATAATGAATTTCCAAATCTAAAATCTGCTGTGGAGAACTTGTCAGTCAACATGGGGAGGGTTGACCACACCCCTGATAGCAATTGAAAATGTGCGGAAGGCAAAATGCAACTTTCTTTGCTCACTTGGGCGGGTGCTTCGAAACACTTGCTTCATCATAGTTGTACAGTAAACAATGGTGAATCACCACTTGTAAAATGGCCACTCTCTTATACTACTTTTTCCTTTTGATATAACTGGTGCATATCTTGAAAGTCTTTTGTGAAACTATAGCTGACATCACTAATAGAATAATAGCAAATGTGTTCTTTCTGTACTCACGTTTTAGTTTTCAATCTAGCATGCAATTAACTATGGGTTTTAGTCCAGATAGCTCAATGAAGTCTGCCTCAGAGGCAGTTTACCTCCGAATATCAGTTGCTGCTGGCAGATAAATTAACAGGAGAGTGCTGTTGCTTTCATGTCCTGCTATTAGCCTCTCCAGAGAGATTTGCCTAACCACTATTGGAAACAGGATGTTGGAAAAAATGGCTCCTTCATCTGATCCAGCATAGTACATGTGTTGATTTTTATCATGTACCAGCGATCTAAGAGCCTGTGTGATCAACATGATTTAAGCTGCTATCAAGCCCCATTGAATTCCTATGTCTGTCTAAACATGCTAAAGGCCATGCTGCAGGCAGCTACTTTGAGCCATGTAAAAATACTTTGCATTTATGTAATGCCTTAGAGTGCTCAAAGAACTTAAATAAATAACAAATGATTTTATATATATATATATATATATTCTCCTATTTTTCAATTTAACAAAATTTTCTAAGATCAACCTAGTGATATCATGGCTAAGGCAAGATTTGAACTGTGGATTTTCTAGTGAACAGCTCAGTCTCTTAGCTATTATAGTGAAGGGTAAGGTAAGATTTGGTTTTCCTGAGTGCTTACAGCTACTTAGGCTGGCATGCTTCTAATTAAATGTGCCACTTTACAACTTTAACACAACTATATCATTGATTCCAGAGCAGAAATCCCATGAGTCATGAGGAGGGCAGCAAATACAGCTTGAATTGTAGGAAAAGTTCATAGCTCTGCTTTTAAAATCCTTTATTAGAACAAGCCAAGCAGCACCTGCTCAAACCTTTTAAAGTTCAATAGTTTGAAATGTAAACAGTTGATTCTGGAGTGCATTCTATGACAGTTATTGTTCAACATGGCACCTCATTGATGGTAGTCTTTAATTACGCCCAGGCTGTCAACCTCTGCAGTCCTTACTCTTTGTTGTAGATCAGCTACAAAGTCTGAGGTTTTCAAAGCTGTAAAGATGAAAGAGTAAACATATTCAAACAATTCATTCAAGTATGCTTAAGGGAAAAAAAACGTATCACTAGAGTATATGAGGAAGCCAATGATAACCTGAAAGCACTTTCTTCTTTTGATTACAATGACAGCCCTTCAGTTTTTATTGCTCTTTATTTGAAATGGAAAAGTGCCAGTACAGAAGGATGATCAAGTAGTTTATTAGACAATGATAAATAAGCAGACAGATCTGTAGTATTCACTCCCCTTCTCTTTATTTAATGCTTGCACAAATGCAAAACTTTTCATACACAGCTGTGTTTTTAATGGGTTTTATTTGGGGATGCTACTAAAGAGTATTGTAGCACCTTCAAAGCAAAATGTGTCCTCAGAGCTGGCGTTGCAGCCCCGCATTATTGGGCAGCTGCCAGGACCCTAGGACCCTGGAAGGGCCCCCTGCCAACCAGGGACAGCATTTTCCACCGCATCTCAGGACAGCAGGCTAACATAGGGAGCACAGGGTATGCTGCATGACACAGAGCTCTGTGCTCCAACAGAGGGAACCATTGTGGAGCTTAGGCAGGGTGCTTCCGCGTCCCGCTACATGCCCCAGCATCTTCTCCCTTAGTATCTCCCTCTGCCTAATGGTAGGGCCAATCCCTGTCCCATCGCTCACCAGCCACCTTTGCCACCTGTTTCCCTCTCTTCATGATATTGGGATGGGGACGCTACTTGTCCTTCCCACTGAGAGTGGCGCCACCTCTGGCAATGGTTCCTCCTCTTTCTCCCATGCTAGGCAGGGAGCACTGGATGCTTGCTCATGAGGTGAGCAACAATTGCTCCTAGGAGTAGCAACTGCCACTGCCCGGGGGCACACTTTTTACAGCCAATATGTCTCTGCTGCAGTATTATGTAATAGGATGTGGGGAGAAAATAAAACAATAAAGATGGCCTATCCTAAAATGAGAGGTAGCCTAATTTGTAAGTTATAAATTAACTTATACTTCCTTCAGTATGTGGAAATACCCAAATTTATTTGAATTCAAGTTAATCCAGTTGCTTAGTTATCAATCTTTCATTAGTGGAGAGCCCTATAGTTGGGATGGCTGTAGGGATGACAAGCCATGGAGAGTATATTTCTACCAGCAATCTCCATAAGCCTCTTCATGGAGCCCAGTTAAACAAAAGGATCAGTCTTCAAGGGTCTTCCATTCACCCACCCTATTGAGAAATGGGTTTGAAAGTGGAAAAATCTCTCTTTTAAAAATTAACCACTTATTATGTTTGTCGTGAGAAGGCCCTTTCCCTCACGAACTGGCAAACTGACAGGACACTCACGTCAATGAGACTTCTTTAATTGGCGAAATCACATGGTTACAAGCATAACGGTTTCATTTTTTGACACCCACACCACTTAAAGCTGATAACAGTCAGAAAGTTTTAGGCTCCAGTCTTGATGTGATCCTTTAGGCAATCACTCGGGGGAGAGAAGTGTACGGTTAGCCCCTATTCTAACTGAGCATTTCCAGATGCCGCATACGCTGGCAGTTCAAAGAACATGGCCAGAGCCCAAGGGAAGTGCTCCAGGCACAAGGCTGCCTGAAGCCCAGCAGAGACAGATCGATCCCGCACCAATCCTAGCCAGCCTGCCAGAAATGCAAGCTGACCAAGGTAAGCAAGACCCCAGGGAAGGAACATCGTAGGTCTAGGAAACTTCCCCCATACAGATACGTTAGCTCCGGGGAAGCTCTCTTGCAGGCCACACACACACAATCCAGAGCAAATGCAAGTCCAAGTCTATGAAAAGCCTCAGAGCACTTTCCATGGCACAATCCTTAGAAATTCAGAGTCCAAATAGCAAATAAGCGAGCATCTACAGAGTGTTTCCAAATCTCCAAACAGACAGAATCCAAACACGAGGGGTTTCGGGCCAAGCATCGAAAGATGATTGCTAGCAAGGGTTCTTCATCCCTACCCTCCCTCTTATAGAGTGGAGGCCTGGCTTATTCCAAGTCACTTGACAGGCAAGTCTTCTGACCTGTAAACTACACCCATGTGCCAACAGAGCGGCACAGTTCAACCTCCTTTTGATGACGCTACAATGTGAGTGACAACTTGTAAGAGAGGCCCCCTCCTTTTCCAAACATTCCTTGTTCCCAGGGAAACTATCTACTCCAAGGCCTCTGCAAGCAACTCCTGTGGACAATCCCAAAGGCTATGACTTGTCATCCACGAGGCCTCTGGCCTCGTGGTACACCTGACAATGTTGCTGGTGTTAACATTGATAAAGCCCCAGTATGTTGAAATTGTGGTGGTGGGAGGAAGTAAATTTATATATTTTGTGTGTCCCTTCTGTAGATCTTCCTAGCCTTCCTTCCATAGAGGGTTGGTGGAATTTAGTAGGTAACTGAACCATCTGGGAAGAAGATTTATTATAATTGCAGACAATATTTAAACTCGGATAGCAAACTGAAAATACTCAACAGCACTATTATGAAAGGAAAGGTCCCTGTGTGTTGGCCCTGCCAGACTTTTGCCTCCTGTTGCCTTGTGGGAGAGGTACAAAATGCTAGAACACTGGGGGAGGGGCAGGCAGGCAGAATCATAAGGGTGGGCCCAATTTTCCTTTTTTCTGCATGTGTCTTCCTTAATGGTGGTTTGATGAAACCAATTATTTAATTCAGGCACTTGTAATTACCTTGATTAAAATACTAAGGAACCCAGTGTGTATGAAATACTTTCATTTTAACATAAATTAACCCTGATCGGTCATGGCTATGTAAATAGCACTTGAAATCATGAAAAAAATTAAATAATTAAACCTCTGCTCTTAATTAGAGCATCTATAAATTAAGCAGCCTGTATATTATAAAGAAAGGCCCAACAGTTCTTTATCGTCAGTGTATTACAGAACTTGTCAAGATATTTTCTTTGGTCAGCTTCTCTTCCTTCTCTTAACTCCCTCTTTTTTCATTTTTATAAAGCAATAAAGTAGAAAGTGACAGCAGGATCAGCTTAAAGCAACAAACATATTGGCTTTGATTTTTGTATGTGATACAGCAAATGCAACTTCCATTTCACATTACTGTCAACAGAAATCGCATTAGTACAGGAATAGGCAGTTCTTGCTTAGGGAATTCCCTGCTCTCTGGTATTCAGGGATACTGTGTGCGAGGTAGGATGCCCTTCTCATGCAAAGGGTCGCTTGGCTGCTGAGTCCTCTTTATTTTTAGTAATAGCATCTGATATGATTGAAAAGTGGGGTGAAGGTGAGGGTAGGACACTTCTCAAGAAGAGGGCCAGGGAGAAACAACAAGCAGATGTTCTCTGATGATAGCTATTGGAGAGAGAGGATTTGGCTGCGAGATCTGTAGACGGCACTTGTTGCAAGCCTTCAACTGGAGCCAGTAGTGCTGGGTTTTTTGCCCCCCAGAGTAGCAGCATACCTGCTGTTGCGATCAAGCCACTTGCCAACAGTGGCATCTGCTCAGTGTAGACATCAAGAATTTGAATGTCAATATCTTTGCCTTGAAATGAATGGAAAAGTATTTGTCACTCAGCAGCAATCATTCTTCAAATAAAAGGTTAGCCAGACAGAGCCCTTAATCAAAGAGTCTGTCTTTGCTGTCAGCGCATGCCTTTTAAATAGCAATGATGAAGGCTGGCTGTCAGCGCATGCCTTGATGAGTTAGGTGATTGATCTGCATAAATCATTTTCTTTTAACATTGTCAGTGAAGAGTAAATTAGTGGGATTCTTGTCGGGGAGGTTATTAACCATATTGAAATTAATATACAATATTTTAGGTGTATCCTGAACTCATACAGTTGCTGTTAAGAATGTGAAAATTACATAGGATCTTAGCATATATTGTTCTGCTAATGAAGTCTTTTTATTGTTGTTACTACCACCATTATGCATGTGAAATTCAAATGATGAACATATAACATATTTTTATGAGCTGAGGAAGAAATGAAGTTTAGAGGAATTAGACACTAGCAGTATAATTTAACTTAATCAGCAGAAGCTTATGACAAATGTCAGGCGTACGTTTTAATAATGTGATTGCATGCTGATATAATAGATGCATATTTTTAGGTTTAAAAGCAAAGCGCATGTGCCCCAAATCATTAAATCTTACATATTGAAAGCCCTGTTTATTAGTGCAACGGCTTTGTCAGTTGCTAAGCCATTGTCTACTTTGCGTTTAGATAGCGTTCTTGCTTCTAATGACTGCTTCTTTCAGATTTTCTTTATCATACCTGGCCTCTCTTTTAAATGCACTTATTGGAGTTAATATTTTGAAAGTGCAGAAGAGCCCCTTAATGTCACTTTGGGTATTTGAAATCTTTGTAAACGTCTAGGTTTAAGGGCAGCAGCATGCAAGTTATGAGACACCCATGTGTTAACCATGTAATGCTAATATAGGAATGGGGCTTTTGGAAGGAAGAATCCCATGGACAAGAGAGGGGTATTTAACCTTTCCCCCAGTCACTGGTATCCCTGTATAACTGTCCTCCTAATATTTTTGACTGATAGAATATTTTTGATTCATTTTTTCAAGAATGGAATTAACCCAGGTTTGGGGGAATAGTCTGGGGGGCCTTTGTAGGGGTGAATAAAGGGTTAAGTACCCCTTCTTCCCAAAGAGTTTCCTGCAGTGCCCTCTGCATTCATGTTACTTTGGCAAATATAGGTTTGGGAAAACGTGTTTGCTAAGGTGATGTGTAGTTCCCCCCTCCCCCAATAATGCCAGTATAGAGCTTGATCTTAAAAACCACAAAAATGTCACAAAAATGTAATGTCACAAAATGTGACACTATGCAAAGAAGTCATGTGAAGATTACTTTGCCTAGCTGTGATATTGCAGCCATGCAATCAGTAATCCTAAGGCTGACAAAAACAAGAATGCACGCTGTGTGACTGGGTTCGGATGATACGATAACCAACGGTGGGTTAAATAGTCAGCAGTGGGTTAAATAGCCAAATAATGTTGTCTGTCGGGACTTTCAGCTGAAATAACCCAACACATATAACCAACACTGTGCAGAATTGATTATTTGAACAACTCTGTTGGTTATCGTGTTGTGTGTCGGGCACCATTGACTATTTTGTTGCACACAGTTAATTATTTTCTATGACTACAGAGTCCCTTGGCAAAAGCGACCAAAGTGAGTGGCTGCCGCTCTAGTCCAGCCAGCAGAACACACAATGGCTGATGGGATACCAGTGGGAGAGGACTGAGGGTGGGAGAGAGGGTGGGGGATGTATCAACCAAACACACAGTTTACTAATAGTCAACTCGACGCTGGCCTTAATCCACACTGCGGTTGATTATACTCATGTCGTATGGGGAGTACCCCCTCGATAATCAACTGTGGAGTTTACTTTTAACCCACCATTGACTAGTGTGTTGTCTGAATACAACCTGTTTCTCTCGTGGGAAAGACATTGGGATATAGGAAGAGCAATTTGTCAATAGCTGATTTGTAGCAACAACACTTGTGTTGAAGAGTCTGGGTAACATTCAGTAATATACTATAGAGTGGAAGTTACTATTGAATTATTGCACAGCTTAACTATATCATGCTTTCTTGTTTTTCTTTTCTTAATTCTGTGTCCATGCTGGAGTGTACAGTGCACCAACTTTATTTGAGAGAAACATACATATGATACTCCCTAATGTTCGGTGCCTCTGTTTCCCAGAGATTGAGGTTAGTTGAAATCACTTTAAGGATTTCTTGAGTGGCAAAGGGTAATTAATAAGGACCTTGCTACGTTTTAGTGGAAGAAGCCCTAAGTAATGAGTTGAACTTTGAAACTCCTGGCCTAGTAATGAGTCTTACAGACATTAATATAAAGTTTACAAAACATCTGCCCTCAGAGGCACGCACTTTTCAAATATTAATGGGAAGAGTGTGCACATATAAGAGGCTAAAATCTATTATGTCCTTTATATGAAATACATTGAATGCCTTAATTTATTGATTTGACACACGGAGTTACTATTTTAAAGACAACTAAATGGGTCAGTGAAATAGCTATGCATGCCAAAGGCACAAATCCCTTCACTTGAAAAAGGTGACTTTGACATGTTGATAATGTTGCTATAAATATTATTATAAAAAGGCACCACACTGAATGTTCTTAAAATATAATTTTTTTCAGCTTATTGATAAACTTGCCCGTCCCCACCTATCCCAAATAGAAATCTATGTTCCTTCTACTGAAACCTGTAATAGCCACCCGATCAACTCCTTAATAGAACATAAACGAACATGCTCATAAGTATAATTGGTAAACAAAATTTCCCCAATATTTATTTTTACTAGGCAAACAGTTTTTGACTGCTGTTTTTACAGAAGCAAACACAGCCAACACAGAAAACTAATTTCATGATTATACTTAGTTCAACACATTCTGTATTCAGTTCACATTCCACTTAAAGTAGCTGCTTATTTTTAAAACACACACACACACACTAATGCAATTTAAACTTAGAATCTGTTAAAATCAGATTTAAAGTAAAATAATCAGATAAAGTCAGTTGTATATTTAAAATAAAACTGATTTTCCATTCCACTTAAATGTTAAATGCTTTAATTAATAAGTCTATGTTTATTTGCCCCACAAAATCTGGGGCTTGTTAGTAATAGTTAATACCCAAGATCAAGCCTCTCAGATATAAATGGAGCTGTACAGATGTGCAGTTAAGTATTTATTAAGGGCATGCAAATAACGTAGGCCCAAAGGAAAACGCTGTTACTTTTTTCCTTTTGAAACTGCTGTTCATTTTATATGGCAACTTTTGTGAATACACATCTTTGCACTGACAGAGTGCAAAAGTGTAGACAGCCTTTCTCCCTCTCTCTTAGCTTTCTTGGACTGAATATTTAATATTCAGATTGGTTATTAAAAGCTCCGCCCACTTGTTTTGCTTTTTTTAACAGAACGACTACTCCATTTTCTAGATGAATTGCGCGTAAACATTTGCAATTTTCTTGCTGTTAAAATTGTCTGAACTTTCCCAGTCTGTTCTTGCCAACAAAAGCTTCAGGGCCCAGAATAGTCAACTACAGGCATGCTGGTACCTGAGCCCAGCCATCTTTGTGCCAGTATATCTTCCTGCAGTGATGAGTGATCACCCCTTGACTCAATTAGTATTTGGCTCAATTCATGCACACACACTCGGTGAGTCTGTTTTCTGAGAATATTCTCCTGGCTCAAAAAATGGAATATGTTGATCCTGTGGTGCATACACACCTTATTTGATTGTCCCTGGGAACTATAGTTCACAGTATCAGCCAGAGCCCAAAGCCACTTGGAAATTCAGGACCCCTTCTACTCCCACACAGAGACACTGAAGGAAGTTTCAAGGAAGTAATATATTTGAACATTACAAGCTGGACAACTCTGTATTCCAAACCAGTTAAATATATGAAATTTCAAGGCGTTTCTATCTGTCTCCATTACTGTGGTTTCTCATGTGCTGGTTTACTTGATTAGTATGCTTTACCTTAAGAATGTGTTGAACAATCTGCTTGGTTATTTTGATAGTAGTTTGAAAGGAGTATTATGAATTAGCTAGGAATTTATTAATTATGATGAAAACATTGGTTGCCAGTAATTGAAAGATTGACTGAGCAAAATCTGGAGTCTGGCAGAAATGGCAAAACAGACAGAGTATAAACATTCTGGGAGATGATAAACCACATACAAAATCATTTGTGGCTTTATGGATGCCCTTAATTGCATATCAAAATGTATGAAACTTACATTTTGTAAATTTATCATGCTGAAATGTCTTTTTCTAATAAGTTGTTGCTTTTTGCAGTAGCCACAAGATTTGCCTGATCACACTGTGTAATTTCGTTGAAAATTGTGTAGTGGTATATGGTATTTCGATATCGTCCAATCTGGGTTGCCTTTCCTGTGTGTGCGTGTTCGGATGGCAGGATCCTTGGCTTGGGTGATCAGCATGTTGGCATACTATTTCTACCTGCATAGCAAACGAGGGCCCAGTAAACATTTAGCTGGCTGCATGGAATGCGACATGGATATTTTGTTTCCTTATGATTCATGTCTGAATTTGACCCGAGCACCTTTGTAAAGAAAGACTAAGATGCCTTTAGTGTGTCACAGCTGTCTGAAAGTGGTGTTTGGATCTTTTGCAAGAATGTTGAAATGGTTCCTTAAAATGTTGGGCTTTCCTCTCAGGGTTCTGCATGCAGGAGAATCGGAATTCTGTGCGCATGTGTATGTGACATGCACAACCAGATACTTGATCAGGACATAGCAGTCATATTTTCCTCTGCATAGATCAATCATTGTCTTTGAGTTCCTGTCTTGTCTGGCATCTGCTGATCCGTGCTTTAATTCTGTCAGGTCAGAGATATACAGGCCTTTGTGGCATGCTTGTACCTCATGTCATGTCCCAGTGTTGTCGTACATCTTGTTTCAGAGATATTTTGCTGTAATGTTCTGTGACCTTTTTCATTGAGTGCGGCAGTTGGAGAGCCACTCAGTGAGGGAAAATTGAGCTGTTTTATTCCTCCCCAAGGAGCCTTGTGTTTCCTTCCACCATTCATTTGAAAGCTATCATTTTCTTGATTTTATAGCTGAAAACCACCATTGATTCGCTGGATGTTAGATCTAAGAGTCTTTCTATTGACATGCCTATTGACAGTTTTCAGTATATTCTGCGTCTAATTATCACTCTTGGCTAAATGATACACCTTGTGGACTTGAGAGATGGAGTCGATAGCTCTTGCAGTATTGTTCTAGCAGCCCCTATTGAGCCTGATGTCAAAGCAAGGTGATTTATGTGATCAGAAAGAAAATTTTCTGTTGGGCTGCTGCATAATTAAGCCCAGTACAGAGTGACTGGTGACAAAACCTGGCCTGCCAAAGCCATCAGCAAATGAGAAAAGATCTCCCTGGTAAGTAGCTGAGACATTGAAGAATCTCTTCTGGCATCTTCCACTTTTCAATTTTCAAGGGTTCGATTTTCATCCTGCTGTTCAGGAGGGTTTTATTTCTGCTTTCTGTTTCTTCTATTAGATAGTACTAAAAGCCCTGCGTGTACCTGGTGTGTGTGTGTGTGTGTGTGTGTGTGTGTGATTTATTTGATTTCTACCTTACGTCCAACCAGTGCCCTCAAAGTGATTTTATGCACATTTGTGGATGGTTGTAGTTTGACCTTGCATGTTTGTAGTTTGACCCAGTACATAAGCCTACCAAAATCTCAGCCCCAGATCCATGTCAGTATTTACTATGTATTTATTATAACCCACTTTTCAGCAAAGATTGGCTCTCATAACAGATTACAACAATTGCAAGAAATCCAATGATACTATGGGTTCATCGGAAATCTGATAGGGAACAGAAATCTGTTGGTGTATCAATGCTGTGGATCCTCATTTCATGCTCAGCCTGTGTATATGTATGTGTGAATAAACCTTCCATCACAGAAACACCGTAAGTCTCCTGTGACCTTCTTCTAAGGAAAACAAACCTTGAATAAGTGCTGGAACACATGAAACTTCTCACTTCTCAGAAGTGGGGTGCACACATGTAACAATATACTATGGGGGAAGTATCTTGGTTTGATATACATATAAGGGGAAGGGGATAAAATCCTTCTGATGTAAGAAAAACAGCTAATTACAGATTGAAGGAGTGAAAAGGAACCAGCAGCTTCAATTGTTTTCCCTTTGTTTCTAAAACCATAATGCTCATTCTCAAAGTCCTTTCCCGGCCAGCTAGTCTTCAGAGGTATGCTGTGTTTTAATGTTAATATTTATATAGTTTTCCTTACAAGTTGGTACCTGGGAACTTTCCCGTTAAATACGAAGTTAACACACACGCACACACACACACACACACACCAACTCTGAGGGGGAAAGCATGGGAAAATATGGGACGGAGAATAGGAACAAGACATTACTAGCAGTAGATAATTTTAAAAAGTCCTTTGGAACTATTTGGAGTAAGTTGATTCCACACTAAAGAGATGGCCTGCTTAAAATGTATATAGCACGTTGTGTTCACAGTGCTTAACACACATTAACTTGTAATCCTTACAACAGCTCAGTAAAATAGATTATTATTATTCCCATATTGTAGATGGAGGGTTGAGGCTAAGAGCAAGTGGCCTCCCTGCCTAAGGGCCACTTCATAAGACAGATGTGAGATTTGAACCAGGGAGGTCATGATTTGTCTGTTCCTCACAATGCTTCACAAGCTCCCTTACCTTGAAGGGGTCATGAGAGAGCCATGATGTCCTGAGGTCTGCATAATTTATCTCAATGTCATCCTTGATCACAGGTTTTGTAGGTTCTTGTAGTACTTCAAAAACTTGCAACTCATGTTTGGACAGAGACAATGGTGGAAGAAAAGAGTATACGTGCTAAGGAAATGATGGCTCTACCATACCACTTTCAACTCTCTGAAGTCCATCTCTAGCCTAAATCACCTTTTCCACTTCTGTTTAGAGTCTAATCAACTATTTTTACAAAATTCAATTTTCATCAAGGAAATGTTTCGCATTAAGGAATACTAGTTTTATTCCCCATGTCTCCTGTTCTGTTTAGTTTTGAAGAGACATTTGATGCTTGGCTTCTGTTATAAAGAGATGGATGGATGGGTGTGTGCACGCTCTAGTTGAAATTTTAATCCTTGGGGCAGTTTTGTATGATCAATTACTATGACAAAGGTGGTTCATGGTATAGGCAGGAGAAAAACATCTAGTTCTCTGTCTTCAAACCTCATCTAAGAGACTAGTTATTTTTGTTGTTACTGTTTTTTAGAGGAGTAACTCTGGGAAAAGGATGCAGGGAAATATGTATGATCAAAGTAAACAGAAAACTAATTTGAGTAAACAGTGTCAATCTAATATAATCTGCTCAAGTTATATTTCTTTTGTAGTCTTAGCAGTAAGAGCAAAGAAATTCTGTCAACAAATGACTAGAAACATCTCTTGCTGTTTAAAGTCTACTCTTCTAAGCAGAATAAAGCATTGTCAATTGCCAATTAATGAGAATAGCATTAATGACATAGAAACCAAGAGTTGTTGCGTCCTAACACAATGACATGCCACACTGTAGTTCATGTCAATTTTTCCTTTTTTCCCCTTCTCTTGATTTATTGAGGCTAAAAGAACTTACGAGAAGGAAGACCATGAGACTGTGGTTCACAAGTTACCACTGCTTAAATCTTGGGTAGTTGTGAAGGATTGGGAGCGAGCAAGCCTGCTGGCTCCTACTTGCCCACCTGTTCTTGCTGAGCTAAATGGAGTGTCCCTGGGTTGTTCAGCATCATAGCTGAACCCAGAATTGTGAGTTGTTGGGGGAGAATCAACCCAGAATTAGAACCCAAGAACAAACTATAGGTTCTAACTCTGGGTTGTTTCTCCCCCAATGACCAACAAATTTGAGTTGGATGTCATGCTAAACAACCCAGGGATGGAGCATCCCTGGGTTGTTTAGCTTCACCCGGTTGAAGTGGGAGTAATCGGGTGGCAAAAAACATCACGTTTGCTCACTCCTGCTTCCTTCAACACTAGTTACAGCTTAAATAACCAATAGGTTGTTGTGACATGAGAACCGGGCTGAAAGTTTATCATGAATAAATGTTGTGGCTGAAGTTAAATTGAACTGGAGATACCAGGGTGGAGATAAACAACTCAAAATATTGTATGGAGGAGAGAGACAAAAGAGCATTGGTGAACCCCTTCGTAGGGTGCAGGGTACATAAACTGAAGGATATGATGAGCAAGCCAGGTCACATGCCAGATATTATAGTATTCTGGAGGTTTATATACATTTCTGGTATTTCTTTCTTTTAACTGTGGAAAATCATAAACGTTATCCTTCTTCGTGGTCTGTGTGCATCATACATATGGGCCCTGCGCCTTTGTGGAGCCTCAATTTGGGAAACTTTTATAGCTGAGAGGCATTTTAGTGGGAACCTTTCCCCCACCATCCACTGTGCATGTCCTAACAGGTTCCCGACTATCTCGTCATTAATCCTTCGACCACAAGGAGATAGGCAGGAACCCATTAGGACATGCACAGTGGTGGGGGAGGGGTTCCCACCAAAACACTCCTCAGCTATAGAAGTTTCTGAATCGAGGCTCCATGCAGGCACAGTGACCATATGTATGAATGCACAGATGACCACTCGAAGAACTGCAATTATAGGTAGGCAACCTGCCTTTAAGGATAGTGATGTTGCTCGTGCTCATAGGTGGAGAGTTTGGAAAGCTAAATCTGCTACTCCCCTCGAGCCGATTAAGAAACAGCTAAGCCCAAATTCCCACTGAAGTCCAGGCGCAACTCATAATACGGTTAATTAGGTGTAATGTTAATTTGCTTATTGCAAACACTAAAAACATAAGAAGAGCCATGCTGGATCAGACCAAGGGTCCATATAGTTCAGATTCTGTTCACACAGTGGCCAATCATCTAGGCTTCGTAACATAACATAAAACATTTAGAAATATATATTGCATTCAATAAGATTGGCATTAAAAGCATGGATTTTTCATTATTCTTTCCTGTCCCTTCCTGGTGTCTGGCCTTAGGCAAGGAATCCCTTCCTGTTTTCAAATTTTTCCCTGCTTTAGAATCAATTGTGTTTACTCACTGTTTTGTCTTTCTCTATTTTTTCCCATTCTTATCCTTTTCTATATCATACTTGCTTTGTTGACATCAGATATCTACCTGTCTATCTGAAATATACCACCAATGTTACTGCAGGAATGCCGAAGCTAATAACTCCCATGCAGTGTGATGGACCTCCTACTATGCAGTGAGAATTAAAATAAAAAAACTAGTTTTGTGCACATTGAAAAACCTACCTACAGAGGATAGTACCTACTGTATCTATGCATATTGCTTGGCTATGGCCTTCCTTCCTTTCAGATACCCTCCATTGTGGGGAGAACGTATACTTCTACCATGTAATTGCAGGATTTGAATTACATCCAGTGCAGAGATGCAGCAGAATTGCCAAACTTCAGAAAGCTAGATGCCTAGAACAGTGACTCACGCAGAGGGAGTGGGCTGCCCTGAGAACAAGTGGTCCTCTTACTCTGGTTCAGTTCAGGCACCAAACTGTGTTTTAGGTTAATTATCATTTAGAAATCAAACTGCAGTTTAAGATTTTAAACATGCAATAGGTAAACCATGGTTTAGAATGGCTTGTCTGCTTTTGTTTTTTGTCTGCTCCATATTCAACTTCATAAAGTCAATCCTGTGTCTAGGATGCAGCAGCAGCAGCAGCTAAAGACAGTTCAATGGCCATTAGGCTGACCATATGAAAAGGGGGACAGGGCTCATGTAACTTTAATAGTTGTAGAGAAAAGAGAATTTCAGCCAGTGTTATTTGTATGCAATTAGTTCCTGGTGAAATTCCCTCTTCATTACAACAGTTAAAGGTGCATGCACTATACTAGAGTGACCATATACAAAAGAAGGCAGGGCCCCTGCAACTTTAACTGTTGTGATGAAGAGGGAATTTCACCAGGAACTAATTGCATACAAATGACACTGGCTGAAATTCCCTTTTCTCTACAACTGTTAAGTTACAGGAGCCCTGTCCTCCTTTTCATATGGTCAGCCTAATGGTCATTGAGACAGTTTGTCAATTCCAGCATTACACCATCAGCTCATATTTAGCACATAGCAATCAGGCTTTGCAAACCCACTTCAAACCATAGTGTATAATTCTCATTTGCCATTTGCCAGCTGATTGCAAACTATTGTTTGTAAATGCAAACAATGGTTTGTAAATTCAGACATAATGCCAAACCATATTTAAGCTTCCTTAACCATGTGTTCGTTTGATATTTGGATTGAGACACCTTTTTGAGTATAAGAGTGAAGTGTGCCTCCCAGTTTTAATTCACAAACATACATTTGCCTCACTATCAGAAGTTGGATAACACAGTATTAAATCAATCAATATAGGCCTCTTGTGTATTGCTCCCTTACTACATAATTTGCTTAAGTTTCCTTCCTCCAACTTTACTCTGGAAATCCTGGGGCTGTTGTCATTAGATGCACAAGCTTATGGAATAATGGTGCAAGGTTGAGCTAACAGCAAGCATATGGAACATTCATTTTGTAGCAGTAGATGGGGAAAGAATGTGCTGCCGTGTTTTCCCCCCTCTGGGATTGTCAAGAAAGGTAGAACCCTTTGAGAGAAAAATCCAATAGCACAGGAGATCAAAGGGTGTTTGTGACTGGAATGCCCTAGGGTTGGTGCAGTGTGTGAGGTGTAGCTTGGCAAATCACCATGCTTGCAAACGTAAGGGGTGAACTACATTCTAATCTTCCTCTAAGCAGCTCTGGATGACAAATTATTTTTTGTGATTTCTGCATATGTTCCTGCGTTCCAAATGATCTGTAAAGCAAATCAAGTCCCCATTGATTAAGCTCCCACCTTTAAATTAGAATGGTTGGGAAAGAGATCCCATCACTCACTTTAAAATATTTTAAATAAATAAAATGTCGCTTCCTCTACTCTTAATTCACAGAGACACTGTAGCTTAAAACAAGCCAACAAACAAATATCCCAATGGTAGTCAATTAAATTGATATAATGGCATGTTTTCTTAGAGTATACCATAGATGGGAACAGAAATAACACCAGTTCTTAGAATGGCACTTCAATCTATTATACCAAATTATCATAATATTTGCATTTATTTCAATCAGTGTACACTTTAAGAACATAAGAAGAGCTGAGCTGGATCAGACCAAGGGTCCAACTAGGCCAGCAGTCTATTCACAAAGTGGCCAACCAGCTGCCCATGGGAAACCAACAAACAGGACATGAGTGTAACTGTACCCTCCCACCCATGTTCACTAGCAACTGCTGTATGTAGGCATATTGCTTCTGATATATAGCCATCAGGACTAGTAGTCATTGATAGTCTTTTCTTCCAAGAATTCATCCAATCCCTTTTTAAAGGCTTCCAAATTGATGGCCAGCACTACATCTTGTGGTAATGAATTCCATAGTTTAACTATATGCTGTGTGAAGAAGTACTTCCTTTTATGTGTCCTGAAGCTCCTCGGGATGACCCTTAGTTTTTATATTATCCACTTTCTCCACACCATATGTAATTTTGTACATCTCTATCATGTCACTCCTGCCTTGTTTCTTTCCTAAGCTAAACAGTCTCAGATGTTGTGAGTTTTCCTCATAAGGGAGTTGCTCCAACCCCTTGATCATTTTAGTTGCCTTTTTCTGCACTTCTTCCAACTCTACATATTCTTTTTACGTGTAGTGACCAGACCAAACAGTGTGATCAAACCATAGATTTGTATAAAGGCAGTATGATATTGGCAGTTTTATTTTCAATGCCTTTCCTAATTATGCCTAATATGGAGTTTGCCTTTTTAACAGCAGCTGCACACTGGCTTGACACCTTCATTGAGCTGTCCACCACAACCCCAAGATCTCTTTCTTTGTCATCAGCAAACCTGACCACCTCTCTGCTCCCTCCTTATTCCAGATCATTTATGATCAGGTTGACAAGCACTGGTCCCAACACAGATCCCTATGGGACTCCACTCTTAACATCCCTCCATTGGGAGAATTTACCATTTCCCCCCTATTTTCTTCTTTCTGTTCTTTAACTAGTTACTGATTAATAAGAGGAGCTCTCCTATTATTCCATGATTACTAAGTTTGCTCTTGAGTCTTTGGTGAGGGACTTTATCTAAGGCCTTTTGGAAGTCCAAGTAAACCATAAAACATTGCTGAAGCATTAAAGAGGAACAGATTAGCTATAGCTATCATTCATTTTTAATGCAACATTTTTATTTACTTGAAAAAAACAGATTTGAAAATTAATTTGATATTAAAGATAAAATTAGTAGGCATATAGAAGGACAAGCCTTGCAATAAAAGAATTAATATGGTTTCTGCAAAAATAAGTCATGCCTCACGAACCTTTTAGAGTTATTTGAGATTGTCAATAAACATGTGGATCTGGTAGATATTATTGCTGACATGAAGCACACAAAACTTAGGTTCTGAAGCTTGTGTCAACATTGAGGTGGTCTACAAAGGTTAGATTACAAGTTATGTATTATCCAAGAGCGACTCGGAAGTAAGCCTTAACTGATAGGCTTTACTGTTCTTCTGTCTCCCATTAGCAACTACGTAGAGTGGAAGGAACAAGAGAAGAGGCTTTGGGAAACTGCAGATGACGATGAGATGTTATCGTTCAGTGTTTTGACTAGAAACCATCACATCACAATACTTTTCACTAGAGGCTGTTCACAGAGTTTTTGAAGGATGGCATCTATGCAATACACACACATTGTTGAATTCGCTTTTGGTTAAGTGGGCAAATTCCATGCCATTTAAAAGTGTTTCCTTGACTGTAAGTTTTTCCTTGACATTTTGCCAAGAAAGAGATCTTGGGTTTGGTAGGCAGCTCAATGAAAGTGTCAACCCAGTGTGCAGCTGCTGTTAAAAAGGCAAACTCCATGTTAGGCATAATTAGGAAAGGCATCAAAAATAAAACTACCAAAATGTAAGCTAGGATAGAAGTGGCTGCAAAGAGCAAATTGGGTTGCAAGTGCCAATGCTCTCTGTGGATGTGGACAAGGGACTGACCCCATCCTCTATTCAGCTAGCACAGGATCTCCTGAGGATGTAAACACTAAATACCCAACCTGCTTCCATGCCTAATATAATCAAGCCTCACTTGTGCCCTATTGGTTGGCTTTTCAGAGCCCTTAAGAAGTAAAAGGACTCTTCATGGGAAGTACTATACTCCTGTAAAATCCATGGTATAGCATCTGTCCCTTTGCTAGTTAAACCTAGACCAAATATCTCTCTTTTGTTTATACCTGGTTCTCGATCTTTCGTGACCATCACCGTTCTTTCGTAAGGCTTTCCCCCTGTTCAAGGCAAACCTATATTGTGCAGCAGCAGCACCAACTCAGTTCTGAACCCCTCCTTCACTCTCATTCTCTCTTCTGGGAAAGCCTCATAATTAACCAGTTAATAGGTGTTTTATTTCTCTTTCTTTTTAAAAAAAAATTTAGGGGAAAAGTTCTGACTTGTCTCAACTGAGTATTTTACGACTGCTCTCCTCTGTGTCTGTGATCCAAGTTACACATGCTACAGCTGTTACTGTGCCTGCCTAGGACACATCCCTAAATACATCTGTAGACTACTCCATATTCAAGGAATAAGTCTTTTTGGAACATGAATGCTGGGGAATTAAGCTCAGGAGAACATTTCCCAATGCAACCCTAGGTTTATTCTGCCAGAGGACAGCTGTCTGTCTGTCTGGTAAAACTGGTCCAAAAGTAACACCTTTTAAGGAAACACTGATAGCCAAGCATGAGTAACTGGGTTCATTTAGTCTTGGTAGAAGTGTGCCTTCATAAGGTATCTGTTAAATCATCCCTGTTAGATTAGAGGTGGGCACAAATAATAATTCCATAGTTCCTTCCATCCATATTTTCCTAAGTATGTATCTGCTCCTTTTGCAACATCATTCTAGACTAATATAGTGATAGGTGATTATTATTTTGTAAATATTATGCTATTATCTAGAATTCAGTCTACAAAACCAGATTATAAATCCAGTCGATAGCAAAGTAGATGTCCTACATTGTTTTAGTTGTGACAGAAACATTGCTACGGTTGCTGAGTAACCATTCGTTGCTAAGCTGATTGCTTGCTAATACTTGGGATGATCAGTTGCTGTTCAGTGGTTGGGTACTAATAATAACTAGAACTCTCTTTGCAGTCTTGGAAGGTAGCATCCTTTAGCTAGTGGGAACGGCAGAGAGATGGTGGTGTTGCAGTTTCAATTGAGTGACTAAGCCAGACAGAGCTAAGAGTTTTTTTAACTGGAGCTTAGCTGGACTAGAAGCAGTCTGTGGGCTGCTTTGGTCTAATAGATGCCCTTTTTGGAAATGTGACACAGGATCAATAGTCTTACTACCTACTCTAGAGGTCTGTTCCCATATGATCTGTTTGTATATCTGTAAACAATAAAACAGATTGAAGGACTCTCTTCTAGATGTGAAGAACTGTCACATCTAGTATGTCACTCAATTTTGGTTACAATTGTAAAGTATTCTGGAATGGTTCTGGTCAAAGTATGCCAGCCTGCTTTGAATTTTAAAAATAAAATTGCTTGTTATAATGCAGTCTGATAAATTACCTTCAAACTAAGCTTTTGAATGCAAGCCATCTTTTTGTCTTGTTCACAGAGCAACTTTCACTTCTATCGCACCACCCCAAAAATTATGGCTTTGCATGTATCTCATGCCATATATTGTACATGGCAGCATAATATATTGATAGCATTCCAAATTTGTACTTATAAATGATAATTACACCAGGTACGCATATGTCTGAGGGTATAGAGTGCAGGGTTTTAGCAAAGCATAGCCAGATGGACAAAACCAGAGATTATAGCATGTGCCAACAAATAAATGAGGGACACATAAAGACAAATCTATAGCTGCTTGTAAATGGGATAGTTGCAGGTCATGGAAACACTGAAAAGGAAATATTGTACCTCAAGCTAATTCTTTGTATCTAGAGTTGAGTTGCTACTACTCACTTTTTTTTGTAAAAGTTTTCAGCAATGCCAAAAAAATTTCTCCTCTTCTGGTGATTTCCCAGCACTTCTTGGGAAAACATTTGATTATTCATTTAAGTTGCCCTTATTTGCCCCCCAATCCACTGTCCTTTGTGACATCATAATATTGCCAAAAACCAGTTGGCTACAAAGCAGTATGAAGTCATCAAATTGCCCCATGGGACTAATATTGAAGAAGCAACTGTCAAATGAAATGGCACTGAAACAGAAGTAGCCTCAGGAAACAATAGTGGAAAACGTAACTGTAAATATTTACAATCTTGATCTTTTGAGTTACTTAATTGAAATTGCTGGGTTTTGCCAGAAAGTGTAATCATACCTGGCATGGCTCTATGCAGGACGGAGCCAACCATGGTGGGTGCAATCCCATAATTTTTGTCCTACTGATTTCAGCACGTGCTCCTTAAACAATTTTCATTTAAAAAATCAGTGGGATAGAAAAGTATAGAACTTGGGTTATAACATGCCCTATATGTGTCATATAGGAGCAGATACAGTCTGTATTTTCTAAGCAGTCAATATTATAGAATTTCCGATTCAATGTGCTCAGATTGAAATAGCTCTTGAGCTATTTAAAAAGCCAGATATTTATCCACCAAGTTTAAGCAGGCAAACCTAAGGCTCATTCACTTGATAAACCGTGATAAACCAATTAAACCAAATTCATCTATTTATATCTTAGTCTTCTTGTGTTAATCATGGAATGGTTTCTCACAAGGATTTGTGGATATTTGTAAAATCAGTTTCCCCCCACTTAAAACCCACTGCAATTTGCAGGCTTGAAGCCTTAGTGTAATTTATTTATTTAGTTAGTTAGTTACATTTCTATACCGCCAATAGCCAAAGCTCTCTCAGTGGTTCACAACAAGTAAAAGGTATAAGTTGTCTTTACTCAGGATTATTTCCAGAACTAGCCTAGGCTTTGTGGTGACCCAAGATCTGGCAACTCTACACCCTCCTGATCCTCATCCCCCCCATCTCCACAGAGTTCATTTTCCCCACAATAACTAGAATGGCTCCAAAGATTCCATTCTCACCATTTAGCAGTGCTGGCCCTACTACGAAGCAGAGAGAGGTGGGTGCCTCAGGTGGCAGGAAGCAGCAGCAAGATGTTGAAGGAACAGTGCTGTGTCTGCCATGAAGCCTGCTCTGTGCCCCCTAAAATAGCCTGCTGCCCTCAAGGGCATTGGAAGACATTATCTTGTCCATAGTGTTGAAGTAAGATTCAACTGCCAATCTGTACTGAAGAGGGGGACTGCCATCTTGTCCTTAGGCAGCAAAATATCTTGGGCTAGCCTTTCCCTTTAGACCAAGGATGGGGAATGTGTAGACTTCCAGATATTGGTAGAATGCAGTTCCCATCAGTCATAGCCATCATAGTCAATGGTCATGGATGATGGGAGTTGCAGTCCAATAACATCTGGAGACCCACACACTCTCCATTCCTGCTTTAGACATAAAAGAAAAACCAGTTTCCTTTTCAGTTAAATTTGCTATATTACATATTATCTGAAGAAACTTACTCCTACACTTTTCCCTCGATAACAATGAAGTTCAACTGCTTTAGCTCAAATACACTTCCTTGTGCTGTTAAAAATAATAAAACCATCCTGAAACAGATGGACATGGGTGTGGTCCTGTTGTAGTTAGCATAGTTTATGGTGTAATTTTAGTGGCTTTCTGTCATAAAATAGTTTCATAAAATATATCTCATGCTTTAAGCTACTCGTTAGGGATCAGTTTAGGATGAAAAGTAATACATTTTTGTCATTATCCTGCTTTGTCTAAAGCTTAAACTTAGATAAAATTTGACAATTATATTTAGTGGGAAAGAGCACATATAATAGCACACCTGCAGGATCCTTTCTAATAGTAGAACTGTGCTTCTGTTCTCATCTGCAGTAATCTGTGGATGGCAAAAAATTAGCATGGTTTTGTATGTTTTTGACTGCATTGTGTCTAGAAGGTTTTACGTCCCTCCAGTTATAGATGGCAAGACCACGACTATTTGTGTTCATTGAATTAGGGTATTTTGCTCGACAAATAGCCTCTTTAACTTTTGTTAGAGCATTTCAAAGCAAAATACTTTGAAATACTTTATGTTACTGAAGTACTTTATATAAATACTTTATAAGTTACTGAATTACTATATGTTACTTTATAAGTTACAATACTTTATAAGATATAAGAAATAAGTTACAGTATTTATTTATTTTTATTTGTTTGTTTTGTTTATTTGCAATATTTATATACTTCTCCCCATTCAAGAATTTCAGAGTGGCGGACAAATCGAATAAAAGAGTAAAAACACAATTAAAAATAATTTTTTAAAAGTAACAAAAGTGCAATAAAACCTGCCTGGTCATTAAGAGAAGCTCTATCTCTGTTGTCTTATAAAAAAAGGCTGACACCATCTTGTCTTCGTAGCAACAACCAGTACTCTTTATATCTCAGTGTGTAGTGCTCTTTGTTGCCCCCTCTGGTAGCCTGAGAGAATGCATCCTAGGGCAGGAAGAAGAGAACCCAAATGAGAGGCCTGTTGTTCCATGGCAACTAAAGGCCTTTGACACACAACACATTACTTATGAAAGTCACTGCCACAAGATGTATTGATGGCCACTAGCCTGGAAGGCTTAAAAAAATCTTAGACAAATTCGTGGAGGATAGGTCTATCAACCATTAGCCATGATAACTAAACAGAGGCAATGTACTGGTGGATATCAGATGCTGGAGACAAGTTATTGGGTGTGGGGTGGATGTTGTTTTCAAGCTCTGCTTTGGAGTTTGATGGCAGGAGATGACTGACAACCTCTAGACTAAAAGGACTTTAGGGTTCTTTCCCCCCCTAATGTTCTATATAAGTTAGGCTGATCCACAACCCTGTTTATTGAGTTAATTAAGGCATCTCTACAATAATCTCCCATGTACCTGCGAATATGTTTAAAAGTCTGTTTACCACATCTGCCTTTCAAACTGTTTTACCAGGAGAGAGGCACCATCCTGATATTGAGAAGTCTGTTGGCAGGCAGGGAGGTGTTTCCAGAACCTGCAAGAACTGAGAAACAGGCCCAAAACAGATTTTACAGTATTTAGCAGCTATGTCCCCCCCCCCACCACATTTTTACAAGGCTCCTGATCTATATGTTAAAAGCCCCACCCCCTATGCTAGGCTCCCAATCTAGTTCAAGCTCTCCTACACCTTCTGTATTTAAAGTAATGTCTGTTTTGACCCACAGTCTCCATTAATACTCCATTAATACTCTTGCCTCTGAGAACTCCATGTGGGAATAGGGTTGGTTTCCCCTACTTTTAGAAAGAGCAGAACTTTTGCTTGAATACATATGAATGTCCATCCATTTCATTCAGGCATTTGTTTTCAGGGTGGAGAACGTGAGTTGAAACTACTTAACGCATGGTTAGGATGAAGAAAGTAGTCCCCTTCTCACATTACTCACTCCACACATAAAAAGGAGGAGGAGCAGGGGTCTCCCGTCACACACATAGGCTTCCCCAGCTCAAGTATTCAAGACTCACACAGGGTCAGGAGAATCTATGTAATCTCAGGGCCAGGGCCAGTGGGAGGGAGTGTGCTCACCTTGCCCTTCTCCTTGTCACATCCATCATCATCTGTGCGTGGAGCACAACCGTCTGGAGAGGAGAGCCTCCTCTATTTGTGAAGGCTCTCTACATGAGCCAGAATCCTATTTTTCCAGCATTCTGGCTTAAACAGAGCCACCTCCATGGATACAGGAGACTTTGGTCCCCTCTACAAGATTTCGCTTTGATGCCCGATTATGCGCATTTACGGATAAGCGCATTTACTCCTAATACCTATTCACAAGAGGCGGTGAAGCGCATTACGGGCTGTATGAAACGCGCTTTAAAGTTGTTTACATGCTTAGAATCGCATGTTTACATGACCATAAGGCGCTTTAACTCCCGCGGTAAATTTTAAGTCGCTATTTAACGCGCATTTGATAATGCGCATAAGTGGAGATAAAAAGCGCCTCAACCCCCGATTTGCGCTCCGCTCTTGTAGAGGTATAATCTGTAATGCACCTTGAAAGAGCTTTAAATCGCTCTTGTAGAGGCAACCTCTGCTCTTCGGACCACTGCTCTCCGCAAGTACAGGGCAATGGACACATGTGAGAAGAGGGATGGGGCTAAAATGCTCTTTCTCCTCACATATTTATCTGCTACACAAATTGAATACCTGAACAGGGCTTTTGTCTTCATCCCATGTGGCATTCAGTCTCTAATCCCAACCTGCAGCTCAGGCTTGTGTAGGCCTAGCAACCAACATCCTAAGGAAAGAGACAAAGGCCTGAGATAACAGTGGGGATTGCTGCAATGGCTGTTGATGTCACAAAAGCACTGATTTTATTGCCCAATCACATAGCAACAGAGCTGGGTAAGCAGGCACAGTGGACACACGTGTCCCAGGAGAGGGAGGAAGTCAGGACCAAGAGAAGATCAGGTGTGCTATTCAGCATCTACATGAAACCACTGGGATAAGTCTTGTGGGGATCTTTAATGCCGTGTCATCAAGACGCAGATGATACCCAACTCTTATCTCTCCCTTCTTTTAGTGAAGGCTGTCAAGATCCTGAGCCACTGTCTGAGATTAGAAAAGGACTAGATGTCAGGTAGCAATCTGAATCTTTATCTAGACAAAAAAGGAAGTGCTATTCACTAGAGGAGAGGCTGAACCAGGAAGAAGTATTCAGTCTGTTCTGGTTGAACTTGCCATAACTGTTAAGGAACAGGTTCGCAGTTTAGCGGTGCTCCTTCACCCGGCATTGCACCTAGATTGCCAGAGGGTAGCTGTGGTTGGGATGGGAGGGCTCTTGCAGAGCTTCAGCTGGTACATTGCCAACCCAAATGCTACTTTCATCAGGGGAGGTGCTATTATTCAGTATCCCTCCGCCATTTGCAATGCAGCAGGTGTGGATGGGATGGACTTCCAGGGTGGAGGTGTCCAGATTGTGGAAGGTGCTGTCTTATGAAACTCTGTTTTCCAGTACCAGGTAAAAGCAATGTTTTAAAATGTTTTGAAGAAGTTCTTTTTTCATAGACCTAACTGGAAATTTGCTGGGTTTTTGTTTTGTTTGTTTTGCTGGTGGCTAGTGTGTGATTTATTTTGTTTTATTGCTAAAATATTTTCAACTGTACTTATTATTTTGAGTTTGAAGTTGCTTTGAAGGCCACCCCCCTAAATGGGGTGGGAAGGCAAGGTATAGATATTTAAAATAAATAAATGAATGTGAAGTGAAGTGAAGCTAGCTAAGAACAGGGAAGGGAATTCATAAACCAATGCCTCAGCAGCTCTTTGAATCTCAACCTGCCCTATCTGCTTGAGTGGGATTTCAACTTGCACTTCCCAAACAGCAGCCCTGTATTCCCTCCACCACCACCCCACCCTGCCCCAGCAAATGCCACATGGCAAGCTGTTGAAGCTGCAGGGACTTTCAAAAGTAGTTTGTATTATAAGGTTGCTGAAGTCCTTGGACAAGCCTAAAGTAGCTCTTTAAATCCCAACACACACACACACACACACACACACACACGTGTAACACATTTCATTGTCTGTTCGTTAAAGTATAGTGGTGCATATTTTGCCTCTTCCATTGGACATTGTTAATTTCATCTGATGATGTAAGTGGTGGCCTTGATAATCGTTGGCCAACATGCAAGGTCTTCCTCCAGGTTTGTTCACATTCATCACCTGTTATCCTTGTCTGTGTCTTTGTTGTCTCCTGCCTAGTCAAAATTAAGACTGTAAGCTCTTTGAGCGAGGGACCTGTCTTATTTGCTTATGCTGTTGTGTACAGTATGACATACTGTGATGAAATTGTACAATTAATAATACTACTAAGCATCTTCCACGCATGGCCTGGTGAAAATAATGGAAACTGCACAAGTACAATGTACTGTTGCACAACGTCCATTAATTTCACCAAAGCTTACAGAGGAGAACCTTCTGATGGATTGTGCCCCATGTTAATCAGTGAGAGGGGAGTTTCACCTCGAACACCTAAACATCTTGGGGGGCTCCTACACATGCTATAAGTAGGATGGAGCTCACTTTCAGATGCAAAAGTGGCATCTGAAAGTGAGCTAGAGCATAAGTGTAAATGTGTAGGTGTCCTGGGAGAAATATACCCAGGGATGAGGTAGGCATTTAGCACAAAATAATTTTGTAACAAGAAGTAAGTTTTGATATCAGTGTGGTTTTAAAATTAGCAAAAAAAGGTAGTTAAATAAGTTACTTTTATAGCTTAACCCCCCCAATACTTTATAATAAGGCTGCTTTCCACATATACTAATTCCCCCTCTTGTATGTGTTTTATGTGATTTGGGGGCACATTTGAAAAGCATTTCTTGTAAATGCAATTCACAATTCTAGCAGAAAATTACATTTTGTGTTTCTGTAATGATCCCATGAGTTTATTTTTGCATAAATCCTTTCTTCTACTTTGAGACACAAATCTGTTTTACTGAAGACAAAATGCATTTTCAGCTAAAAATGTAAATTAATTTTCTTAGGAAATTCCTCTGTGGGCCCTAAGTTCTAAAATATGAGGATCACTGGCATTCTTTAAGAAAGTGGTAATTTGAATTTTTGCTACTATTAACTTTTTATTGGTAATTTAAATATTTTGCTATAATTACGAATTCTCTTTTATCAAGGATATAGGCTCCATTTATTAGCTCTGCAGAATTGTCAATTGCTGACGTTTGAAAAAGTAGCAATTTGTACATGGCTTATAAATTTGTCACGGACAATCTTCTGTTAAGTATAAGAATCGATTCCTTAAGTACTTCTGCTTCTAAGACACCTGAATTGATAGTAAAATGTAGTGTCTCGATTTTTTATGGATGTCATTTCACCTTTAAAAACAGACACAGTTCTTTTAAAGATCTTACTGTGCTATTCTACACTGATAAAATAATTTTAGTTGGCAAAAGTTCCATCTCAAATTTGAGCCCTCCTCTGTGCACAGCACTTTAAGTGGAATGAAATGCTCCACTTTTCTATGTATTGTTTGTGCCAAAGAAGCCTTGAGTTCGAGCACATTTACATCTGTTTTGGGTAATTCCCTACATATGTTCCAAAATGTAAGTTATCCATCTTACCCAAGAAACAGCATTTGTTGGAAACAGTTTGCCAATTCGAAACTCGATTGAATTTGTTCTAACATGCTGAGGCTTCGTTTGAGGCCTGAAATATGTTCATCTCTGTTTTTCCAGCTGTTTTAACATTCTAAACCGAAAGTCTTCCCTACGGCCCAAGTCCTAAAATTTCCTATGCCAATGAGTTGTCACAAACCATCAAAATAAGGCCGAATTTAGACAGATGTTACTTTAAATCAAGGCAAACATGGCTTAGCAGGAACTCTTCTGAATCTAAACTGGGAAGCTGCACTTGCTCCTGAGTTCCCAGCTCCTATGCCCTGCTCAGTGGCAAGCACTTGTCTGACATGTTCCTGGTTCTGCAAGGACTTATCCTTTTGGACATTCCATTCATCACAATTTGTCAAAAAGAAAATAAATAACTGTGTTTTTTGGAGTGTCCTTTACAATATATCTGAAGTGAAGAATCTTGGACTCATTTCCAAATTCCATCTGGTTTCTTGAATCTCACCCATTGTCTTCATTGATTAGATTCTGCCTCGTGTCTGACCAGCTGTACACCTGCCATCTCTACATGAGGTGTCAATCAGAGGCATTGTTTCTAGGGGGTATCAGGATCTTGCTCAACTATGTCTTATGTATGCAATTGTGGCAGAGGAGGCCTAGATAAAGAAAATGAGCCCCCTCTAAACAAAACATGTTCAACAGGGCCCACATTTTCTTTGCTAGCTCAGAGCTAGTGTGCTACCCTGGTTAATAGGGTGAGCTCAGGGATGAATCCACAGTGTGGTCTTAGGCATGTTCTGGCTCTCACCTTTTTGCAATAGTATAATAGCCTTCAATGGCCTCCAGTAATTCCAAGAGGGATGTTGTGTTACTCTCCTGAAAGCTGGTGGAGGAAAGGAGGAATTTGCTTTATTTCCCCCCTGCAGTAGAGTTTTCAAAACACTTCACACACTTTGGGCTTATCTACACCTACAGCCCTTTCGAAAGGGAGAAGGGATAGTTCTGAGGTTTCCCGCTTCTTCGATCGTCGATCATGGGGCACATGTGAGGGAAGTTTTCCTTAAGTAAAGGAGAGCCATTGTAGGACGATGTGTGCCCTGCGATGGCGGTTCGGAATGTGCATCGGCAGAAGTGAGCAGGACTGGACAGATGGCTATAGGGCATATATATATATATATATATATATATATATATATACTCCAAGATGAGCACAAGCGCAGACACACAGCAATGCTGGGGGAAGAATAGGTACTCTGTCGAAGATGCGCTCCTGCGCATTGATACATTTGTGTTTTTTTTAAAAAAATACACGCATTCCGTGCCAAAACACACAGATAACCGATTTAAAAATGTGCCGAAAATGGCGGATGCCCACTCTGAAACCGCTGGACATGCCTCTGACAGCCGGGAGCTCATGCCGAACAGCAACAGCTTCTGGAAGGAGGGTACACCAGCTGCAGATGTTGGGATGTAGCGAAAGAGCCGGAAAAGCCATGACAAAAGCAGTCAGTGATATCCCTGAACAACTGAGGAGTCGACCCAAGATCACTGCGGGAGTAGGTGAATGTCATGAGGCCCGGTAGGGATGTCCTCAATAATATTCAGGAATCCTATTTTTGGAATATGTATTAAGAACGGGGAAGGGGCAAATACCTTCAAAAGAGTCTTTACACTTTTGGAAAGAAGAATAATGTATAACTGAAGGTCTCCTGGGGGGAGGGGAGCATGGGGGGTATGTGGTTATGTATTGTATTTTATGTTGTTTTGTGTTGTATTATGTTGAAAAATAAAAAATTATAAAAAAATAATAATAATATTCAGGAATAAACGGCTGGTGTAGATGGCCTCATTATCTCAGCAACCTTTACAACAACCCTATAAGACAAAGTCAGTACTATTATCCCCATATTGCAGTTGTGGGGCCTGCCGGAGGCTGAGAGAATGGCTTGTTCTAAGGCCACGTGGTGAGTGTGGCTGAGGGGGAATTTAAACCAGGGTCTTCCTGATTGATATCCAAGTCTCTTAGTTATGAAGCGCCACCACACTTGGTTTTGGTTCTAGGACCACCAAGTGCTCCCTTCCTCCTATTTGGAAGTTTAGGATTGTGCCTTTGGTGCATGCATATCGACTGCCCTGATTGCTGTGCCCAATCTAATTATGGGGCACTTTAATCTAGTGCGGCTTGATTAGGCAGTGTTGCTAAATCTGAAACAGGCCATGCGACCTAACACTGCTTCCCTCCTGGTAAAATTGTTTGCTAAAATATTCTGCAATGTCTCCAAGCCTTGACCTGCTCTGTTCTATGCTGAGTTTCTTAAAGTGAATATACCATATTCTACAAAATACTTGGAGGCTGTCAATACCTGCTCTGTGCCAAGCAGCTTGACACCACTAGGGCAGCATGCTTGTTCATGTGCCTGCCCCATTCATGTATGAAATGTTTGCGATGCACAAGTTGCTCTAGGTACTGTTCTCCAAGTAAATCTCACTTTTGGTACTGCAGCTGGGCTTAGATATGTACCTGCAGTGATGCTGGCCAGTAGGAAAGGTTCAGGTACCCTTACCTGTGCAAACCGTTTGATGTAAAAAAAATAGATCCCCATCCCTGCTTTTATTTTTGAACAGGCAAATATGTGAATAAATGAGCATGGCTCTATTTTAACCCAAAGCCATTCAGGTTTTGTGATATGAATTGTCATGAAAAAGGGGGTTATGTGATATTTCAATTTGATTAACTGTCTTGCATTAATTCTGCCTTTGTGTAAGACTATACCATGTGAGTATATGGGAGGTCTGTTGTAGGTGATGATATGGAGTACCCCTTGGGAAGAGAGTCCCCAAACGCCTGGTGCCAGCTCTTGAAATGTTTTATGTTTCTGTGTTGAGATTCATAGCACTGAACATGTGCAGTGTTAACTGCTAGGTGTTTTTCCCCCCTGTTTTCCCTGCTAAAGTTACTACTGAAGTTTTAAAAAAATGCTGGGCCTATCCTTCACGTAGCCTTCCCTTTTTTTATTTTTTAACAAAATGAAAAATACGTACAGCAGTTGTCATTTGTTAAAGTGTAGCAGAAAGAGCGAAACAGGCCAGTGGATGCTTCATCAAGAACACTCATTCAGAATGATGAATGTGGCTAAACACACATTTGTTCGTAAAACTTGCAGAGTGGATGAGCATCATTAAGCATGAGAAATAGGTGCCGCATGCTGGGGGAAGAGTGGAGCAAACAGATGTTGTGAATTTTCGCAGGCATCCTTCATCCACCAGTCCATCATTAATATAGTTGAAGGTGATCCTTTCTTTTATTTAATAAGCACAAACAAAGAGCATGCGCTGTGCTAGGACTGCTGAATACACGGTTTTCTAGGGGGAGGGATGCGTGGAATGTAGATAGACGGACTACTGTATTCAGGGTGGTGGTAGTGGGTCAGACTCATCAGAATCACATGCAGACACTAACGGTCTTTTATAGGTTACATTTCCAGTTTTTCTTCCACCCCTTCTTAATAGTGTGTGTTTACGCAATGTATGCGCTGCTTTTCAGCAAGAATACTCTCAAAGCAATTCACATACAAAGTTAAAGATATAATTTCTAAAAAAAATAAAACTATAATGTCTAAAAATTGGCAACAACAAAGGTAGGGTGACCAGATTTTAAAAATCAAAATCCCGCCCCTCCCACCCCCCCCACCTAAAACAACCCCCCCACCAAGCCACCCCTCCCAAAAAAACCAGCCTGGACCTACCGCTGGGTTCCTCCGCCGCCTGCGCGGGATCCTCCTTCGCCGCCCTCGCGGCCGCGCCGGGTCCTCCGTCACCCGCGCGGCGTCCTCCTTCGCCGCCCGCGCGGAAGAGGCGGGAGAGGGCCGGATCCGGAAGTGACATAACCGGCCCTCTCCCGTCTCTTCCGCGCGGCCTCTGGCCTTTCTGGGGCTCGTTACGATGGCGACGAGCCCCGAGGAGCCCGGACGCCCGCGCAGAAGAGGCGGGCGCGGGCGTCCGGGCTCCTTGGGGCTCCTCACCATCACGATGAGCCCCAAGGAGGCCAGAGGCCGCGCGGAAGAGGCAGGAGAGGGCCGATTACGTCACTTCTGGATCCGGCCCTCTCCTGCCTCTTCCGCGCAGCCTTGGCCTTACGAGCCCGGCAGCGGCGGCGAAGGCGGCGGCGGAGCCCGGGAAGCAGCTGCTCCAGCAGGTAAATGCCCCCCTTCATGCTTACCTGCAGGGGCGTCTGCTTCCTGGGCTCCGCCACCGCCACCGGGTCTACCGGCACTCGTCGCTGCTCGCTGCTGCCCCCGCTTGACCCCCCGCCACCCCGGTTTCCCCCCGCCTCCCCCGGTTGGCCCGGTTTGGCCTAGGTTTCCACCTGGTCAGCCTAACAAAGGGTATTAAACCAGCAGCCCCAAAGCCAAATGCACAGCTGCTGGAAGCTCAGTGGAATACCCAGATTTTAACTTATCTCTGCTGTTCTAACCTCACGGGGGAGGAAGTCCCATATTCCAGGGCCACTACAGAAAAAGCCCTGCCCGTTGAATAACGATCTAACTAACATCTGAAATGCAGTGGGGGTGAGCATAACGGAAATGCACTTGCTGAGATTGCCAGGCCCCCCACACTTTTAATTATCAGAATGAGCCTCTGAACTGGGCCTGGAAATGAGTTATGATACCTTATGTTTTATCTATTGCCTTTCTAAGAGATCCCTAAAGACATCGCTTATTTAGGCTGACCATCTGAAAAGGAGGACAGGGCGCATGTAACTTTAAGAGTTGTAGAGAAAAGGGAATTTCAGCCAGTGTCATTTGTATGCAATTAGTTCCTGGTGAAATTCCCTCTTCATCACACCAGTTAAAGTTGCAGGCACTATACTAGAGTGACCATATACAAAAGAAGGCAGGGCCCCTGCAACTTTAACTGTTGTGATGAAGAGGGAATTTCACCAGGAACTAATTGCATACAATTCCTGGAGGCATCTGACTGGCTACTTGTGGAAACAGGGTACTGACTAGATCAAGGTTGGGCAATTTTTGGGCCTACAACTCCCATCATTCTTCACCATTGGCTATGCTGGTTATGGATGGTGGGAGTTGTATGCCCACACCTGGTTTAGATCCAGCATTGGTATTTTTATATTCTTAAATTGCTTCCAATGTGGCACGCTTATTTGGCCCTTTTGGCACCATGGGAACAATCCTGCTGCTGAATCTGAATGTGGAATGTGATGATATACTAAGGGTGAAATCCTTGAACGTCTTGGGGCCATAGGGATTCAGAGGCTTTGAACATCCATGCTTGCGTTCATTTACTGTCCTCAACTGGTGGCACTTGTACCAGCTGAAGTATCACCAGTTAAGAAGCACTGCTGTATGTTACATATGTTCCTTGTATTAATACCTTAGAAATTATGTGTAACTGGCAAAGAGGCAGTCTGGATTTATACATATGTTGTGGGGATTTTTTTCCTCTTCAACATCCGCTCGGGTTATTTGGAGGACAGGCAAAAACTATTATGTTAAATTGTGCTACCTATACAATCAGCTTTTGTCTTTGCTAAAGCTGCCAGTTTTTATAAACAACTGAAGACAGAAAGGGTTTACTAAGAATAATGTTGAAGCCCAAAAGAATCCTACAGCCTATAAATCTTAATAGAGGTTCTAAGATTCCAGTGGGCTGCATATGTCTCTTTTACCCAGCCTCACTCCATCTTGGCTCCCCTGTGATGACTACAATTTTCTTGAAACAAGAGGCACAGTGACTTGAATTTACTCCTGGTGCTATTTGCCTACAAACAGGAATACATGCATATAACCTATGCAAATCAATAAAAACATGTCAAGACCCTTTAGATCGCACTACTCTCCTAAAATGCAATTTATCATGCTGCAAATGAGAGTAAGAGACTAGGTAACAAATAGTGTCTGATCGTTTAACTAGCACCTGTTGTCACGCATTTGAAAACTGCATTTTTTATTTGACGTACAGTAAATTGCATTTTCATATATATGAAATGGAAGTGGGACCTGGGGATGTACATATGCTGGTGTTTATGAATGTTATGAACAATAGAAGTTTTACAGCACTGCACTTTTTTAAGCACTGGAATTAAAGAAAAATATATATTCTCTGTGCATTTGTTGGGCACCAAAAGTAAGTTCACAGAGTGTGTTTTGGAGGTCAAGTAAATCTGTTTATATCTTTTTCCTTAAGAGCAGGTGCAATTATTTTTCCTTTGCAAAAATACTCAAACGTTTTTAAAAAGGAATATGTTCGTTTAATACTATTTAAAATGGAAACAAGCCGTTTTGCACTTAGCTCCTGTGTATGTTGGTATGTGTGTGTTAAACTGATCCTTCTAATAAACAATTAATGATAAATAAGACTAATTCATATTAATGCCAAGGTCTCAGCTTACAACCTATAATGTTACGCTGTCTTGAATAATTTTTGGCAAGAAATCTTCCATTAGCTATGGTGACGGAAGCACAGGTGTTATGTGACACATGTAGAAATGTAGTTTAGCTCTCATTCTCAATAAGCTGTGGTTGCTCCAACAGTTATCATGAAGGGGATCAATGATGGACATATGTTATTCCCTCTCCTGCCTACGCTGAACCTGTGGACTCCAGAGATCTCAAATTCAGGTCAAATTTGTGGTTAGAATTGGGCTACCTCGCTCAAAGGAGATGTGACAGCCGTAGAATTTTGTCACACTTAGCAATGTGGCCCTATAATTTCTGGTACTGAGGTAAACTTTTTGAAATTATGTTCGTTCTCTCTCTCTCTCTCTCTCTCTCTCTCTCTCTCACACACACACACACACACACACACACACACACACCAAAAGCAAAGCAGCAAGCCATAACAGGCATGGACAGATTTTTTTAAAAATACCTCAGTTACTTAATAGTAACTGAATTCACAAATGTTCCAATCCATAGATTAGAAAAGAAGTCTATGTGGGTGATGGGAGAGACTGGTTTCTTTTTCTAAATAGCTCCCCTCTCCTAATCTAGCGGTTACCCATTACCATATATAATTGTACATTTGTTATAAATATATTTGACCTTTGGCAATTGGTACGACTCATGATTAGTAAAACAAAGTTCTAACTATTAGAAAGAGAAGGGAGAAAAGGAATGTATGTCAGTATGTTTGTGCAAGATTGGCTACCATAAGGGAACTCTTGATACTCAGTACTTTCAAACAAAACGTTAAATTTCAATGACAGGGATAGTTCTGTATTTGACCAAAAAAACAAAAAAGGGTGAAATCTCAGGGAGGGAAGATCCTCAACTTTATTTTCATTAGCTGAGCTCTAATGCAAGAAGCATTAAGTATAGTGGAATGGATTTGTTGACCATGACTGTTGCTATTATTAGAGTTTAAAGGTAACGTGTAAGTGAATTTTATTTTAGACTTGAGTGTCAACACAAACCTGAGGTAGGAGGAAAGATACTTTAAAATGTGCATTAATAGCATTAAATTGATAGCAGCTTGAAGGTAAACAGGTTTTCAGAATGTGTTCAAGCTTTGTTTTTACTAGTAATGAAATGTAAATTGGGATATGGTGCAGAAAAGTATGCCAAGTAGTGGGTTTTATTTGAGCTCATTAGTATGATGAGCATGTTTTGTTTACATGAATAAAACTCTTGTGAATGTTAATCCAAATGGGTACTTAATCAGTTTAATATGTCCATAATTATTCTTTGGCAAGAAAAACGCTAGTTTCACCCTATAAAACATGTCCTTTTGTTTAGTTATTAATGTTTTAAACTCATCAGATAATTTCTTATATTGGTATTTTGAGTTCACTGTAAAAATTATTGCATGGATAATAAAACCTCCTCAATCAGCTGTCCTATTGACTGATTACATTTATGTGAATTGAAGATGATCTGGTTTATTCTGGGTACTCTTGTACCCTTTGTTGTATTACAAAATCCCAAATTGTGTGATTTGCCTTCATTTGTGCAATGATTCAGCTACTTGTAATAATTTGTGGACAGACCCCCTTTGGTGGTGATGGGGGGAACGGGAACATGTTGCAGTATTGTCAGATGTTGTCGGGTGTCACGTGCTTCATGAACAATTCACTAAGCGGGCTTAGTGAATTGTGAACTGAGGGTTTGGCATTTTGTTATGAGAAGAAACTGTCTCTGTTCTCTGCTTATCTCTAACTGTAGGCCGAAACCTGTGAGAACGAAAGTTGTTTAGAAAAAGATGGGGGCTCTCTTGCAAGATGTCCCTCACTGTGTGTCGTCATCAAGAGGAGGTTGAACTGTGCCACCCTGTTGGCACAGGAGTTTAGGATTACAGGCCTGAAGCCCTGTCTGTCAAAGTAGCTTAGAATTAGCCAGCCTCTATCCTATATTAGCTACGTCCTAAGAGTAATTCCTTTACTAGGAATTATCTTGTCTACTGCTCTTGTGTCTCTGCTGTTCTGTTTTTGCTGTTCGCTATGCTTGCCAAGAAACTTGTCTTTGGGACTCTATCTGATTTGGAAATGCTTGATGCACTCTGTACATGTTCTGTTGCTATTTGGACTTGAAACTTCTAAGAACTATGCCATGAAAAGTGTCCTGCAGCTTTTCATAGATTTGGACTTGAGATTACTGTTCTGGATTCGTGTTCTATAGCCTGCTGTTTCCCTGCATGGAGCCAAAGTTACGGGCACAGGGAGGCAGAGGCTGATTGTTGCTGTTCTACAATTCTGTGGGGGGGGGACCTGTGAGAGGACCTTCCTCAGTGCTAAAGCTACGTGAATTGGGAAGGCTCCCTAGGTCGAAGTGGTTCATTTCCTGACGTCTTGGTTCGGTGATCTGCTCAGCGTTCCCCGACAGGCTGAGTCTGATTTAGTTCAAGATAGTCTTACCTTCTGTCTGGAGGCTTTCCGTGAGTGTCCCTATGTTCCAGAGGATTCCAGTGCAGTGTGGCCGCTCCTGCCCTCTAGGGACTAGGGTTAACTCTAAATGTCTACCCCTGAGTGAGTGCTGTTCGCATTAAGCCGTTCTACCTGAAAGCTGTCTGGTCCGTCTTCAGCTTCAAGTGTGTGTTTGCAGAAATGAAACCGTCATGCTTTGAATTCCATGTGATTTACAATAAAGGAAATCTCACTGTTGTTGGAGTGTGTCACTTTGCCTAAAGTTTGTGAGCAGAAGCTCTGGGGAGAGCTAAGAGTTACGACAGATGTGTATATACTTGGCTCCTTGGAAAGTGTATTTGTGAATCCTTACAATGGATACAAGTATTTTAGTGTTTTCTTTTGCCCAAAACTTTCCACTTCCCATTTGGAACTCTCCACATATTTCTGAACATCACAAACATGAACTCAAATTATAGTTAGTTTAGAGTTTTACTTCACTGACAGCAAAACCAGTAGGATTTGCTACATAGGCAGTTATCCACATTAAATAAGAGCCTGGTCCTTCTGCTGGGCATCCTGTAAGGTATAACCTGATGAGGAGGGCAACCTGGGTGGTAGTCTAAAGCAGGGGATGAGCTGATACCAATCATGTGTGGGGTCGTCCTTTTTCTTTTCTTTCCTTTTTACCAGAATTCTCAACAACCACCAATGTTGTTTTTAATTGATAAAGGAAGAAGGCAGACTTGGTATCTTTTAATGATTAAGGCTTAATCTTTGTTGTGTGATTCCAAGTATGAATTCTTGTTTAAGAATGTAAGAAATGGTTTACTGTCTGAGAATGAAGTCAGCCTATTGCACCATTGTTTACAAGAATCTGAGCAATCAGCAGAAACTAGGTGGTCTACCAAAAACTAGCCAGTAGATCATGATGTACCTGCTGCTCACTCTTGGAATAAAAGACCAAGTTCTAGATCCTCATGCAGTTAATATAACCTGTCTTCAATCCTTGGTCTCATTCTATTTCAGTTTCTCAGAAAGAGTTGATAGATGCTATTTGCTCTCTCCTATGAACCACCAATGTGCCCTTCAACTATCTTGTGTTATGAAAGTATGTCAGATTATGGCTACATAACTTCCAAAACTGCTTATAGAGTTAGTTACTTACCTCATTTACAACGTGGAAACAGTTTCTGATTATGTTTCTCCACTTGTTTGGGGGTTCCTCACTAACAATGGGTAGGATCCAACGATGACTGCAAGCCTTGTGCAGTTCCCAGTGTGCATGTGGCTAGCTGATGATGTGCGCAGGGCCCCTACCACTGGCGGAAGGGATGTAGTGCTACTGTAGACAAAGCCCCAAATGACCGGAAACAAAAGTTTCTGGAAGGTGCAGGCAACAGTAAGGAACACATGTGTGTCACTACTGGCCACGTGTGTACCGGGAACCGGTGGTGCTCACCGTCAGTGATAGATCACCATTGGATCCTACCCAAAGTACACAAATCCAGGTGTGGAACAACTCAAAGAGCTCTTACTAGTGATAGGCAAACTGACATGGCCATTATTCATAATTTGCTCACTGAGTTACAAATCAGATGTTATAAACTTGGACAGAAGTTCTCTGTTTTGAGATTTTCTAGTATCCTTATATTTTTGTTCATGAGCATCACCAAAATGCATCTTGGGAAAGTGGTTTGCATAATAGAATTGTTTTCAACCACATATACGATGACATCATCTGTCGTGATGCATCCTTCTCTGATAGGCTGCTATCACATGTGCTTTGTTTAGAATAGCAGATCAATGTGGAACTATGGACAGATAAAAATCTATATGGCTGTCTTTTCAAACATGATTGGTTGTTATATGGTTTCAGATCCAAACTTTTAAACTCATTTGTTACTTAGGCAAAGACTAAAGAGTTGAAGTAAATCACTCAATGTGAATGTGCATTGCAAAGGAAACTTTTTCATTTCCTTCAGAAAGTAAAGTATTATAGCGACCAACATCTGAACATGTACAAAGATGACAGGGTTTGGGTGATTAGTCATGCAGAAAGTGCAGACACTGAATATATAATTAATTTATAGTCAATTTTGTTTGGATTACAAAAATATTTAATTTTGTTGTATTGAAATCAGAGATGGTTAAATATTTGAGAATTATGAAGTTTTTGAGTTTCTGCAGGAGTACTAGTTCTTATACTGGAAGTGCCGGCATAACCAAGGGTTCAATCCTATGCATGTTTAGACAGAAAAAAAAGTCCTACAACTTCCAGCATGGCTGGATGGGGAATGCTGAGAGTTGTTGGATTTTTGGTGTGTCTAAACATGCATTGGATTGCATCCCAAGATTTCCTTTGATGTGAAAATTCATGACCAGCTAGATTATTGGTTAGTCCCGAAGAAACTAGGTGGCTGCTTTTTCTTTAAAAAGAGGCATGCTCAGTAGGGCTATGCTCAGACAAAATGTTTGCCTTGGAATCCACCTTATTAGTCTGGAGTCTTGGAATGGCATTCTGCTTCAGCCTGGATCCAGGGAAGAGCCTCACCTCATTCCTGAAGCCTTGTGTGTCTTCCCTCTTGATTATAATGGGAAAATAAAGGAACGGCTATACTTCATTCTCCTTTCAGAGGAGATGAAGCCAGCCAAATGTCAGTCTGTGTTCTTTGTTGGGTGTGTCATGTGACTGTGAGACGTGTATGTGTGTGTGTGTGTATATATATATATATATATATATAAGCACACATGCATATGCTGTTATACTGTGTATCCGCTCTATTGTAAAACCCTCTGTGCTTGTAATGCCCTCAGAGCATGATCACCCTACACTTTCATGCAGATAACTTTTTTTTGTTTTTGTTTTGTCCTTTTTACTCTTTGTTACAGATCCAAGAAGCTCACCAATGTGGCTTTTTTAAACAGCAGTTATTTCTGGGAAGGTTAGAGGTAGAGGTGTCAGCAGATGTAAATGACCAATCAATGAATGAATATGTGGCCAGATCAGTTCTCCCTCTCCCGCTAAATCAGACGCACCCTGCCCCCTAAGAAGCTGCTGGTAGGAACTACCTTTAGCAGGAAAGTGTTGCTCTCCCTGTACCATGACAACCAAAGAGAAAGTGATGGAGGTCAGAGCTATGGATGGCAGAGCTTGATTCAGAATGTGACGGCTCAGTGGAATGCCACATAACGAATGAGGGCTGAAACAGATGTTACTTTCAATTGGTGTCTAGCAGCTATGTCTCCCTCCTCCATTTTTACTCTAGAGTAAGCACAGGGACCCCATTCAGATTGGGAAATTAGCAGGGGGTGGGATAGAGGATTTTTAAAGATCTGGATCGGGTGCCTGGCACCTACTCTAGAGTAAAAATGATCAAAAGACATAGACACAGATTTCAAGCAATATCTGTTTGGGTTTTGCTGTGTGTGTGTAAGCAACAGCAGTGTTCAGGGTCACTGTAGCCTCCAAGAAGAGGCTGAAAACCATGACTAACTGGGAGATGATGTCCCACTACTGCATGTTGAATGGGTGGCTTCCGCCAAATGTTCCAATCCTGACCAGCTCGTGAATGTCTCTCTGTTGCATAACCAGCCTCTTGAGCATCAGAGCCAAATCAAACATTACTTTACATCTCTGGCTAGCAACTACGTCTTTTGATATATTTTTAAAATCTAGAATACATGCAGGGGGATCTGATCAAGACTTTAAAAGCCACCTAAAGAAGGGTCCTGATCTGAATGGGGGACCCTGTACCTACTCCAGGGTAAAAATGAAAAGACAATGTAGTTGCTAGATACAGATTTAAAGTAATATCTCTTTAGGCTCACTTTCAATGAAGAGCAAGGAAATAAATAAAACTGCTTCTGAAATGTTCTGTCTCTTACAAAACTGCTGTGATTTGAAGTACTAGGGGAGTCCTGGGCAGGATCTACACTTCTTTTTTAAAGCGCTTTAAAGCGCTTTATAACAGTAGTGACAACTGTTTTGGAGTGTGTCCTGGGCCCCAACAGTTGTCACTACTGCTATAAAGCGCTTTAAAGCAACAGTGTAGATCCGCCCCTGGTAAAGTCATTCCCTGATTGAAAACAAGAGCAGTCATCCACAAAACTGCACCTCCTCCTCCCTGATGTTTTCCTTGTGGGAGGTTTAAAAGTGTATCAAATTGCCTCAGGTTCAGAATGAAGGGCTAAGTCATCTGACTTTGGGTAGTCCATGGTTTTTTCCTCATGCATACTGGACCTCAGTTAAGCTTGGAAAATAGAAGATTCCTGAGGCAGGCTCCTGCCCCTCCGCATCAGTTCAATCCACCACATCAGACTATCATGACAATACTAGAACTTGGAGTCACTAGACATGGAGAAGACAGCATCATAGCTACCTGAGCTTCCACAACAGGAAGTAGGGAAGGCAGAGGTCTGTGTGGCATTAGTTGGTGCATTCTAAAATCATTACAGTGCCACACGTGCTTAGTGTGCTAGTTCATTTGGACTAGCAGCAATCTACACGGGGATCATCAAAGTTTCCATAGGACTTCTTTCTAGGTGTCAGATTTGCTTATCTAGCCACTTGCCAACCTCTCCATCTGGAAACAGCCTTACAATGTTTTCGGGCTGCCCACATGCAAAATAGGAACCTCACTCTTTTACTGCTTGGGCAAAACTCAGACATAAAGTGTTCTCTTTTTGTTGCTGTTTGTCTCAGTGTATTGTGTTTATATTCTACCCATGGTTTGCTTTGTTTTAGAATAATTAACCAATGCAGCATTCATTTGTAATCCTAAGAAAATGCTGTGAATGAGTGAGTTTTGTGCCTTTTCCTTTTTCCTTAAAGTGTTGAAGGCCCCAAACTGTTCTTACTACTTGTTCTGAAGATAAATTAGTGTCTTCTAAATAATGCAGTGAACCCTAATTCTCTTTGATTAGTATCGAGTTAGATGATAGCGACCCATTGAAATTGGTCATCAGCATAAATAATGAGTGAATGAACTGATAAAATGCAAAGTCGCCAGCCATCATAAATCAAATGAAATCCACTTTCTCTGGAAGTCACTGAAATTAGAAGTCCATGCTCCTATTAATTATTTTGCCTTCTGAAGACGACAGTGTTATAAATCAGCCTTGAAAGGCACTTCACTTGCAAAGCTGAAGGAGTAAGCTTGCCTGCAAATTGTTTTGTATACTCACCTAATTGTTTCTTAAGTAATCCACCCTTTTATAGCATGGCTGCAGAACAGCTAAAAGCACCAAATTGGGCAGATTAACTAAGGCAGTGTATGACCTACATTTCTGTGTGTTTTTAGGAGACCAGAATACACCACCTCTTCCAGTGTCTGTATTGATGGTACTTCCTATGGCTTTGGGAGAGGGGAGTTGGTGGACAACCAATACTTCTATAAGTGTCCATCCTGGTCTTTAGGGTCCCTAAGAGAGGGATAATAAACACTCAGGAAGGAACGAAAGGATAAAGGAAGGAAGGAAGGGCTATCCACCTATAGATATCACAGGTGCAGAGTCAGGATGAAATTTCACCCATACAAAAAACTGTCAAAGTTCCCTTCAGCTGGCTATTAAATAGCAACAATAGTTTTTGGGTTGTGTTTGTTTTTCAAAGAAACAGAAGTGAGTGTAAGTTGGGAATTTTAATTTCGCTCAGTTCAAAACTGGATGATGTTTCGGTAGCAAAGGTGCCTAGGAGTGCTTTTTACCAGCTTTTCCTGGTGAGCCACCCACAGTTGTCCCTGGAGAAGGTTGACCTGGCCATGGTCATTCATGCATTTGTTTGTTTACTACATTTTAATACCACTCTCCCTCTAAGGCAGTTTACTTGGTTTCGTCCTCTCCCCATTTTATCTTCCACAGTAGCTCTTTGCAGTATCAACAGGCCAAAGGTCACATATTGAGCCTCATGGGTGAGCAAGGAATTGAACCCCAGTCCCAATTCCGACACTTCATCCATGACACACTGGTGTATTAAATAATAGACAAAGGCCACCTTTGTAAGCAATAACTTTTCCTCCCAAAGGCTGTGTGCAATATATATGTTAAAACTAGGCTGACCATATGAAAAGGAGGACAGGGCTCATGTAACTTTAACAGTTGTAGAGAAAAGGGAATTTCAGCCAGTGTCATTTGTATGCAATTAGTTCCTGGTGAAATTCCCTCTTCATCACAACAGTTAAAGTTGCAGGCACTATACTAGAGTGACCATATACAAAAGAAAGCAGGGCCCCTGCAATTTTAACTGTTGTGATGAAGAGGGAATTTCACCAGGAACTAATTGCATACAAATGACACCAGCTGAAATTCCCTTTTCTCTCCAACTGTTAAAGTTACATGAGCCCTCTCCTCCTTTTCATATGGTCAGCCTAGTTAAAACGGAATTCAGGAAAAAAAGTTTACGTATCAACTCCTGCCAATGGATGAGACAAATAGGTGGGTATTCATGATGAGAGTTATTTTGGGATTTGGTTGCATTGCTTCCGATTGTTCAAGTGGGCCAGCAGACCTTATGAGAGTGCCTGCTGCCATATTGCACCCCTCGACAGCTGAAATCTTCTGCTCTGTTTTCCCTCTCTTAGGAGGATTAATAAAAGGAGGTCATACAAATAGTTCCTTCTCTGACATAGCGTAGTGGTATGTAAGTCATCTTGGGAGCCCTATTTGTGCCAAAATATGACTCATACATTCATATATAAATAAATAAAATTTATGCTTTCCTTAAAGTAGGCTAATTTGTTCCATCTTATGGTAAAGTTTGAAAACCTTTTAGAAAGTTAACCAGGTACTTGGGACATGTTAAGTAAAATGCTGGTGCTAATTTTAAATGCTGTTTTATTTGGATTTTAATATTTTGCTTTTTCTGATAGTTTCTTTTTATTATTTTTATGTTTCAGACATTGCCAACTTTATATAGAAGTATTTGTATATTTGTGGCTAGGTATATAGAATGTCTTCCACATGATTAACCTTTGCTGGATTGAATTCTATGTGTTTAGTTCACAGTATTATCTTCTACAATATTTTGTCACGGAAGCTTTGATTAATAAATGATAATAAAGAAGCGTCTGTAATTTATAATAAATACGTTAAGGGCCTTGTCATCTCATACACCTGGAGGGCAACAGGATGGGGAACGATGTTCCATATCCTTACCAAATACAGGGTCTATCCAATACTTTTCTCTCACACGAATCTCGCATATAACAGCACACTTGATAACAAAAGGGGAACTATTCATTACAGATCTAGAACCAGAGCATGTGCCAGGCACTTCCAACTTTTGGTCAATATCCTGCCCTTCAAAGAACCAATGTTTTTTTTCTTAAAATGTATTTATACAAAATATACTGTTCACTCCCCACAATCCCTCCACGATACATCATCTCATCAAAGCGACAGAGGAGCAGAAAAGGTTTAGTTTGGCTGTCTTGAACTCCTTTCAGATGAGATTAGTTTGCAATCCTGTACCACTTGGGGGTAAGCCATAGTGAATTCAGTGGCACTGGCTTCTGAGAAGCCATGTATAGGATTCAAGTGTAAACCAACCTTCTCCAGTCTGCTGCTTTCCAGATGTGTTGCACTATAACTCCCGTGTTATGGGGAAGACAATCATTTGATCATTAATTTAAAAATAATACACATGAAAGTATTAGGTGGTAGCTCTACCTTTGATCTCACCTTGCTGAACACGTAAGAGAAATCTTCTGTGTTAGTCTCCCAACACCATATATGATATTCAATAAACAGACATCCTATGCCATGTGTTGAAAACTAATGTTGTCGTCTGAAGGACTATCTGGATTAGGTATTCAAGATCCATTCATTGTCACTTCATTTGGTTTAGACAGTTTATTTAAAGTAAAGCAGCTCTGTTGTAGTTCATTGATTGATCACATATCTTAATGCTGGAAAACATCATACCTTAGAACAGATGTGGGCAGAAAATAGATCTACTCTGATGTTTTGGACATCAACTTGCACCATTCCTACTCGCTGCCCATGCTATAGGGGCTTTTACGAGTTGAATTCCAAAACATCTGGAGATCTACATTCTGCCTGCCCTTGTTCTAGAACAGCATTCCCCAACCTGGTGCCCGTCAGATGTGTTAGGTTGCAACTCTCAACATGAGGAGATGCTCTTAAAAAAGAGAAGTCGGTGGTCCTAAGTTGTTCATCATCATTTCCCACAACCCCACAGTCACCTCTGCATATCATATTGCATATCCAGATGTTTGTGATGACAAGTCCCAGCATTCCTGACCATGGGACATACTGACTTGCAATGATGGGAGTTGTAGTCCAACACCTTTGGAGGGCAGCAGGTTGGGGAAGAGCTGCTCTAAACAAAAAAAGAGAAGTAGGTGGCCCTAAGTTGTTCGTGATCAGTTTTCCACAACCCCACAGTCACCTCTGCATATCATATTCTCCACCCTGTCCTCATGGTTTATCTGCTTTGGGAGAATGAGAATTTCACTTGCACTTTCTGCCTCCTTAGGGAGGATGTGGCGTTAAGGCTTGTGAGCCTTAACTCCCAATTTCCCTGCTTTTTGGTGCTTGGTTGAAAACTGTAGAGCCTTAACGTTGTTTTTGTAAACCGTAGGTTTTTTGTTTAATGAATATACACACACACACACACACACACACACACACAAACTTCCCACAGTGCTTCTGTGCTATCTTAGATATGCAACATACACTTTTGTTTCCATCCGTTTTGCTTCTGCCACCCATATATTACAATCTCAAGAATTTGAGATTTCTTTCCGGTCTCCCAGTTTGCATAGATAAATGTGAAGACGCGAGAGGGAGAAAAGTTCCTAAAAGTTTGGAAGTGGGTATAAAAGAACTTCCACCTCTCTCTCTCTCTCTCTCTCTCTCTCTCTCTCTCATGGATATTTCTCACTGAACAAATTGAAGACGGCGTTGAAAGTTTTTTCTTTGTGGCTTTGTGGTGCGCAGGACCTCTGCATGCGTAAACTGTATATGTAACTGGTTTAGATCACTTTCCCCCTCCATCTGCTAGGATGAGGCTATTTTGGCGGAAGGGTATCTTTTTATCCTCGTTTAGGGCTAACATAGCACACAAGCCCCAAACAACAATGGCAGCTTACCAGAGGGGTCATTTTGTCCTATACAGGTCAGGGCCATTTTGGGAGAAGAAAGCCAGACAATCTCTGCAGCTGTACTCAGGCCCAAGAGTATTAGAGATTTATAAACCCCCAACTATTTGAAGAAGTAGTTGAAGGCAATCACTGTTGCAAAGTTTGTATGTGTGTGTGTGTGGTTTTGAACCAGCTGGAGTCTTGAGCTCTTCGAAATCTAAATCCTCCTCTTATTCCACTAATTGAAAAGGCGGAGGAGGAGAATAATCAGCTTCTGTTCCGTCAGGGCAATTTGAAACAGAGTTTTATAAAAACATTCAGACAAAGCACAACCAAATGTGTGGGGCAATGTGGATTCAAAAATTGCAGCAGGTATGGTAAAAACAAACTGCTCTCATAAAATGTTTGATTTAAGTCTTTGTGGGTTTATAGTTATCCATGCAATTTTGTAGTTAGCAAAAAGAAGTGATTGATTTTAGTGTTTCTGAAGTCCACTTCTCACTGCACAGTGTGTGTTCACTGTAGTATCGATTGTGTAATAGATGAGAGAAAAGGGGTTTTAAATGATGGTGGCCTGACAATGTGAGGAACAATAGAATGCAAATAGGGCTATTGGGGTGTAACTCCATAAAAAAGGAAGACTGAAGTTACGAGTTTCAGCCTAGAGTATCTGATTTCAGATTTGGATTTATTTTTGTTTTGGACACTGATCATAACAAAGGAGGACGGATTTTGACTTGGGTATGCTTTGAGATGTCTTTTAGATATAAATCAAGGCATGTATAGATAATACTAAAACAAAAAAGTTAAAACCATAAGACAACATATTTTTTATTTTAGTTATTTCTTTGTTACATTTCTATACCACCCAACAGCCAAAGCTTGCTGGGTGTTTCATAGAAATTTAAACCCTAAAGCACAACTTGATAACACATAATATAACAAATTGAAAATATTAAAACAGAATAGAACCAAAATAGAAACCATCAGCAGGGGCAAGAGCTAAAAACACAGAAACTATCCAAAGTTTTAATTTTTGTAAACTGCCCAGAGAGCTTCAGCTATGGGGTGGCATATAAATGTAATAAATAACAATAATAACTAATTTCAAAACAAAACTGAAGGACAGGAAGCTGGGAAAATACAAAGGACTTCATCTGGCACCAAAAAGATCACAATATAGTCATCAGTTGAGCCTCTCTGGGCAGGGTATTCAACAGTTGGCTTTCCTGCCTCTCCTGGAAGTCTCAACTCTTGTGAGACTTCCAGGATGAGGTGTCTGAAGTCTCTGACTGACCTGGGCCATTTTCAGACCGATGTCAATCATGTGTCAGTGGAAAAGTATGGCTGCTATGTACCACAGTATCAAGGGGGTGCAGCTTGCCCCACACATTCCCACTGGCTTCCTCACACATTTGGTACCCTGAGTAAGGCTATCTTCCCTCTGTCTTATTTGTGTCAGTACAAATCTTAAAAATGGCACAGGACATTGGTATCAGCAGATGTATTTTAGATTAGACAACAGTTTTTCTCTTGATCACCTTGGCTAACAGTTTATGGATCCTTTTATTTAAGCCTTCCCCTTTAGTGTGCAGCTTTGGCTCAATCATTCCAGTTGGCAAGACCTCTGGGTGGGGGAGACTGGGGAATGCAGTGTCCAGTGTTTCCAGTACCAGCTAGAGCACATATAGAATTTATGCTGTATGTTTCAGAGGGGGAGCCATGTTTGAGTGCTACAATAATAACAAAGAAACTTGTGGCACCTTAAAGATGAACAAACTAATCCAAGCAGTTTTACTCGGGGCAACATCTTCAGTGCAGACCCCTAGGAAAACTGGCTTCCAAGGAAACTGTGGGTGGAGACAAAAGCTTATGCCCCACCAGAGTCACTTTTTTGGGTGGAGGTGTTTCTCCATTGCTTTGCTTGGTGGCTGTTCTGAATAAAGATTCCAGAGAAAACAAGAGAAAGGAAAGAGCCACCCTCAGCTGGAGATTATTGGGGCAAAAGGGGGGCCCTACCGTGGAAGCTTTTGCACCCCTAAATCTTATCTCTGGCCCTGATTCCAGTGATATTTGCTATCAACTCTTTCAAGAAACCACATAGGATAGGATCTTGGAACGGGATGCCTTTTCCATGGCAACCCCTTCTCAATGGTGGCCAAGAAGCGATCTGGGTCACAGCACTAGGTTTGTGGGGGAAAGAAGACACTACTCTCCAATTCACATAGGGTCCATTTTATTCCCAAGTAGCTACAGGCCACCATTCATTGGGGAATGAGGCGATGGCCCTAACAAAACCTTTAGCTTTTATTGATAGCAGGAACCAGTAAACCATATAGGGAAATTAGCAAAGTCATAGCTTTTAGAAACAACAGCTTCAGTGCACATGTCTTTTTTTTCTGAGGATTCATACCTTCAAAATGCAAACTCAGCCCTACAAATAAACAAGCTTTGTCTTTGCAAGAAATGATAAGAAGACCATTGGCATGCTAGCCCTTTTTGCTACATACATAGTTCAACACAGACTTACAGTGTTCCACACAGACCCCATTTTAGATTTGTTTTAAGTTCAACACAAACTCCATTTTAAGATTTCATTCACACCAGCCATTTCTCCTTTGCTTTCTACTTACTTTTTAGGAGCTAGCAGGAAAATATAATGCTCAAAATGGCCTCCAGCTGAGCAATATGGCAATCTATTGCATAATTTAGGGCTCCTTCAATCAGCCTGGACGATTGCCATTCACCAGAGTAATGTCTGAGACATTGATGTTGTGTGTCTTATTGAAGAATGACTGCAGCAGCAAATAGAACAAAATTATTACATTAAAAATAATTATTATGGGGTATGTAGCATAATATTCTCATACTATTGTCAGCATAAGAGAATCTTCCTGCAAAGTCTGTTAATGTATATATAGGATTGATTTGTATAAAATCTAATGTGCTAATTATGACAAAGGACTTGATCGTGCAAGCCACATTCTTTCTTCCCTTAAAAAAAAATGAAAAATAATTTTTCCTTGGCATATTTTATTCTATGCAAAGGCGTTGATCGCTGTGCACATTAAAAGATGCATCCAGCCAATTTTATTGAACCTGTATGAGCACCGTGATATACATGCTAATCAACCACACACATGGAGGTTGCTTTTGTGGGCAGATCACCTTTGTTTTAAAGGGATATTCATTTGAAATCTTGATAGAAAAAAAGGTTGTTGTGGTTTGGATTGAAAAGGCCTCTTGTCAATATCAGAAGGCTTCCCAATTTTTTTTTTTGGAGGGGGCACAATTTTTACTATTCTACCCCCAAGCTAGAACACCCCACTCCCTTATTAGTAACTTTCCAGAGGATGAGGAGGGGTGCAGCAGGAATAGGGTGGGAAAGCCCTGTTGTATGATGAATGCCACCCATGGCTCTTTGGATGCAACTCAGCATTACATATTTTGTGAAGTGGGAGAAGATAGAAGAATGGAAAGTATGCAGAAGTCCAGTGAAAAGACTAAATGGATGGTATCTTGCATTTGTTTATCCCAGGTCCATGTTTTCCTATCAGAGGAGAAATGAACGTGTGTGACTGAATGTGTGTGTGTGTGAACACACTCTATATATACAGTATATGTCTACCCACCCACACCCACTCACTCACACGGACCCTATCTGTCTATCTGCCAATGATATATGTTCTGCAGCAAAGTGAGATGGAAAACCACTAGAGGAATGTTTCAGAAGTTGATCAAGAAAATAAGAGGTTAAATTTTTAATACATTTTTGTTCTCATTTTTTTTAAAAAAAAATCTTGCACATATATATATATATATATATATATATATAATGTATGCTGAGTATAAAGATAGCTCTGTCCTACCATATTGATTTATTAGCTTCTCTGGCATTTTAGTTGTGGTCGTTATGTTATATTTATGAGATGAATGTTGGATTCCCTCATTATGTTATCCTCATTTATTTTACATACTTTTATGGCTGGCTGTGCTCAGCTTTACATTTAAAGCTTTATTGCGGCTGTTAGTGTTGAGGGGAGGGGGGGAAGGAAGTGCTTACGGATGGGGAATTTACATGTTTACTGTCGTAATCATGATTTATTTAATCTTTACATATAAATATAAGGAGCTTTCACCCCCTGAAATAAAATATGTGTTGACTTCTAGGTCTGATCTTTCCCTCTTTGGGAGGTTTTCTTTAGCAAATGTGTTGTAGATGAGGTTTGAAGAAGGGGGGGAGGGTGGTGTGTAAGGGGTGGTGGAAGATGGAGACACATGCTAAGCCCCTTTTAAAACAAGATGTGCCTTTCTGACAGTCAGGTTTTTAAAAAAATATTATTATTGTAGTGAACTATTTTAACTGGAAGCTGAACTGAATTGAGCTGAAGTAGCTCAGTGATTGAGAACATGCTCTGTATGCATAAAGTTCAATCTCTAGCATCTTCAGGTAGAGCTAGGAAAGAGTACAGCCTGAAACCCTGGAGAGGGTGGTGTGAAAGGAAGGGGTGGTGGAAGGTGGAGAAACACACTAAGCCCCTTTCAAAACAAGATGTCCCATGCTGAATATTTGTAGTTTTAGCCACCCACCCAAAAATAACATGTAGACTACTAGTCTAATGACATAGGGCCCAAGAATACTTTCCCACAAGATGTCTACCAAGGAGATCCCCACACAGCTGCCTAGGGAACACTGTGTGACTTAACCGGTTTAAAACTGTTATAAACCGGTTTAAACCAGTAGTGTAGATAGGCTCACTGTGTGTTGTTGGGGATTCTGGAGCGTTTTCTAGGGTGCACGTTGGGTTTGTGTGGGCCAGGCCTGTGAAGTTTCACTGTTTCCACAGAGCAACTAAAAATGTGCCCTAGAATACATCCAGTACCTTCTTATCTCTTGACGTAGAAAACTGCCCTTCAAACTGTTTTTTTTTTTGGGGGGGGGGGGCTAACTGAAATATATAAATAATAAATTCTCTCATTTCATTACAACAATGCATCAAGGCATGATGTTGATCAATGTTCATAGAATGTTACAGTGCAAGGGTTCCTATAGAATAATAATAATAATAATAATAATAATAATAATAATAATAATAATTTATTTCTTACCCGCCTCTCCGTCTGGATCGAGGCGGGGAACAACAACATGATAAAATACATAAAACTGATTAAAACATAACACATATTATTAAAACTGCATAAAAAATCCTAAAACATCCTAAAAAATCCTTAAAACATTCTAAAATTCCACTGGATATGCCTGCCGGAAGAAAACAGTCTTTATAGTTTTCTTAAATTCTAAAAGACTGTTAAGTTGATGAGTCTCCTCCGGCAGGTCATTCCACAGTCTGGGAGCGGCAGAAGAGAAGGTCCTCTGGGTAACGGTTGTCAGCCTAGACTTGGCCGACTGCAGTAAGTTCTTCCCAGAGGACCTGAGCGTGCGGGGCGGATTGTATGGGAGAAGGCGATCCCGCAGGTAACCTGGACCCAAACCATGTAGGGCTTTAAAGGTAATAACCAACACTTTATACTTTGCCCGGAAACTAATTGGCAGCCAGTGGAGCGATTTTAAAGCTGGCGTAATATGGTCACCCCTAGATGTACCAGTGACCAACCTGGCTGCCATATTTTGAACTAGTTGAAGTTTCCGGACTAGGCACAGAGGTAGCCCTATGTACAGCGCATTGCAGAAGTCGAGCTTCGAAGTTACCAGCGCGTGCACTACCATCTTTAGGTCTTCCAACTCTAGGAAGGGGCGCAGCTGCTGTATCAGCCGAAGCTGATAGTAGGCACTCCTGGCCGTCGCATCTATCTGGGCTGTCATTTGGTGACGGATCCAGGAGCACCCCCGAGCTGCAAACACAGTCTTTCAGGGGGAGTGTAACCCCATCCAGAACCGGTTGACACACCTCCAAACCCAGGTTGGGGCCTTTGACAGCAAGCACCTCCGTCTTGTCTGGATTCAGCTTCAGTTTGTTTTTCCTCATCCAGCCCATTACCGCCTCCAAACATTCATTCAGAGGAGACACACTATCCTTAGCTGACAGTGTTGTCGAAGGCATAGAGAAATATATTTGGGTGTCATCAGCGTATTGATAGCACCCCGCCCCATGCCTCCGGATGATCTCTCCCAACGGTTTCATATAAATGTTAAACAGCATTGGAGAAAGGATGGCACCTTGCGGTACGCCACACAGCAGCTCCTTCTTTGCAGAGCAGCTATCTCCAAGCATCACCATCTGGAACCTGCCCGAGAGGTAGGACCGGAACCACTGAAGCACAGTGCCCCCGATTCCCAATCCCCCAGGCGTTCCAGAAGAATACCATGGTCGATGGTATCAAAAGCCGCTGAGAGGTCCAGAAGTACCAACAGGGACACACTCCCCCTGTCAATACTAAGGCGTGGATCATCCACTAAGGCAACCTAGCAGTCTCAACTCCGTATCCCGCCCTGAAGCCAGTTTGAAATGGGTCTAGAAAATCAATGTCATCCAAGACTACTTGGAGTTGAAAGGCAACCGCCCTCTCGATCACCTTGCCCAAGAATGGAAGGTTTGAGAGCGGTCTGTAGTTATTAAAGTCCAGGGGATCCAGGGAGGGCTTCTTTAGAAGCGGCCGTACCACCGCTTCTTTTAAACATGATGGGAAAGTCCCCTCCCTGAGAGATGCATTAATAACTTTCTACGCTGTGCCCCAGTTGAAAATGGGAGCCAACTGATTTGAAACGGCAGCACAGCGGGTGGAATATAGAAGACCAATAGTGGAACAAGTGCCTTTATCCCTTATCTTGGGGAACACTGGTGACCCTTATTATGTGTTGTGCAACTGCTTGATAAGTTAAAGAAATGTGTTAGTTCATCTCTCTGTACTGTATCTTTCCCCTCTTTTGTTCTGACTTACTCAAGCCTATATAGTAAGTATTTTGGTTGAGAATCTCATCATTTATAACTTGTTACTCTTTCTCTATATATTACAGCTTGGTGCTATTGCTAACAATTATATTGTTATTTATCAAAAGAATTCAGTTGTGCCATTAAGACTAGCTGAAATGAATTTATTGAAGAAGCATGATCTTTTGTAGGCAATTTCCTTAAGATGCATTATTAGTTACAAATCAGGGAGATATACCAGTTAATGGTTATAGGTATATATTTCATATATACCAATGGCAGACTTTCTACCCTCACAGAAAAGTTTCAGTATCAAACAAGTAATAGTCACCTAAGAAAATTTGGGTTCTTTTAGTAAAACAGAGAACTGTGGACAATGCCCATGCATTCTCCTTTCCCCAGAAAAGAGAATATCCCTTATCATGTGCAGTGCTGGTCTATAGTCTCCGTTCCTCTCCTTCCAATCTCCATTCATGTTGGTTTGTGATCATGCCTGTCAGCTCTCCTCCTCCTCCTCTTCCTCCTCCTCCTCCTCCTCCTCCATTCCTGATGGAATTTTCCAAGACAGCATCAGTATATCCAGTGTAGTGTAGTGATTAGAGTGTTGGACTGGTTGCCAGGAAATCTGGTTTCTAGTCGTCACTTGGCCATGGAAACCCACTGGGTGACTTTAAGCCAGTCACAGATTCTCAGCCCAACCTACCTCACAGAGTTGTCGATGTGAGGATAAAATGGAGAAGAGGAGGATTATGTACACTGCCTTGGGTTCCTTGGAGGAAAAAAGACGGAATATAAATGTAATAAATAAATATATAAACCAGTAGGAAGACAAGCAAAGCATCCACCAGGAACACTCACATTTTCATATTTGGTCCTGATAAGAATCAATCAGGACTAAGGTATTTTCATCTGAAATGGGCAGCCCTTCAGACATCCAAGCCAATCTGTGTAATCCTCTGGTTTTTTTAAAAAAATATTCTTGTGCCCACTGGACCCTTGTGAGATAGACTGGAGGGAAGGAAGCTGCAGTAAGAAGGTAGGTTCTTCTCCGTGGTCTCTGTGCATCACACATATGGGCTCTGCGCCTGCACGGGCCCTCTCATTGGGAAAACTTCCAAGCTGAGGTGTTTGGGGTGGGATCCTTTCCTCCACATTGTACTGAGCATGCACCATGGTTTCCCGCCCAACCCTCAGTTCTCTTTCATCTGCCATTGTGGCTACCTCGTCGGGATATCCTTGTAAGAGAATTTTAGAATTGAGGCGTTTTTTCTTCGATTTCTTTCATTTTATTTTTCTTCTTGCTTAGATTTTGTTAGTAGTTCATATGGCCCTACGGGTGCCTTTCCGAAAATGTCAAAAATGAGGGAGTAAACATCCACCATCGGACGGCCATTCTCTGTGTCTCATGTGCCTTGGAGAAGGACATGTGGTAGAATTGTGCCTGTTTTGTAAAAAAAATTTTGAACAGACACGTAGACATAGGTCGGACAGACTTAAAGCCTTACTTTGGAGCAAGGCTCTGCAGGCGGTGGAGCAGACTACTCCCGCACCGCATGCCGTTAACATGGGAGACACAAATCCGAGATCTTCTGCTGAGATAACAAGACTTCCTGATCAGCCTTCTACCTCTGGGAGAGCATCTACTATCTCTTGTGCCAAAATCTAATTCCTCTAAAGTTCAATTTTTGGAGAAAAAGAAAAAGTCTAATAAGACTCCCAGTACGGAGTCCTTGACTGCAAAGCGCCCTAGACTAGTGTGGACACCGCCAGTTGATTCTCCTTTATCAACTTCTACTGCTGTCCTGCCTATTGTGATTTCTCCATCTCGAGAACCCTCGACACCGACACCAGGCCAGACTGCCTTGTCGCTCTTGGCATCACTGTTGCCTTCGACATTGAGATGCTTGCCTCTATTACCACCGCTACTTTGATCTCCCATACCGACGTTTGCCTCGGTACCGCTACAAGATGAGTGGCTCCCTACTTCAATTTCTGAAGGGGAGATCAGAGATTCTTCCCCGCCTACTTCGCATGCGCCTCGGAGAACTGCACCAACTCACATTTCCCCATGAATGTCCTATAGAGAGATCTCACCTGCTTCCAATTTCTCTTACAATTCTGGAAGGGAATATTATACTCAATGGTGTCCTCCGCGATTTCCATCTCGTTCATGAGAGATTGACACTGATCCTGATCACCGAGAGAGTGGGATGGGAGATCTGAATGAGAGCACTCCTGCTGTCGACCTAGATACTGAGATCTAAGTCCTTGCTCCTACACCTCGCTAGGACAGCATTATTATGATGACAGGGGATGGGATTCTCCTCATCCACAACAGCACCGTCAACCATCTGTGTCAGACTCTAGACCTATGACCATAGCCTTACAAGAAGACCAACCTACATTGTGAGATACTACACAGAGGGGAATACCTCAAACGACGCGATGACCTGACCCTCCTCAGGTGTCGGGATTGGAGTCGTCGGGTCCGTTGACAAGGCGACAGACCACACAAGATCAACTGCACCCCCTTGTCATGAACACTCTTCAGCAGTCACAGGACATTCTTGTAAGGCCTCATAACTCTCATGACTTTGGAAGTGGAGGACTACCAATCATATACACCCTCTTCTCCATCCATTCAACCATCAGTAGCATCTCGGGATGCCGAACTGAATCCTCAGGGTGTTATTTCACCATCTGAGGACTTAGAGCAATTTTCGGACAAGAACTGTCGAATGGTCCAAGCCCTCAGTATCACTGTAGAACAGACACCTTCTACCACTCAAGACCCAGTCTTCGACGCCATTGCTACCAACACTTCACATCCGGTATTGATACCCATTCTTCCAGCTCTACTTGATACTATTAAACAATCCTGGAAGGCTCCTTCCTCTATGCCACCAACGTCTAAACATCTAGAGGGTTTATATAAAATACAACAGGCCGGTGCCAAATTTCTATTCCAACACCCAGCACCTAACTTCGTCGTTGTCAAGGCAGCACAGGGTAAATCTTAGGGGCAACATACCTCGCTGGTCGACAAGGAGGGACTGCGTCTAGATGTCTTTGGTCGACGAATTTATTCCTCTACGGCCATAGACATCAAAGTATCTAACTATCAAGCAGTCATGTCTGGCTATCAACTTTTACTTTGGGACAAAGTAGGTAGACTCTTAGATCACCTTCCAGAGGACAAAAAGAATTTAGCATGCTTTTTTCAACAAGAAACACTAAAACTCTCTAGACAACAGATTCACACATTGAGACACCAGGCTGACTGTGGATCTAAGGCTTTAGTCGGGGTCCTCGCATTACAACGCCATGCCTGGCTTCATTCTGCTGGACTTTCCCAGGAAGCACGACACCATATTGAAGACCTCGAGTTTGATGGACTGGGTCTCTTCAACTCAAAAACTGATGATGCACTGGATGCCATCCACAAGGTGTGTATGACTACTAAATGCATGGGTTTTACTTAACCTTATCAATGTAGACAACGTAAATTGTAAAGATCCCAATCGTCCTACTCTTTCTCAAATCAACCAAGACAACAATATCATCATCATCATCATCATCATCATCAACAACAACCCCTAGGTCAACAGAGACAACCATTTCAAAGGAGACAATTTCAGCCTCCTGAATCAAGAATCCCCTTTTGCAGGAATGAAGGACAGGGAAGATGGCATCTTTGACTCCATCATATCACTACCAATACAGATCACGAGACTGTACTCTTCTGTCAAACCAGTTCCTAAATTGGATGTTCATTACTACAGATAAGTGGGTTCTTGCCATCATACTAAAGGGCTACCAAATTGAATTTGATGTCCTTCCTCCCCTTGGTACTGTGGAGTCCACAAACCCCTCTCTGATGCTACAGCAGGAGATAAGACACCCTCCTCCTTAAACGTGCCATCGAGACCATTCCCATCAACCAGGTTTTTATTCCAGATACTTCACAGTGATGAAAAGGGATGGAGGACTTAGTCCGATTATAGACTTGAGACTTTTAAACACCTACCTTACTCTAAAGAAGTTCTGTATGGGCTACCTCACCTTGATCTGCCCCATGCTGAAAGAAGGAGATTGGTTTGCGTCAATTGATCTCTGAGATGCATATTTCCATATAGCAATACATGAAAGACACAGAAGATACTTATGTTTTCTCATCGCAGACACTATCTACCAGAACTGTGTCCTTCCATTCGGGCTCGCAACAGCACCATGAGTGTTTTCAAGATGTATGGCAGTGGTGTGTGCTCATCTCCGACTTTTAGATGTCGAAGTCTTCCCTTATCTGGACGACTGGCTGCTGGTTGCTCAAACAGAATAAGAACTCTCAAAAACCATCATATGCACCACGAACCTGCTCCTACAATTGGGATTATGCATAAATCATGAAAAGTCAGTATTAACCCCAAGCACCTCCATCCAATTCATAGGAGCTCACTTAGACTCACGGATCGGCCGTGCATTCTTACCAAGCGATGGATGCCACAGGATTACATTGCTTGCCACAAACATTCAATATCGAAAGTTAGCCTCCGCATTCTCCATCCTACAGCTACTTGGCCTCATGGCATCAATGACTGCTGTAGTGGAATTTGCCCAATTCCACATGAGAACTCCAAAATTGGTTTCTCCAATAATTCAACCTGAAACACAATACAAGATGTACTTTTCTACAATATCTGGAAGAGGTACAAGAATCCCTCCAGTGGTGGACAGTCCTGTCTCATCTCATGCACAGTATCACATTTCAACAACCAACACCGTCAAGGACGGCCACTACAAATGCATCTCTTCAAGGTTGGGGAGCTCACTGTGCAGATCTAAGAGTACGTGGTCAATTATCAACACCAAAGACCACATAAACATCCTCAAACTCAGAGCCGTTAAAAAACCTTGATAGTGTTCGAAATGCAATTAACAAACCGCTTGATCCAGGTGACTTTGGACCACACGACAGTGGTTGCTTACCTAAACAAGCAGGGAGGAACTCGTTCACAACCTCTCCTAGAACTTACTCTCAAAATATTGGCGTGGTGCTGCCAACGAAGGATACGAATAACAGCAATACACCTTGCAGGAGTGGACAGTGTCATCGCAGACTCCCTCAGCAGGACAATACAGACTTGTCACGAGTGGGAACTCCACAGGAGAGCATTAACCATAATTTTCCATCATTGGGGGACCCCAACAATAGACCTATTCGCCACCCAGAACAATGCTGTGACACAACAATATTGCAGTCAAGCAAGGATAGGACAGGACTCGTTAGGCGATGCCTTTCTCCTCAGATGGACAGGGGAGCTATACTCCATATTCCCCCCCTTCCCGCTCATGGCACGAATACTAGCAAAAATCATCAGGGATCGGATGTCTTGCATACTGATCACACCGTGGTGTCCCAGGCAGCTCTGGTTTGCGAACCTACTGCGAATCTCTCAACATCGATACTTCCGATTGCCACTTCTACCGTACATTCTGACTCAGCAGGGGGGTTGAGTCTGACACCTGGACCTGGCCACCCTGCACTTAACGGCATGGAACATTTAGAACATGGAGTTTATGACCTTCCCCCCTCCATCCTGAAGGTACTACATGCAGCTAGAAAGCCATCGACACATATATCATATGGTCGTAAGTGGCACGTTTTTTCAATTTTTACCCGTTCTAATGTGTTTTTGCCTACTTCGGCAATGATCGCCCAAGTGTTACTATTTTTACTTTCCCTTTTTGAGAAAGGCCTTAAGTCTACCTCACATCGTGTTTATCTATCAGCCATTTTCACCCACTTGTTGAAGGTTTCACAGTGTTTTCACACCCTGTTTTTAAAAGGGATCCTAGCCCCACCAATCAAATCTTCATTATCTGCATGGAATCTCTCGGTAGCCCTTAAAGCCTTATGTTCTAAACTGTTTGAACCCATGGCAACAGTGGACTTAAGTTTACTCTCCATTAAAGTGGCTTTCATAGTGGCAATCACTTCGGCACGCCAAGCAAGCAAACTTTGCACTCTTCATGTGGACTCTCCATAACTCGTATTTCATAAAGATAAAATAATCCTTTGACCTAATACCAGCTTCCTCCCCAAGGTCATCTCGGAGTTCCATCTAGGACAAGATATTATACTCCCTACTTTCTTCCTTTCACCCACTACTGAGTTGGAAAGGACATTACACACATTGGATGCTCGAAGATCCCTAGCTTTCTATGTTGATAGAACATGGGCTTTTAGATAGTCGGAACGACTCTTTGTCTGTTACTCCGGACAATGTAAGGGCTTGCCAGTATCGACCCAACGCTTCGCAACCTGAATAACCAAAGCTGTCTCATTGGCCTATGAGCTCAATGGACTAACATTAACAACACCTCTAAGAATGCACTCAACTAGAGCTATGGCCACTTTGACTGCTTTCCAGAAAGGGAGTTCAATATTAGACCTCTGTAAAGCTGCAACTTGGTCAACACTGTCAACGTTTATAAGATATTACTGCATTGATGTTCGATCGAGAGCGGATTGCAATTTTGGGAGAGAGGTCTTGTCATCCCTTCTTGCCTAGACACCTTCCTGCCACCGGTAAGTTAGCTTGCTAATCTCCCATATGTGTGATGCACAGAGACCATGAAGAAGAAAGACAGGTTGCTTACCTGTAACTATAGTTCTTTGAGTGGTCATCTGTGCATACACACAACCCTTCCACCGACCCCGCTATGGTGTCAAAGAGGAGTATCAAATTTTATTATTATTATTATTAATTTCATTTATTATTGTCATACTATTACTTCACCAATCGATATTGATAGACATTTTTCACCTTCGGTTCCAAGCCACTATGTCGGACTCAAGGAACTGATGGTTGGACGGGAACCCACGGCGCATGCTCAGTACGGTGAAGAGGAGGGGTTCCTGCCCAAAACGCCTCAGCTTGGAATTTTCCTGATTTGAGGGCCCGTGCAGGCACAGAGCACATATGTGTGAATGCACAGATGATCACTTGAAGAATTACAGTTACTGGTAAGCAACCTGTCTTTCCTTCATTCCTTCCTTCGAGTTTCTATTGTATGTGTGTGTATGTATAGGAATTTAAACTTTTAAAATTTAAAACCATTGGCTTTGTATCTCTCTCTTTTTCTTTAACACTGGTGGCTTGTGAATGATAATGGATTGGTCTTAAATATATCGGCTCCATGCAGCTTCCAACCTCTTGCTATTTCCCCTCCTTTTTTGTTTTTACAAATTTTCCATTTTCCATCCCCTGCTCTATTTTTTTAATGATGTCCTGGGAAGTGCGGGAACAATTGTGAGGTGCATGGGGGATGCCATAAGAGCATACACCACCTCACTATTTTCCCTTATTTTTCCTATATTTCTCCCCCACTGATTTTCCAGTCTGCTTTGCACCCGTAATCTTGAAGTTCTGTGCTTCAGTTGCTTTTTTCTGTGCAATGGATTGCTGGTGGAACAGAAAAATATGAGTTCAAAGGAATGTGTGCTTGAATTGCTATGCATCTCTCCCTTCGCCCACCCCCTTTGCACTCATGATCTTGAAATTACTTGCGTCTGTGTTGCTGTATCGGTCAAAGACCCGTCCATCCTTGGCTTTGAACTTACGATCTTGAAGTTAACTTTCATGCTTTGTTTGCCTTTTACGTGTGATGGGTCCCTACTGTGGAGCAGACCCCTTGATTCTGCCTACAGTTAGCTGTCTTGCCTTCTTCACCTCCATACCCTCAATGGGTACCAGCCACCACTGCTAATCAAGACTGAGCATGCTCAGTAACCACAGAATGTTGAGTGTCAGTTGGAAAAGAAAAAAAATGGAAAATGGGGTGGAGGTGGAGGTGGAGGTGGGGGGTTGAATGCCCTGCTTGCCCTGGTCAGGAGGAAGAATACTCTGCAATGTTTTGTCAATGAGTATTAGCCATGATAGCTAAGTACTTTGGGGTTTCGCTTTTGAATGCCAGTTACTGGTGAGCAAACTGCAAGAGGACACTGTTGTCTTCAAGCCCCACTAGTAGGCTCTAGAGAAGCATCTGGGTGGCAACCATTTGAAAATGGTGATGCAGCTATGGTGCATTTGAACTAAGCCCTGGATGTTATAAATGAAAACAGTTCAAGGAAGAAGTGCTTTACAAATTATTGAAATTGTTATTGGCTTGCAATACATTGCCCTATTCTTCAAGTTTATTATTAAGAACAAAAATCTTGAAAATATAAAATAAACTCAAGGGCTTGTAAAACTGGTTGCTTAATTAATGACATTCTAATTAATGTCACACTAATTAACAATCAGTGGATGCCTGCCCGAATTAAGAAGTAAAAATAAAAACAAAAAAAAAATTGGCTGGAAAAGAAAGTTGACAGGGGCTGGTGAGCCCAAATGGGCAAAGTGGCATATTGGATTTGGACCTGGGAGACGTTTTACGTATGCCATGGTTGCTGTGACTGTGCATGTGAGCCATGTGTTGTGCTCTGAATTTAACTATTAAGCAGTGGTTAAAATTAATCCTGTGTGCAGCTACCAAGGGAGAAAGCAGGCCAGAGATGTCAATAAATCCAGCATGATTTGAAGCAAATGCCACTAAATCTTAGTTCTTTGACTGCTCTCTGGTAGTGTCAAGAGCTGCTCAGGAAGACGAATTTGAGGGAGGGATGAAAAAGGTACGATATTAAACCGCAGCACTGATAAGTTTAGTTAAAAGGTAGGAGACGTGTCCTTGCAGTGACATTCAGTGCTGATATTTGTTTCCCTTTAAATAATATGCTGTACATCTGTGAGAATGATGGCTTGGTGTTTGTGACATTGCATCTCCACCAAGGTTACTGGCTCCAGGACAAGCCGTCTCTCCTCTCTCCCTTTCTCTCACACCCTGTCAATAAATATCCACTTGTCTGAGAAAGTGAGATACAGATTTTACAGCTGACACCAGAGCATCTTCATTTCCAGAAGCAATGAGTTTCAACACGTGAATGTGAAGTGTGTGTGTGTGTGTGTGTGTGTGTGTGTGTGTTTTAGGGTGGGGGGAATTAAAGGGATATATCTTTCAAGCCTGTCTTGTCAAAGAAAGCCGTTATCCCTTTCAGACAACAAAGCTCAAGGTCTGGCCACTACGTAACCTCCCCAAAAGATTAATACTGCCATCTCGTCATCATTTAATACATGCTGATTATTAAATCCCTGCTCCCACTGACCACTGTGTTTTAATATTGTTGTTCTTTAGAAATGAACAGTAACATTATTTACTGTGATTTCTTTTGTTTTGAATGTCAAAAAACAAGGCTGCACGACCCATCTTCCTCTCGGAAATTAAATTTAGAGTGTATTTCTACATGTGTTTACAGGTGCTCAGCACTCTAAATCAGAGCACTGATTGCCCATAAATCACATGTAATGGGGACACCCCTGTTCCAATTGCTGTTAGTCTGCATAAACTACTAGTATTGAAAAGGGGTGAAAAAAAACACTATTGTGTCATCAACACAGTCATAGCTCTAAAAACACCACAACTGGAAGTATCTAATGGGTTACTTCCTGATGCACTTTCTGTTTCTCCATTTCTGTTGCCAGTTCACCTTAAATAGCTATGCTCAAGCTTCCTTTTTTTTTTTACAAAGGACATTGGATTTATAGAATTTTCCTGTATACATTTAGATGTTTTATTGCAGAATATAGAAGCTCTTGCACCACTTCTTGGAATGTGAGAGACACCCTATTGCATTTGATCAAGTACAGCTTATAAGGTTGGGGAGGAACACTCACCGCCAAATCGTAGACACTGGCTGAATTCGGACAACACAATAGTCAATGGTGGGGTAATAAACAACTTTGCAGTTGTTCATCTAGGGGGTACTCCCCACCCAACATGGTAATAAATAATCAACTGTGGTGTGGATTAGGATCAGTGCTGAGTTGACTATGGCAGCATTCGGACGACATGATAGTCAATACAACTGATGATTGCCCCCCCCCCCCCCCGGTTGCTTAATGTGTCGTCCGAATTCAGCCACTGTTAGGCAAAACCCAAATCCCTTAGATTGATTTTTGCAGGGATGGAGGGCGGAAATAATGAGATGAGACACAGAAATGGAGTTAAAGTAGGGCCACATTTATTTAAGATCTGCAAGGGGGCATCCTCTCTTGGTCAATATTATGGCTGTAAACTGGATCAGGTGAGACTTTCATAGCCCAAGAGGTGGGGCATGTAATCCTCTGCTTCTCAGGTTTCCCCATATTGGGGTAGGTAGGCCTTCTGGTGTCATCTCCCCTCAGGTTGCAAAACTCCGAGTGCGTGAGGAAGGTTGGTCTCAGAGGTAACCCTTATCTCACCAGCTGGTGCCACAAGATTCCCAGCTGGGAGCCTCAGGCATTACCAATCACCACAACAGAATGCTCACCAACTCTGTACTCACTCCCGATGCCTGCACATAATTGCCATGGGGGACGGGGACAGGACAAGCCACTTGCTTAGTCACACCGCCCCACCTGCTACAGAGAGCCTCTAATAAACCCCCCTGCAGATCGAGAAAAATCAGATCGTTACCTAGGTCCAATAAATGGACCTGAGGGGGAGAAGAAAACAAATACTGCTGGAATAAGGTGGGGATGAGGCGCTCCCAACACATTCCGTGTCTGCTCAGCCACTGGACGTTGGCATGATGGCTTAATCCAAGCTGAGATCACAAGCTTGATCTTGAAGCCCTCTGACCAGCCCAGGAGATCATGATGTGTCCACAGATGATCACGCGTACCGGGACATGGCCTGACCAGAAATCTAGAATAAACAGAACAGATGTAGGGATTTTTCCTCCGCTGTGGGAATACACTATCTTGGCAACTGCCTGACTATCTCCACATGCCCACTGTCTGAATCTGAGCAGGAGAAAAGCCAACAGAGGCTGCTGTAGACGCCACACCGTTTTGAAAGGAGTGCTCTCAATCCTAAAAGAACATCCACCCCAGCATATGGATCTTTCATCCCCTGAGAAGGCTCAGACTTAACTGAGGCTATTGAGCCCCTGCCACACCACTGCACATGCAACAGCCACCACCGATGTCTGTTGTGGCAGCTGGGGGGATCGATTCAGAGTTGTTATTAGTATGCGTAGTAGAAGTTTCAGAATTGGACCTATCTCTGAGTTCAGATAATGTCGATTCCACCTGAGCATCTGCCTGTGTTTGTAACATGCCATTGGTAGGAGCTGGCTGTACCAGAGAGCTTTCAACTGTGGGTGCTCTTGGTGTAAGGTTCTTGTAGGAAAAGTGTAAGTTGTCTGCTGACCATGTGCTGGGCCTGCAGCTAACCCCGCTGTGGGCCAGCCCATTCCTGTAAACCAGGGGTACCAACCTCATGGGGGTATAGCGCCCCAGGTCTGACAAGGAAGAGGTGGAGTGTTGGGTGCTTATACCATGAAAGTCCAGCGCATAAACAGTTATTGGAGAAACACAGACCCCATCCTTCCTCCATTTAAAATATTTGATCACCTTAAGAGCCTGACAGGATTTTGGGACCTGCTAGGTTTCAGCAGAGCTAACGAAAAGGCAACAGAGAGATGCAGTCATTTTCAGCAGGAGCTGGGGGAGCTAAATGGTGAAGTCATAATTCTGTCAACCAATAAGGGGGGGTTCAGTCTCTCCAGGATTGCAATTCTAAGCTAACTTCGAAGCACTTTTTAATAAAAACTAACAGCCAAGTAATTATCCCCCCTTAAAGCTACTGATTGAATTGCTACCTACAACACAACTAAATTCTGTAATTTAGGAGAAATTCCCATGGGGATTGAGTTTAAAAGGTGGGCATACCTAAGGAAGGGAGTTAGTGGATGTAGATGATTTATTGTTTTTGAATAAATTGTACAATTGTACAATTGGCTTGATATAATTATTGTGGTATTTATGAACTCTGCTCATTTTAAATTATAAACAAAAGGAATACGGCCCTTGTTGGTATTGGCGAGGTACAACATTTCCTGAATGTAATAGATTGCATTCTTTGCTCTTCTGTTGTTGGGTAGTTGACAGGTGTTCAGAAGCAACAGTCCTTAAATGGCTCATCATTTGGTAACTGACATTAATTCCATGTGTTCTGTTTATCAAATGATCATTACAACAATCCTAAAACTAATGCAGTACATGAACACACCTTGCAGGAGTTGGAACAATAATGTAACGGGTTACATTTGCTATTTGGAAGGAAGTTATATAGTAAAATGGACCTAGCTGGACACTGCAAAAGTAGAATCCGCATTCTTTATTCTTAACATCATAACACCTGTTTCTGAAAGATGTTTGCAAAATATTGCTTGTGGATTTTCTTGCATTCTTCTCCCACCTCCCCAGTCTCCCCACCCAAGTTTTATTTTAAAAGCTATAAATATTGTTATCTCTGTATTGTTATTTTCTCCCAGCCATTTTGTTCACACCCAATGGGAACTATGCATATAAACTGAAAGATTGTTAACATTGTGCTGTATAGTTGTCCAGCACATGAATTTAAAACAATGGCACAAGACAGGGTTACTTGCTCTATAAGGTGTATTTTTAGGATTGCTAGTGATGATTTAAGAGATTTATTTCTGCATATTGGCATAGGGCTAACAGGTCCTTTGGCACGAAGGATGGCCTAGACAGTTTATGGAGGCTAATAACGAGGTTTCAGGGAGACTAATCGCACATTTTCGACTGCTGTTTTGAGAAAATAGGCTAGTTTGGTACAGATGTTACTCTCTTTTAATTTACTGGTGTGTAATTTTCTGCTCATAAGTCAAGGGGAAATGAGAGGAGCTGCTCCCATTGAATATATGGTGTTTTAATTGACTCACTGGAATAAAGTTTGCAAATGGGCACATAGGGAGTTCCTTGCATGATTTCCTTGTGTGGTAAGATTTATTATTGCCTCCCTATACACCACTTTGTACTTTCAATCACACTATATTCAGAAACCTTAATGGTTTACCTACTTACTGATATAATACCAGATTCATAGATTGCCAAAGAATGTGTGTGCTTGCTAATCCTATATTTCATGGACTATGTATCAAAGCATTACTTCAGTCTTTAGCTATCTTTCTATTGTAGATGTGGTTAGTAGAAGAAATAAAACCATGTCATTGCAGTATAATAAACCTTCTGTTCACCCCGTAACTGAATTATTCTTGCTAATTATAATAAGCATTCCTTTTCTTGTTTATATGAACAACCCCTCAAACTTCAAATTTATCATCCCCCCTCCTCTTAGTTTTGATGTTGCTGATGTACATTTAATCTCAATTTATTTCAGCTAGTCAGAGTTACAAAGCGTAATGTATGGAAACAATATTTATTCCAGCAGCTGTTAAAAATCTGTGGATATGGATTAATGTCAGCTTCTAAATGTGCAGTGCTTTAGTTAATTCCATCCAAGGACAGATGATATCATCCCGTAGGAAGGAATATATTAGAAACTGTCAGCCGAAAGGTAGTAAAAGTAGGTGATATGTCATAAGGAGGACTAAAAGGTCATTCAAAGAAGAGCTATTGCTAATAAGTCAATTAAAAATTTCTCCCCGACATTTTACAAATTTCTGGGTAAGCTCTAAAACATTTTCTAAGCTAGCTAAATTCAAGTCCCAGATTGGACAAACAGAAGTCCTGCCTGTTCCCCACAAATCCTATAGGAGATGAATGAAATGGGAGGCAGCTACCCTTGGAAGGAGTAAAGAGAGGGGTGGGGCTGTTCATGCCACCTGCATGACCAAATCAGCTTTAATGTAGGCTCTGCATTTTAAACTGTTCACCCTTTGTGCAATGTTTATGCCTTCCTAACTTAAAGGCTGGGCTATTGCAATGTGCTTCATGAGGGCTAAGAAGCTTCTGGTAATGTAAAATGCTTTGGGATATTTTTTGATAGAGCTCAGTCATTGGGAGCGCATTTTGCCAGTATTGAGTGTTTGCCTTATTGCCATCTGGACCCCTATTCAAGATGCTTGTGATGACTGATAGAGTTCTAAATGGGTCTAAGACCATCATGCCCAGGATATTACCTCTGTCCTTCTGGTCCATTAAGGTCAACAACAACAGTAGGCACCCAATCAGGACTGTAGGGGGTTTGCAGAAAGAATTCTTGCTGAATTCCCTCAAACTTAACAAATAGTTACGTACCCTGAATACTTGAAATGGCAGGATATAAAGTGAATAAAATAAATGCATAAAGCCATTTTGCTATATACTCCTGCATTAGTACTAGTATTTATGTAATGACTTATATTAGACGTTTAGTGCATTCCACGGCCTTGGGTTAGGTAACAGTACTAGGTTTCTATCCAGGGGTGATATCCAGGGGTTTCTGGATAAAGCAGATTATCTAGATCCATTAAAATCTTGCTTTAGGTCTGGTCATAGGACAGATATGACCTTGGTTGTCTTGGTGGACTATTTGTGCTGAGAACTGGACAAGGGAATATTGCCCCTGTTGGTTCTGCTGGATTGCTCAACGGCTTTCGGTGCTATCAACCATGAAAGCCTTCTGAGCCATTTGTCTGAGATGGGACTGGGAGGCACTGTTCTACAGTGGCTCCAGACTTTATTGGAGGGATTGTTTTCAGAAGGTGCTGGGGGATTTCTTTTCAACACCATGGCTATTGGCCTGTGGTGTCCCTCAGGGTTCCATTCCATCTTGTCCACCATGTTATTTAACACATAGAGAAAACTGCCAGGAGAGATTGTCCAGAGTTTTCAAGTTCAGGTATGCTGATGATGCCCAACCCTATCTCTCCTCTTCATCTAAACCCAAGAATGCTTTTCTGGTTCTAATTCTATTTCAGTGTCTGATGTCAATAATGGACTGGATGAGGGCAAACAAATTGAAACTTAATCCAGATAATACAGAGGTGCTCCTGGTTAGTCGAAAAGGATTGAACCTGTGCGAGATAGTGCGATAGTGCTACACTCTTCCTGAAGACCCAGGCTCGTCTTTTGTGTGAGTGTTCCTGGATTCAGCCCACAGCTTAGATGCCCAGGCTTCAGCACTGGCAGGAGTGTTTTTCAGTAGCTCAGAAAAGTGTAGCAGTTGCGCCCATTCCTAGAGAGTTTTGTTCTACGTGCATGTCCTAGTTAAATCCCATCTGGACTACTGTAACATGCTTTACATGGGGTTGCCTTTGAAAAGTGTTCAGAAATTTCAGTCGGTATGGAATTCAGTAGCCAGACTCCTCACTGGGGGTTGGTTACAACAAGCACTTTTCTGCCTTGTAACAGCAGCTTAATTGACTACCGGTCTGTTCCCAGACACAATTCGAAGTGCTGGTTATGGTCTATAAGGCCCTATATGATTTGCAACCAGGCTAGTGATGGTGTGAAAATCCACCAGGGCCTGCAAGGGTAGCAGTCACCCTCCGTGTCCGGCCCTCCCTGTCCCTGACGGACATGCCAGGTGGATTTTTGCCCCATTGCTGCTTTCAGGACAAGGGGAGCAGGTCCAGGCAGCGCTCAGGGAAATCATGAGGCAGGCCCCCATGAGTTCTTCATTGCCTAAACCAGGCTTCCTTCAAAGACTGCATTCTCCGGGTTTTAAGATCTTGGAGGAAGGCCTCCACCATCTGAGACAAGTTTGAGAGAGGGCCTTCTCGGTGGCTGCTCCCAGGCTCTGGAATTCTTGTCTGTGGGAAGCTAGGTTGGCTAGGCTGACCATATGAAAAGGAGGACAGGGCTCCTGTAACTTTAACAGTTGTAGAGAAAAGGGAATTTCAGCCAGTATCGTTTGTATGCAATTAGTTCCTGGCGATATTCCCTCTTCATCACAACAGTTAAAGTTGCAGGCACTATACTAGAGTGAACATATACAAAAGAAGCCAGGGCCTCTGCAACTTTAACTGCTATGATGAAGAGGGAATTTCACCAGGAACTAATTGCATACAAATGACACTGGCTGAAATTCCCTTTTCTCTACAACTGTTAAAGTTACAGGAGCCCTGTCCTCCTTTTCATATGGTCAGCCTAAGGTTGGCCCCATCTGTTGTCCTTCTGTTGCCAGGAAAGATGTTTTTATTCTGGCAGGCCTTTCACATGTTGAAGGGGTTTTTAATAGGCTGGGTGCTGTTTATTGCTTTTATTGTGGTGTTTTTAATTTTGTTTGTAGAATATTTGTTCTGTTTTTAAAAATCTGTATTTAATTGTTAGCTGACTTGTGTACCGTTTTTTAGGGTGGAAAGGCAGGATATAAATTAAATTAATAACCAAGATGGTTACAATTTTTAAATATTGAAATAAATAACAAATATTGCCAAAATAAAAACAAAACACACATCAGAATATAGTTCTCTCAGAGCGATTGAAGGTCTTTTCAGGAGGTGATGGCATGATGACCTCCCCAGTTCGGGTTTCTCCTCTGTCTTCCCTCAGGAGTAACTTGAGGAAGGTGGGAGAGGAGCTGCTTGAACAGTCCTCTCAGTTCATTGATAGTTCCTTCAGGAGCTGATGACATGAGCTCCCCAGCCTGGTCTTCTTCTCTTCTGTTTGAAATGTTTTAAAACCCATTAAGCTGGAAGCATCCCTGCCTTTATATCACCAAAAGTATTGCTGTCAGGAACCACTACCCCGCACATACCCTATCAGAGTCCCTCCCTGATCTCCAGGCACTTAAGCTCCCAGGGTCTTAGCCTCAGAAGAGGAGGCATCTATCTTATAGCATGGTTGGGCTTGTGTTGGAGGTCTCTGGGGGAAACCATGACAGTAGGACACATCTCAATGACTTCAATTCATAGCTTTGGATTTGCAGATCTGCTAATGAATACTTACACTGTAATCCTGTACCTGCTTACTTGGGAATATGCTCCATCAAACACAGTGGGATGCTCTTCTAAGTAAATGTACATAGGACTGCACTATTAAGATCTTGCTGTTCAGCAGTTTCCCTTTCCCTAGAAGTACTTTGTGCACCTGCTTTGGTGTTGTATGGCCCAGAGTCAGCCCCAAAGCACCGGGTATCGTCTATGTTCATTTACAGATGTGAGCATACGGTACAAGGATGCAAAAGGAGTTCTGACTGCAGTGCCTTAAGCAGACATTCTTGGGACTGTGTCTGCATAGTTGGCTATTTCTCATCTGCAAAATGTTTGCTGTCAATGACTGGAAATTCTTATTTTCTGATTTGTAAAAAAGGTAAGGAGATTATGACTAGAGCTGCCAGATCAATCTCCATTCCTGTTTTCCCCATGAGCAGCCTTCTCCAAACTGGTGACCTCAAGATGCTTTGGAATTCAACTCCCATCAGCGTCGGCCAGCATGACCAATGGCCAAGAATGCTGGGTGTTGTAGTCAAACATATGGAGGGCACCAGGTTGGGGAAGGCTGTCCAAGAGGATGGCACCACATCAGGATTGGCTGCTAATAATTCATAGTTTATTGTCCATCATGCTTAACGTTTCACATGCTTCTATTCATATTACCTCACAATTCTTAAAAATGGGGCTTAGCCCATCTTACATTCCCTTCCCTATTGAAAAGTGGATGAATTAGCTGCCTTTCCTCATGGCGATGAGCTCCAGTGGCTTGTAGTATCTCAGCTTTGTCTCTCTAGCCCAGAGGGTACATACTTTCTAGCTTGGCTTCCTGCCTGCCCTTGTCCTGCCTCTCCCCCACCCTACTGGGCTATCACAGATCGCCTTTTCAAAACCCTGAGCTCTGTAGCTGTGGCAAGAAGGAGGCACACTCTACCCTCATGCCTTGCGCCAGTCCTGCCCCTCCCATTAGTGTTTTGTGCTCCACCTCCTGTGTTGTCATCTTTGGATTCCTCAGGAGACCAGCATCCCCAGCAACACCCTCTGCTCAGAGTATATATTGATTGATTGATCGATTGATTAATTGATTTGATTTGTACTCCGCCTTTCTACCAAAAATGGCACTCAAGGCGGCTTACAATCACTGATAAAACAACAAGTAAATACATTAAACCACAATTAAAAACTAAAACATGATTAAAAACAAAAACACGACAACTGACTAAAACCAGCATCTAGCTCAACAGACCCACTTACACACCAAAGTGGTATTTGCCTGTCAATGGAAGGACAGCAGAGAGGGAGCAGACCTAGCTTCCCTCAGCCAGGGGACGGACACCAAGAGGACCCTCTCTCGTGTTGCCACCAAATGTGCCTCTGAAGATGATGGTCTCGAAGGAAGGATTTGGTGTGGTGTAGTGGCTAGAGAGTTGGACTGGGAGTTGGAAGATCCGGGTTCTAGTCCCCACCCTGCCATGGAAGCTCACTGGTTGACTTTGGGCCAGTCACAGACATAAAAGATATAAAAAGGCAGTGTATAAAGGTTGTACTTAGTGCTGGCAAGATATAAGATGAGGCACTAGGCAATCCTCTTTGGGAAGACCATTTCATGAACAGGGTGCCACAAGCGATTGAAGGGAAAGATATAATATTTTAATTAAATAAATACAGGGCAAGGGAATTAGGGATATTTCAGGTGTCTGAGAGGGGATGGAGTCCAACAGATTCCTCCCTACTCAACCTCCCAGACTCTGCTTACTGAGCCATCACCACTTACCAAACCCGTTCACCGAGCCACCATTTTGTACAAAAATGGCAGCTCGGGGTTTTCTGGAAAGATAATGTTACATAAATGGTGGATGTAAAGGGGCCATTTATGCAATATTAGAGGCGGTCCATTTCTGCCTGTAATGTTGCATAAATGGCCCCTTTTTGGCCGTCATTTATGCAACATTACATTTCTGGAAAATGGTGGCTCAATAAGGGGATGGGCAGCACTTGCCAGTCACTCGCTGGGCTATCCAGTGGCTCATGAAGCGTAGCAAGCAGGGATGGGTGGCAGCAGATCAGCGAGAGCATCCAGTGAGAATGGACAAAGATGAGCCTGTCCACCCCTACAAGAAATACTGAGCCTGTAAGCTATTTGCCATGTCCTCCTTCTCCATGCACACTTTTATGTATGGAGGCATCCTTTCTCTATCTTGGTAACTCCACACTTGACATTTCCTGTAATGGATGTTCTGTTCCCATACTGGCCAGACTCTGCTTGGAGGAGGAAGCTCAAGGGCCGCTTCCTATCTTATTCCACCCAGAATTGTGGGGGATACAAAATGTCTGAATAAGAGCTTAACGTTTGAAAGCTTTTGTCTATCTGGTGAAATAAAAAATATCATTGTTTTATCATAAAATAAGCAGAAGCTTTGTTTAAATCATGCAGCTTAATGAAAGCTATTGCAGATTCCATGAATTAAGCAGTTTTGTGCTGTTCAAGCAATTTTAAAATTCAGCATGTATATAATCGGAGTACACTTTTGAAATGTGCTTCAATTCTGGAGTGAGTGGTTCAGTCTACCATATTGCTGTTGCAGCAGTTTAAAAAAATCCCTCCTTCCATCAGGAAAGGTAACTTTTCTCTTTTATTATTCTTGTCTTCCCTTTAAGTGCTCGTTGTAGTTTTCTTTATCCTTGTGTCCTTAAAACTTTTGCAGCACAACCATATACATACAAGTCCCATTGAGCTCAATGGAGCTTACGCCCAGGTAGGAGGGTCTAGGATTGCAGCCCTAGCTATCTGCTTAATACGTGATAACGTGTTTCTAATGGTCACTCTTGATCCGATACTTTTCAGTGTGCTACATTTATTGATAGTGCTTTCTAATGAGGTGACATTGAAGCTGCTCCAGGGCCATAGCTGTGGGGATCATGGTCTCTCTGAAAAAGACTCATTAACTTAAAGGGATTTCTGTTTCAAACAGACTCCTTTTGGGAATGAGATACAGGCACCTCCTTGAAACAGAGTGTAGTAATACACATTTTTAACTTTAATTTTTCACTCTTTGAATGTCCAGGTGCGGCTGCTACTGTAGATGTAACCAGAGGTCAGTTTAATTAAGATCAGCCCTTTTCAGTTGGATGATATGTGCTGAATTGTTGTCACTGAGGGCCTCTCATCCTTTTGTCCAATGCCAGCAGCTGGTGACAGCTTGGCAAATTATGAGTTTCTTGGCTTAAAACAGACTAAATTGCAGACAAAACAAGCCATCAGCTGAGTAAATACCGCACCTCTGTTTGGCTTCATGGGAAAGGAGATTAGCATGAGTACTTAGTGTTCATAATTACTAGTAAGAGGCAAATAGTAGGCTCAGGCTGACTGGAGATTGTTCCATTATATCCAATTAACACCCACTTGATTGTTCTTAATTACTTGGGTTTGATGACAGAGAGCAGAGATGTCATTCTTCAAACATACAACAACCACCTGGGTCACTCACTGATATACCTACAGATGATGATAGAATATTATGTTCATTGTGAAAGGGGTGTTGAATATTGCGGCTGTTGTGTAATTAGGAAAACAAAAAGTCTTTTGCTTATTTCTTAGTGCTGCTAAGCTGAAGCTTTTCCTATATGCCAATTTTCGAGTTGGGCAGAAAAATGACATATGTATTGCTAAGAGAAGTTATACAAGAAAGATTTAAAGGTACTCACCAAAATAAATTTAACATGCCAAATTGAAATTGGCTGAATGCTGCGAAAGAAGAAATGTCTTTATTTTTTGTGGGGGAGGTATTTTTTCCTGAAGAAAAAGCATTCTCTCCCAGACACTTCTTTTGAGAATTCAGAAGGTCCTGGTAAGCAGCTTTGGTTTTTTAAATTGCTACAACAGACTCCCTCTAATAAAGTCCAACGGGACTGGATATAAAAGATCTCCCCCCACCCACTCCTGGTACATTGGCAACTTTGTTTTACTTTGGAGAATTTGCTTAGATTTTTTTATTTTTAATTCCTACCTGGCTACAGGTAGGAATTCTTGAGGATTTTATTCAGTCTGCATCTTGAAGCAAATGGTGCAGATCACCTTTAGCTTTCATACACCTACAAATTTTGCAATGCAGTTCTTGGCTCAAAAAATTTACCATAAAGTGTACAATAATGCAAATGTTAGGGGGGAAATTAGTTCAAAATGCATATTTTGAGAGAAAATTAGTTCAAAAATATGTATTTTAATAGAAGGTTTATGCAGATTTTCAAAAATCAGATTAATGGGAAAATAGGATGGAACTGCCTAATTGATCCATCCTATGTTTATGGATGTGTATGCAAGTAAAATTTGAGCTCTCCAACTTCCGCCTTGAAGTTCATTCCATCTCGTATCTGTATCAGATTTTGGGTTTTTTCTTTGTGATTTTTTGCATGAGAATATGTGCTTATTTTCATGTATATTTTTTTCCAAATGTATGCTTCAGTTTTGTGCATCTTTGAAATGTACACATTTCCCCCCAATGATGAAAACATGTTCGTGCACATTTTTTTCAAAAATCTGCATTAATTAAAGCACGCTCCATTTTCAAATGTATGCACGCTTTTCAAGCACTTTTTATTTTTGTCCGCCAATCACATTGCAAGCCCAGAAATGTGTGGACTTTGATTGCAGATTGCATTTGAATCTGTGTTGGGTTCTAGAGGTACAGACAGACTGAGTAAACACCGATCAAAAGCAACCTGAAGTGAATCTCTCTTACAGCCCGATCTTTCGTTACTACAGTGAACTGTAAGGTTTACTCTTAGAATCAGAAGTACAGGCTAACCTGAACAGCGTCTCAAGCTACCTTATAGAGGCAAAATATATGTGAGTTTCTCCTCTTAACAGAGGTGGGCTGCCTGGGACCTGCCCCTTTACTTTTTGTGCTCCCCTCCTTATTTATGGTAGAAGGCATGAATTGGCTCAAATTGGGGTGAGCCGGGAGATGTGGGTTTAATCCTTTATTTTACTTTATGGATGTATACCCCACCTTTTAGAAAGTCTTTTCACAAGAAAACATAGGATGACAGAAAAATATCAATAGCAAAATCCACAATGAAATAATATAATAAAACATTTTATAAAAGGCAGCAGGCATGCATGGATATTTAAAACCCTTCCCCTATCTCCCCCCCCCCCCCCCGGTCATCTAAGCATTTGGGTTCACTAATTTGTGTTAAAGATCTGTTAACAGTTGGCTTAACTAATTTGTGTTAAGTGATCTTGAGTATGTAACTTCAACAGTGAACCGTGATCTGCCTTCCGCTGCCACATCTTGGGCTGGGTTCAGACGACACGAAGCAACGGTTGATTCACTAGGCAATTGTCCATTGCGTTGCTTATTGTGTCGTCTTGTGGGAAGTGGACAATTGACAGTGAGTTATTTTCTAGAATTAAGCAATGGAGAAAAACAGTGGGCTGCTCTGTTGCTTATTATTATTAGTATTATTAATAAGAATTTATTTATATCCCGCCTTTGCCCCAATACTGGGACTCAAGGTGGCTTTACAAATTAAAACATGTACAGTTAAAACAGATAGCTATATACAAAAAGTAAAACATAATTAAACATGCTACAATATTAAAATATTTTAAACATTTTAAAAACATTTAAATAACGAATAATAAAAAAAAAATCCAATATATAGATAACCCATAAACAGAGGTCCAGACTACTCCCCAAAAGCCAGCTGGAACAAAACAGTTTTAGCCTGCCTCTGGAAACACACCAGGGAGGGAGCCAGTCTCATCCAGAGACCCATTGCTTATTGTGTCCTGTGGTGGGCTCCATTGCTTATTTTCACATGCTGTGTGTGCTATCGCAGAAGCCCATAGAATCCTCCTTCAGGAGTGGCTGAAAGTGCCCCAGCCGTTCCTCTTCAGCTGGAGAACTTGCAATGGCTGATGGGATAGCCCTGGGAGGAGGGAGGGCAGAGCAGAGGTTGGCCGGAAGGATGACGGGAGTTTCAGCCACTCGACGGGGGACAGGGCAACATGCCGTTTGGGGAGTACCGGCAGCATAACGTAACCCCCCTCCATTGTCTAAAGTGTCGTCCAAATGCGATTTTGATCTTGACAAAGAGTATGCTGTTTGGGGGGTGGGGGAGAGATTGGTACTGTTAAGAACACTTTCACCTAGTTGCCATGAACTGAAGAGGATTTCGGCTGCATATTGGATTTATCCAGAGGGTTGGTTCCCCCAACCCCAGCCAGCTGTTTACTTCTGAAATTTCCTGAGGAGAAGCCTGTCTAGTGATATCAGGGCATGTTATAAACGTGAGGTGCCTCAGAACACTGCTGTGCCCATGGAATATGCCAATTGGTCCTTTAAATCAGGGCCATCACCTTTCATAGGATAAAACAGTATGGTTTAACAATTGCATTTCATTCTTTACAGGTGTCCTCTAAGGGAGTGCTTTAAGAAGTTGTACTCAATTTAGCTTAAGGCAGAAGTAATACTTCCAATTCAGAGTAATGGTTCAGAACCTAGCTAAATGTCCTTTTTACTAAGAAATTATCGGAGTTTCCTTACCAAATGTTATTTTATATAATACTATAATGGCCTCGTTCTCTTAGATATGGTAGAACGCCTATATCATCCAAGCTCATTTTTATGCTGTTCTTCTCTCCCCCCCCCCCCCCCAGTAGTTTGTAGTTAAAGTATCAAAGTATATAATATTTTCCTGGATTGTTTGCTCCCTCCCTCCTCACACCCCGGAGTGTAGTTCACATACCTAATGCAACCTAGTACTTGTTGGTATCAGGGCAGCAATATCTCTCGGATACAGACGGAAAGGAGCATGCCTGTCTTTCATCTTCTGAACTCCCCTTGCTTAAGTCCACCTACCCCCACCATTTTTGGCTCTAGACTCCTATGCCTTTCATTTGTTCATCCTTTTCCACCTCATGCATCTGTTAAAATTCAGGCCACAATAAGATTGTTGTTAGTCTTCAAACTGCCATGGAACTTTCTTTTATGAGAGACAACATATTTTTTTTCTTTAAAAAAACCCTTTATACTCTTACATATGGGGATATATGAATGGCGTTACTTCAGAAGTATACAGTAAATTAGCATATGAAATCTTTTTAAATACGTATTTTTAGTACATTGTAGTATGAAGTAAACCCTGAACGTAGTGTTACAGTTAAACAATGTCACAATATAAATGAAATTACTTTTAAACACTCATGACAGTTTTTCCTAGTTTGGGTATGAGATGGGTTTTTATTTTTATTTTATTTTTTATTGATTAAAAAGTTGTCATTGAATGGGCAGTATATATTTTTTTAAATTGTTAATTATTTTAATACAGGATTTTACAGAAATGACAAGTGTCAAGAGCGGTCTTAGAAAAAGCATTCCCTCCTGTGGAATGGCTAAATGTTGTGTTTATACTGACATGGGCATGCATCAGATAAAAACAAAGGGTGTTTTTTTCCCCAGACTGTTGTTTTATTTTATATGCAACTTTTTAACATGTATTTTATCTATATACTGCGTTTCAGCAACGCTTCCAGGGTGATTGTTAAAAATGAGGCAAAATATAAGAATTCAGTAACTGCGTGTTAAAATAACTACAATAAAAGGACTGGGAGCGTTTGTTTGGCATCAAAAATATGATTATCTTGGCACCAACCACCATGCAGATTTAATCAATTAAAACTCATATGATCACACAACTAAGGTGATTTTTAATCAAGTGACAGCCCTACTTCCTGCTTTATATAAAAGATTCTGCCTCCTCTCATATACCCCCGTAATTTAATTTCCATGAAAAGTATGTTTGTCACATATTTTGCGTTAGAAACTAATCTGAATGGTTTTATATAGATTCACACTTTGTCTTAAATGCCTGATTATTTTAAAACAAAAATGTTAATAATTTTTTACATTTTCTCTCCGTATCACTAAATAACCAATGCCACCTAATAAAATGCTTGTCTTGTAGTCCAGCATTCTAATTTTATGTATGGATTTATTTATTTATTTACTGCATTTCTATACCACCCAATAGCCCAAGCTCTCTGGATGGTTTACGCTTTTTTATTATTGCTTTACAAAATTTCTATACTTCCCAGTAGCCAAAGCTGTCTTGGTTGTTAATTTTTTTTAAAAAAATTATAAAATATAACATGATAAATCGTAATACAAAACCTTTAATAGTTTAAAATAGAATAAAACCAAAGGGATAAACAACAACAGAGTAGATGCCAGCAGCATTGCAAAGATCTAAAAACACAATAGTACATTTAAAAATAAAACTGGAATAAAAACCTTGGGAAAATAAAAAGGCTAAAGCCTTTTGCTGATGCTGTGATGGGAGATCATGATTAACCACTGGTGGGCCTGCCTGACAGCACACGTAAGGTTCATAAGTTGGATATCCAGCTATGTCCGTGGGATGGAATTGCTTGATCAGCTCATTAAAATGAATGAGATATAGGCTAGTTGTGTTGACTGAGTGCCTTAAGTCTTTTAGAAAGTATAAAATTCACATGTCTTAGAAAATTTCAATGTATCCATTTCAGTTGTGGTCTTAAAATGAAACGCAGGCAAGGTCGGTGTCTGTCTATGCGTTTAGAGTACATGCGCTCAAAACACCTAAAAACAGAATAATACTTAGTATGTGAATTCTCTGCATGTTCTGGAACTACAGACAGTAAAACTACATACAGAAAATGTTGCTCCACTCCACTATTCAAAGGGAATTTTGTTATTTATTTATTTATTTATTTATAACATGTCTTGGCCGTCTTTCAGGGCAAGAGGCCCTCACAAGGCAGCTTACAACAATAAAATACATAACGTATTAAAAGCAATAAAATATTAAAATATTACAAGCAATAAAACATGCTCACAATAAAATAGCAATTAAAACAACAAAACCAGCTGGAAAGTAACAAATTAGGACCTGGAGTATTCCAAGTGTTTGAGCATAAGATGGTCGGGGTGGCTGAAGATTTCATGGTTTCCATGGCAAAAATGAGGCTGGTTCAGTTTATAGTCATGGGGAGATGAGTAGACTAGTTGACATGATCGCTTCTACGAGTCTTCTCCAGGACTCAAGAGCATGAGGTCCTTGGTTTTCTGAAGAGCTTAAATCAATGAAGCACCTGGGTAGACAGCTAGAACGATAGTGGAAAAAATAGAGCATGGGCAGTGAAGAAGTCTTTCTCCTCTGCCTCCACTCTGTCAGCACAGTGTTGTCTATTCAGGTTGTTAAGGAGCTGTTACATCTTGCTTCTGAGGGTGGTGAAGAGAAACCATCTGATGCCTGTGTGACAACTTTGCAAAACATTTTGCTGATAAAATCATTATCTGATCTGACTTGGAATTTACATTAAAAACAGATTCTAGAGAGATATTTGAGACAACTATCTGTCCAGTGTTCATGGATGTATCTCTTTCTTTCCTTTTTGCCTGAGGATGGGCAAGTGCCTGGCCGGGTGAGGCCTACCACCTGCTCCTTAGACCTATCCCCATTCTAGTTCATAGGAACTGCCAGAGGTGGCTGTTAAGTTAGGTGGTGGATATTATAAATGTCTCCTTGAAAGAGGACCATGTTCTGGCTTTTCTGATGGCAATGGCAAGAATTTTATTGAAAAAGTCTTCATTGGCTCCCATCAGCCTTGATGATTATTGACCATTCTCTAATCTCCCTTTTTATGTGTGGGATCCTGGACTGAGTGGTGGAATTACAATGCCAGGTTTTCTACAATGAAATGGATTATTGGATCCTTTTCAACTTGGGTTCAGGCCTGGTTTTGGGGTGGAAACAGCCTTGGTAGATGACCTACACTAGGAGATAGACGGGGAAAATGCATCCCTATTGGTTCTGCTGGACCTTTCAGTGCCATTCAGTACTATTGATCATGATATACTTTTGGGGTGCTTGACCTGTATAGGATTTGGAGGCATTCCCAGAAGGTTATCTTGGGGGACTATTGCTTGGCCTTTGTCCCCCATGTGTTTTTAATATCTACATGAAACCATTGAGATAGATCATCTGGAGTTTTACGATTAGGCTTCATCAGTATGCTGATGTTACTCAGATCTGTCTCACTTTCTCAATGGATCCTAAGGAAGCTATGGAAGTCATGAATTGTTGTCTGTGTGCAGTGAGCTTTTGAAGAAGGATTTGTAGTTCAGTATTTATTTTATTTTATTTATTTATATATTTGCACTTCTCTGTAGAATCAGGTAGCTTGGGGTTGCTCTTGTAACCCGTGCTGCTCCTGGATGGTTAGGTGGGGGTGGTGGGCAAAAGTGCCTTTGTTCAGCTGTGTCTCTTCCTGGGGATGTCAGATCTGGACGCTGTGGTCCATAGCATCAGGTCAAGATTACTATAACATGCTCTATGTGGGGCTGTCCTTGAAAATTGTTCAGCAACTACTGCTAGGGGAAAATGTAATGGCCAGATTATTGTCTAACGTGTGCTTTATAAATCACACAACACCAGTCATGAAAAGGCATCACTGGTTTCCTAGTTGTTTCCAAGCCCAACTCAAGGTACTGGTTCAAACTTATAAAACTAGAACTAGCTTGGGGCCAGGCTATCTGAGAGCCTATCTACCCACACAGGATAAAACACTTTGAAAACGTTTTGAAAACTGTATATGGAGCGTGTCCTGGACCCAGCAGTTTTCCAAACTGTTATAAACCGTTTTAAACCGTTTTAAAACAGTAGCGTAGATAGGCTGTGAAAGACCACCTCCTCCCATATGAACCTGTCTAGAATCTTCTTTCATCATTCCACCTCCTAGAGAGCTGAGGTTGGTAGGAACCTGAGACAGAACCTTCTGTTGTTAATTTGGCTCCTTCTTTATTAACTTTCAGTGAATAATGCCACTCATTGACTATAAAGGGTTCTTCTTTATTGAAATATATGTATTTTATCCATTTTGTTTCCTGTTGGTTTTTTTTAAATCATCAGATTTTATTCTATTTACAGTTTTGTTGTAGATTGCCTCAAGCACTCATTCAGTGGAAGGGTGATTCAAAAGTAAATAAAATAAAACTAATAAATAACAGTAATGCTTATAATTGTTTCTGGATGTTGGCTGCAGTGTGGCATACAATTGCACACATTTTATCTTCATCTTTCCGTGTCTTATCTTACCTATTTGTTTCTTTACAGAAATATACACACACACACACACACACACACACAGAGTATTGATTGCCTTTCTGCCAAAACATGCACTGAAGGAAATACAGAATTAATAACAATGCATAAAACATACAGATATATCACAACTTTGCAGTAGAAATTGTAGCTAATAACAATGTAGCAGACAACAACAAAACCATTTTTCAGAGTACAGTAGCTAAGAGGAGAAAAATATTTTCACTGTATTCCTGAATTCCCGAAGGGAGGTGGCCTGGCAGGCCTTGCTTGGGTGGATTGTTCTAAAGTTGTGGTACCTCCACTGAGAAGGCCCTGCTCTTGAGCCCAAGGAAATATTGTGTTATGCAAAGCAGGAAGAAAACCAAACCAAAGCCTCTTCGGTAGATCTTAAAGTACAAGAAGGGCCAATACACGTGAATGCTGATTTTGAATTCCACTTACTGAAGTGGCATAGATAAATATAGTTATAATAAATGCATTAGAGAGAAAGAGCATGAGCGTAAGAGTGAGTGTATCTTCGTATATTGCTATATATTTCAATCTGTCTGCATTTACAAAGTAAGTTTTATAGGTGCTTTTTACAATAAAAATGCCCTAAAGTGGCATACAACGATTTAAAACCATACAATAAAAATCATACAATAATAACCTAAAAGCATCAACATTTTTTTGTAGTTCAGCCTCCTGCTTGAAACATAATGTGTGCATTGACCCTTTATTTATTCATTGAACCTGTGATCCTATATGTACTTACTTATGAGTAGCCTCCATGGGTCATGGGACTTAGCTAAGGAAAATAAATGCATTCTACCTTCATTATAATTTAATTCCTTTTTTTAAAGTCAAACACTAACCCAAGGTGTTTTACATAAAGATTGAAAATCACCAAACATTTGTATTATGTTAATGCAAAAGTGCATCCTTTTACAATAAATTTGCATAAACACTAAAAATCAAGGCAGAAAAGCTAAAACGGTAGGTTTAAGATGTCACATATAGATATTAATCCTTTTAAGTAGGGTTTTTTAAAACTTCAATTCTAAATTTGCAGGCATTCACTTTGATAGGATGATGTGGACATTAAACTAGCAAAGCGTCACATTAACTTATCCGAAAGCTCCTTCTTTATTCAGTCAGTTCTCATTGTTGGCGGGGTGGGGTGGGGAACATGCTTCATTTATATTGGTAGTTTTCCTCCTTCCAAACTTAAATTACACAGAACCATTTGGGGAGGATGACATGTGTGCATCTTTGTCACATCTTTTATCATCACTACCATTTCTCCATCTAATACAACTTGTGACAAACGTGAACATTAATTACAGTTAACAAAGCTATGTTATGTGAAGTGTTCATTTTTTTTAAAAAAAAAAGTCAGCCCAATCAGTAAGATTTCATCTTACATTGAGCTTCAGGTCAAAGTTCAGAAGTCAGAAATCAAGTACCATCAGTTATCAAATTATGTTAATGATTCTAATGAAAGCTTCTGGTATTTTGCTCAACACTGTGTTACTATTATGGCAACTAATAGGACAAGAAAAGCTGATAGCCATGAATAAATTAAAACTGACTGCTAGTGTTCCTTTTTTCTTTAAAAAAAATTGACAATCTGTTTAGTTACTGAGAGTTTTCAAGTAGAGCTCGTGGAAGGGTACAGAGTGTGCATTTTAATCATATTAGTGCATGCACACACAAAAAATACTTTCACATATCATTAAAGCCGTGAGACCCGAACCATCAGAAACAAAGAAATCAACACGAAAGACCAACATATATCCCACACTTGTGCCTGAATTCATATGGAACATTGGGCAGCTAATGTTGTAGAGGTTCTAGTTCTAAATACAGAGCTCATGGCTGCATGAACACCCCCTGCCCCCCATCCCGGTGCCAGAATAGTTCTAGAATTCTCCATTAGACAGAAGGGATGTGGTGTTGCTTTGATCAAATTGGCTGTATTTCATTTAAAACAAATAAGGGATCAGGAAATCCATTCACAGATCTTCCATGTAAGATGTAGTTTGGCCCTGAGAGTTGAACTGGAGACTTCACAGCTTGCACTCTTAACTCCTAAATAAAACCAGTTATATTTGTGCTATCAAATATCAAGTTGAGAACTGCTATAGATCCTGCCTATTATAGCACAGCATGGATTCTAACACGAGTATTTGCGGGAGAGTGATAATGGATATTTGTCTTACATTCGTGGTTCTTTGGATCTAACCCATTTTCTTTCAACTAAATGTCATCAGGACATCTAATATATTTACATAAATTTCTCTTCCTCCCTGCACTTCCTGTGGGGACAACTCTGTGAATGAAAGAGGGCTGTATTCTTATTCTGAAGCTGTTGCCCTCAGAAGTTTACAAAATATGAAACTGGAATTAAATTTTCTATTATTTACTTGCTTCCCAGTTCCCAGTCTTCAAACAAAAATATGTTGATAATAATAAAACTAATGACAATGGTGATAATGATGATGGTAAATTTATATTCCACTCTTCTACTAAAAGTTGCTTTAGCATAATCATAAAATCATATAATATAATGAATAAAAATGCAAGTGCATTGAACAGTTACAGAACATATAATTCAACCAACAACAACAACAAAGCAAAAAAAAACCCCCACAAACCTAACAGCTAGAATAAAAGATGGTACATTTTAAAACTGGCAGCAGTGTCACACCTTAAAACCCAGTAAAAATGTGTCTTCAATTTCTGGTGAAATACACAAAAAGAGGGAGTTTGACTAACTTTGGGGAAGCATTAAAAGTTATGGCACTACCATAGAAAAGGCCCTGTTTTTCATGCTTACTTGCCAAAGCTCCTGAACTGGTAAGGCCTCTGACACTGATCTTAATTCCCAGACAGGCTGTACAGGAGAAACTGGTCCCCTAAGGTAATTTGGTTCTAAGCCAATTTAGGGTACAATCTTATGCATGGTTCGAACAGAAAAAAATCCTCAGCATTTGCTGGGGAATATTGGGAGTTGTAGGTCTTTTTTTCTGTCTAAATATGTATAGCATGCACCCTAAATTGAATTATATTCAGACTCACCATCTGAACTCTTAATTCACAAAATCAATGTACACTGATAAAGTAATAAAATAATGTGTAAATAAAAAATTGCCAATACCTGTGACATTTTTTGCACACGCAACATATGCTGGCTGGAGAATGCTAGGAGTTGTAGGACATTTTTCTGTCTAAATGTGCTTTTAAATATACAACTAGTCCTTCTGAATTGAGCTTGGAACTGATAGGAACCTTGTGGTACCCCAAAGGTAGAACAGTTAGTCTGTCAACTCTACTTTCTTGGTTTAGCCTTCCAACTAGAATCAGAGTGGTATCACATATACCCATTCGAGCCAGATTACTCAGGATTTCATGGTTGATGGTATTAAAAGCTATAAAGAGATCCAGGAGAATCAGGAGAATAGTATTCCCCCATTTATCTCTTGGTACAAATCCACCACTGGATAAACAAGATAGTTTCTATTCCAAAATGAGGCCTAAAATCAAACTGGAATGGATTCATTTTCATTCAGAAAACACTGGAGCTGTGATGCAACTAGACATTTGGAACACCTTATTAAGGTATAAAAGATTGAGTACTGGAGATAGTTAATAACTTTGCTAGGATTAAGGGTAGATTTCTCTGATAAGAGGTTCACTACAGTCTCCTACAAAATTGTGGGAACTGCTCCCTGTCTAAGGGGAGCCACTGACTAGGCTGACCAGATAAAATCCAGGTCAGGGCTCATGTAACTTTAACAGTTGTAGAGAATTGCCTCAGCCTGCGCCCGGCGAAGCCTAGGCATGGGGGGGGGGGCATTTAAGGCTGTGGGCGAAGGGGCGAGGTGTGGAGGCAGCCTATTGGCTGCTCCACATGGTGCCACTGGAAGGGAGGGGGGCTGCAGCTTTAAAGGCAGGATGCAGGCCCTGAAGCTCCCTCTTTGGATCGCGGTTCACTCCCGCCCTCGTTGGCAGTATGGGCATGTCTGGTCGTCCCTTTGGAGGCTGAGTAGGAATTTTTGGCACACATTCCGATTTAGGCTGTGTGTTTTTTCGCCTACTCCATACTGTGAGGCAAGCAGGGTGTACTAAATAAGTGAATCTATTAATTGGTCACATAACACGGGCGGTTAGGCGCAGGCATCTAGAGGGGGAGGGATATCGGTGAGCATTCTCAGGCACCATTGTGGTGAGGGGTGGAGTCTGAAGCCCAAGGTTGGGAGCCGTGTGGCACCAGCTGGGAGGTTAAGGCTTACCTCTGAGGCTAACCTGTCTCACCTGCTTGGAGCCGTGTGGCACGAGGGTGGTGACACAGGGAGGTCTACCTACCCAAAGGGAGAGCCCATAGGGTGGCGACATGGCAAGCGCTACTACATGGGATAGAATGGCTCGCCCAACCCAAGGATGGCTCTGGATGAAGCCATGATGTAGATGCCCGCCTAGGTGTTACCCTGTCTGCAGATCTGTTGAATAAAATGTGGCCCATGTTTAAATTCCAAGATATTGTCTCGCCTCTTTATTTCGTCCTACAATCCGCAAAAGGGTATTTCAGCCAGTGTCATTTGTATGCAATTAGTTCCTGGTGATATTTCCTCTTCATCACAACAGTTAAAGGTGCATGCACTATACTAGAGTGACCATATACAAAAGAAGGCAGGGCCCCTGCACCTTTAACTGTTGTGATGAAGAGGGAATATCACCAGGAACTAATTGCATACAAATGACCCTGGCTGAAATTCCCTTTGCTCTACAACTGTTAAAGTTACAGGAGCCCTGACCTGGATTTTATCTGGTCACCCTACCACTGACTATCTCTGAGAATGTAAGTAATCAAGATGGGCAAGAACTGGTCTCACTTCTTTCAGTCTGTCCATATCCTCATGGTCAACAAACTGAAAGGTATCCATGAAAGCTTGACCAGACAACATCACAGCATTCTCAGTCTCTGAATCTGTTTCAAAAGTGGTGTCCAAGCTGGAATGGTTGCGAATGGTTTTAACTGCAAACGGTCTGTTAAATGGTCACAACAGACCACTGATGGTTCTTTCTCATCATGGGCAGATTGTAGAAGGTCTATCACCACCTGGAAGACCTCTTCTGGATGACAGCGAGCGGCCTGTTCAAGACTAGACGATGAGATTAACCTGGATCCCCAAATTCCATGTCTTTGGCTTACCTGTTCCTTTTGTAGAATCTGCCAAAACTATGAGCTGCATGGTACCTTATAACAAACGTGTGAGCTGAGTTGCCAGATGCAGAATGCTAACTGAGAAAGTGGCCAGTTCATAGATCAACATGTACAGAAAGTCATATTAATAAGATAAATAAAGCACAATCTGATTTCTGGAGCACAAAAACTATAATTAATGCAATATAAACTACATTTTTAAAGCATTTCTTGATCCATTTTATTTCTGCCACACCAGGGGCTAAAAAAAAAAAGTAAAAAAGTGGATGCGTCAGTAAGGGATTTGACAGTGTGTTACGACAGTCATCAATCCTTGTGAGCCCTGTAGCCATAAATAAGCTTCATACTGTGCCACACTAAAGAGGACAGTTTTTCTTCTGCAGGACACTGAAAATGTCGCAGTTAGGGAATTGTTTGTCCCTGTCGCCACGACAACACCACCAGCACTTATCATTAACTTCACACCAAGGTTTTTCAAAAATCTGAACTCTTTGTAGCAATAAAACAGAGTCAACATTGGCCAAATATTCAAAGCCATTATTCTAATTAGAATGAAGAGCTATAGATGGATGAGCTTAGTTTTTCACAGGGACTGGTGGCAGTTAATTCGTGTGACCTGTGTGGCTCCAGTAGTCTCTTTTCGAGATGGAGTCTTGGAAGTTCGATTATTAGTGACATCTTGTAAGTGAGAAGAAGCTTATCTCTCCAGAGAGTGTTGATAACTTGAGACAAGGTTTAACTAGCAAGCCGCGAGACAGTGTATGGCAAATAAATAAATAAATAAATGAAGTCCTCCAGTCCTGATCTTGCTGCAAGAGCACAGTAATGAGAAAATACCAACTGCCACAATTTCACAAGTTGTAAACTAACCGGTAGTTTTCAGTTGTAAATTCTGGAGGAGCTCCTCTTACTATCTGATAATGTGTGAAAATATTAGTCCTACTGTTTCTCAGACCCAAACCGATAGTGTTTAGGGTCAGAAGCACTTGAATATATTTCAAGTTCTTATGAGGCTTAGAAATGACTGAGAAAAAAATGAAAATGGGTAGAATTTTGTTCCGACCTAAAGCTGTGGCAAGATTTAAGAAATGTAGATATTCAAAGAAAAAAGTACTAAAAAAAAAGCTGAATCTTCCTGCAAATTTTTTTCTTTTAATTGTCAAAACTTCAGGACAAGCCAAATTTAAGATTAGAAAACTGACAGTTTTGTACATCTCTATGGCTGAATTCAGACAACACGATAGTCAATAGTGGGGTAATAATCAACTTTACAGTTGTTCATCTAGGGGGCACTCCCCACACAACATGGTAATAAATAATCAACTGTGTTGTGGATTAGGATCAGCGCTGAGTTGACTATGGCAGCATTTGGATGACCCGATAGTCAATACAACTGACAATTATTGTCCCCCCCCCCCAGTTGCTTATTGTGTCATCCAAATTCAGCCTGTGTGTGTACAGAATATTTTGCTTTTATCATTGCACATTGTCACTTCTGATAGACTAAAAATGCAGTAGGAATGCACTCAATGCCCTTACAGTCCCAACAGTTTAGGTTTGGTTCAAAAGTTGGTCGCCCCCCAGGTGTTAGCTCACAGAAGTGTGTGGGGCTGCCAGGATCTTGGGGTGCCAGAAACTGATTCTTCATAGGCTATACATATGATCAATGTGATTTGCATGATTGCAGCCAATTTGAAAAAGAGCTGCCCCAGTAGCACAAATAGTTGTGGCTGTGGGTATAGGCCCACGAGGAACCCATTGCTGTGCTCCATAAGACCATCAGGTCCCTACAGTCCAATGCATAGTTGCCTGGGAATAAACTTAATTGAAATCAGTGGGACTGACTTCTGAGCAAACAGGCATAGGGTATAGCCACAAGTGTGTTTCACCCTAAGAATTGTGCGGCTTGTCAACATTTTCAGCAAATATTTTGTATTTCTTCTTATCAAGGGTGCTCAATTTTATTTCTTACAGATAAGCACCTTATCCAACCATTTTTGTGACATTGGAATCCTGTCCCCCCCCCCCAAGCATTTTCATGCTATAGACATTTGCCTACAGTGAAAATATGTGGTTAATTCATTGCTGAATTTCACTGTAAAGTTCTTATCTTCTTAAAGTTCAATCTATAGAAACAGAATTTTGTAACCAGTGGAGCTGTTCAAGACATTTTTCTATCTTTCTTTTAAAAAAGCCTCTCCTTGTTAATTAGAAGTGTACATATTGGGAAATTAACTATGAAATACTAAAAATGATAAATTATTCTATATTTGAAAGTATAAATTAAAGGTTTAGTGTATATAAAATTTGTCATGTTTAATTGCAAGTTCAATTAAAATTCAGGATAATGATGATTTATACAGGTTTCTGTGTAATTTGATATTCATTAGCTTAGCCAGACACATGCTGATATTAGCTCGTTAATTATGTTTCCTTTTGTTGAAAGCAGCCTTGTGAAAGCAATCTGCTCAAAGTTTTCCAAACTCATTCTGCTAAATGAATATTTAGCAGCTGTTCGTGTTATTGAGATGGTCACTGCGGCTTGATTTCACTCATACATAGCATCAATCATACCTACTGTATGACAACAAGGTTTTCTCATTACAAACCCATTTATGAAGGTTATGGGTGACAGTAACAAGCTATTGCGTGGCAGTATAACACAACTTTACAATAACAAAAGAGTTTAGCTGTGTTTCCATTCTACAATTAGCTTATGGTCAAAATGTTGAGTAATTAAAGGAAAAGACTGGCAAAATGACCGAAATTCAATGACTGAAGTTGGCACTACAGTTTTAAAATTGGAGTCCTTTTATTCCAAACTGTGCAACTCAATAGCTCGTTTTTCATCCTCTCCTTCCACCAAAGTTTCCAAGTGTGAAAAGCAAGAATGCCCAAGGAGCTCTTCTTCTTGATGGCTCCTTCTACACCTTGTATTTTTTCCTTGAAGGCCTGCATGTTTTTGTGCATCTGTTAGAAAGAATTGACTTGATGTAGTCTTATGGTGTGTGCAGTGCCCCTGAGCAGAGGGATCCTATAAGGTATAATAGAGCTTTGTTTCCTTGGCATATCTGGGTGGGCACTCAAATAATCAAATTGTTACAGGGAATGAGAGCCCGGTGCATACATCCCATATTCCTGTCATCCACTTGTTCAGTCTGATACCTTTTCTCTGCAATCCCTCTCTGCAATCCCTGTTCTCCCAGTTGGGACTCAGATACCAGATGCAAATCTGGCTGAGAGAAAAATGTTTGGTGGGACCACCTGCTGAGTGGGGGTAAGCCAAGGTGTGGAAGTTGAGGGTGCCGCTCCCTTCATGCATTCACCCTTTTGCTCCTTAAATAAAATGCCACAGTGTCCTACATTGTGTGAGTGGATTTGTGTTTAAAGAACCATCCAAAAGACGTAAGAGATTCTTGGGTCATCCAATGTGTTTAAAATTTTGATTTTTAAGTAGTAATTTAGTAATAATTACAATTTATATAATTTCTCCACAAGCTTCATTTAATGTGAAAAGAGAGATGTTCTGACACTTGATATTGTTCTTTCAAAAAACTAATTATTACCTTCCTCCAATTGAAGTTGTAAACATTCACAGTTCCATCCCTGCAATATTTAGACAAGTCTTCCAGTTTTAATTACATTAGGCAACTTGTCACTATCTGCTGTTGTCATGTCCAAGCTCCATCTTGCTTCTGTTCTGTCTACAGCCACCCCAATTATTTGTTTGTTTGTTTGCTTATTTAAAATATTTCGTTATTAATATGTTTTATTCAACATTTTCATTTTAATATATACAAACAAAAGAAAGGATGAAGGGAGGAAAAACGGGATGTGGGTGGGTTGTGCGTATATAAACACACACACAACTACATCAAAAGTATAAGTTCCATTTATGCATACCTATTAAAGTATGCAGTTCAACTATCTGATTACGTGTCTGAGATGGTAAGTTGCATGATGGAAAGAATGCTGAGGTCCTCCTCAGTCCATTTAATAAAAGATGGTGGAAATTTGACCTTTCAGTGCCAGAGTATGTTGTCCCTTAGCAACTATGAGATGTATTTTTATAAACATCCGGAGAGCTTTGGCTATGGGGCAGTATAGAAATGTAATAAATAATAATAATAATAATAATAATAATAATAATAATAATAACAACAACAACAGAGCCCCCTTGAGCCATTTCCACTGGCCCTCTGCTAGCTTCCATACCACAAGGCTATTTTTTTTAAAAATGAATTTATATTCAATTTTTGTCTATATTTGTTTATAACAAAATGATGTAACATTCAATCACATCAAACGTAACACAATGATCAAACACAGGATACACACACAATCAACCTCAAACCAAATTACTTAGGAAACACAGTAGACCAATTGTAATTGTATATATTCAAAGTTAGAAGAAAATATTTCAAAATACTTCCCCCTGCCCCCAAAGCCTTATCCTAACAGGTCTTTCCAGCTTGTTCCATTAGTTGATGGAGGAGCAGTAATGTCCTTATTGCTATTAGCATAGTTAATAAATGACTCCAAAATTCCATAGAAATTATCAATGTATGACTCAGATCTATACTGCTTGACCCGTTTAGTTAGCTTTTTCATCAATGCCACAGACTGGAGTTTATTTCTCCGTATAGAAAAGGATGTTGATTGTTCTTTTTTTCATGAAATGCTATTATCATTCTAGACATGAAAGTAAGGAGTTCCTTGTGTGCAAGGTTAGACCAATACAGCTAATTGGGAGGAGAAGTCAATTTTAAGTTGAGTAATCTTTTCATTCTTTTTCAAGACATTTCTCCAGAACTGGTTTACCGAGGGGCAAAGGCACCACATATGAAAATAGGTGCCAATTTTCACATCCTCTCCAACATTTCAGGGATGGTGAGCTAACTGACATGACTTAATTTTACTGGGGTAAGGTACCATTGATACAGTAATTTAATAGTGTTCTCTTTCATTGTGGCAGAAACAGATTTAAATGGGGCACTAGTCTAAATCCTATTTTAGCTAGTCTTTTTCCCAAGCTGCTCTGACACCTTTAGAGAATCCACATTTAATATCACTTAGCGTATTGTATATTTTTGAAACCAGCCCTTTGGTGTCTAACTTTGTGCAATGATAGATTCAAAGTTAGTGAGTGGATGAACTACTGGTTCACCCAAGGCTTTGCTGTAAAGGAGGAAATCTGATAAATTTGAGACCAATTAGTGTTTCTGTCCTGAAGTGTATCTCTGAGTTGTTTACCGGATCGAGGGCAAATGTCCACAAATAAGTCTTTCAATTCATACCGTCCAGCCTGTTCCTAGCCCTGAAACCCCTCCAATTTATCGGGATTGAAAAGCAATGGATGATGAAGGAATGGAAGACTTGGGAGCAAGGAACCTGTGCCATCTTTTCCAAGTTTCCATAGCTACCTGCGGAAATGGGCTATCTATTGCCTTCAAATGTTTCAATTTGTCTTGTTTGAATGGTTACTCTGTTAGTTCTATTGATTCGTTATTTCTTGCCTCCAACCCAATCCATGTATTTTCGGGTTGGTCGATCAATATCTCAACTAACAGTTTGAGATGATGTGCATCATAATTTGACACCAATTCAGGAATGCCCAAACCACCTAATCTGGAGCATTTATAGAAAGTCTCTTCTGATATTTTTGTTCTTATGAATAAAATCCCTTATGTGTGATTCCCATCTGTTTAAATATTTCACAGAGAGAGAGAGAGAGAGAGAGAGAGAGGCAATGTCTGAAACAGATACAAAATTTAGTGTAGAATAGTCATCTATTCAGCAACAATTTTTTCTAACTATGAAAGTTTTAATTTTTCCCAGTTCTTGAAATAACCTAAAACTTGGGTATGTAAAAGTTAAAAGTTTAGTTTGATCACATTTTGTATTGACTTGCATTGATGTATTCCTAAATATTTTTATATTCTTGGCATTTGTTAGGATTCCAGTAATTCTCATGAGATCATCTCTAGTTCATAGATTCAGAGATAAGATGCTAGATTTAATTGATTGTCAGCTCCGACATGTTACCATATTCAGTAATGATTTTCAATATCTTCTATAAATTCCTTAATGGGTTCGAAAGGGTTAGGGACAACTCATCCGCATATAATTAGTAAGAATCTTTTCTCCCTTAATTTGGATTTTTTCAATTGAGTTATTATTTCTTATAAGATTGGCCAATGGTTCTATGGATAAAGCAAATAAGAGGCACAGCCCTGTTTGGTGCCTTGATGTATTGAGTTCAGTGATGGGTCCAGATCATTTGTTCTGACCAGTGCATAATTGGAGCAATAAAAATATTTCAAAGGGTTTGTAAATTTTAAGTCCAGCCTCATAACCTCTCCCAGTTCATGAATGAACCCCCACTCCAATTGTCTAAAGCTGTTGACACATCGAGGGAGACAATGGTGCAGGGCCTAGTTAGTCTTCTTTTGAAAACAATGAAAAATCACATATAATAGACTTCATATAGGATCAGAGATCTGTCTGCCCATAGGGCTATATTTTATGAGTTTGTGAAGAGGGTGTAAATCTCTTGCTCAAACTGTGAGCTAAAGTATTACTGGTGTGGCTAATCTCTGATATACATTTTCATTAATTTTAACACAAAGCAAGAACATACATTAAGGTTCTCTAGCTGGAAAAAAGAGGCAAGGAGTTGTTCGTTGAACAAAAAACTCACCAGCTTTTTAACTGAAATTCATTATTAAGCAATAGTTTAAAATTATTTATAGAATGAAATCCCAGATGTATTGAAAATACCATCATTTCATAAGTTGTCCGTGATCTCATTAGCTTTCCTAGCCAAAGGGCGGTGTTTCAGTGTCAAAGTACTATATGAAAAATGGTCAGGCGACCTGTTGACCTCGTGTAAATTTGCCTCTTTGAGAAGGTTTGGATATTATGATCATAGTTGCTAGGGCAGTTGTGTAAACTTAGCAACAGTTGATATGTTACTCTCAAAGGTAGAATCAGCTCATTGCAAAGTTTGTACCTATAACTGAGAAATATTTAAACAATAAGGCCACAATTCAGAATAAGCACAAGGTTTTTAATTCCTCGCCTACCTTGTCCCTGAACAGCAAAGCTCTTAAAACTCAAGAGAGTCTCAATAGGAATTTGCAATGGACCTTTGGTGGGTGTTAGGAGTGGGGGGGGAACTCCATTTAAGTCATGAAGTTCCAGTGCCATGTGCAAGCCATTCAGAGCACCTAAAACACCTCTGTGATTTGTGGCCTATATAGTTTTATTCAATAAACCAAAACACTTTTATTTTAACATGATGTGTTAAGGGTTTTCCATGTTCACGCAAGCGCCAAAATGCCAAGAAATTACGTTATTTTAGCAAGATGCTTATGGTATGTTATTCTGTGCTGTGGTTTGTTCCATCTTCACCACTGCCTTGGAGCTGGATGGCTCTCAGTGGCAGAGTGACGGATCTAAGTCCCAGATTTGTCTGTTCCCTAGAATAGACACATGGAGTCTATGCCACTGAAGCTACCATTCCTCATTACCAGTGCTCAACTGACAAACAATTCCATCCACAGAGAATGATAGAGTTGGAAGAAGCCTTGAAGGTCAACCCCCTGCTCAGTACTCCTATGGTACATTTCCCACACAGGCGTTTCATTAGTTTTGTAATCCTGAAACAGAATGCAGAATGAGTGCAGAATGAGCAAAAGAGTGGAGAGAGGGGGATAGGAAGAGTGCCTTACTTTTATGTGCTTTTTGAGTTTATGACACAGGAAGGATTCAGACGTTGGTTTTCATAAGTTACTGAACTGCAAAGTATAGCTACATGTAAATTTAGTCAAACGGAAGCCATAGGTAAGAACTGAGGTTAGGATGTTTTTAGGATGTTTTAGGATTTTTTATGCAGTTTTAATAATATGTGTCATGTTTTAATCAGTTTTATGTATTTTATCATGTTGTTGTTCCCCACCTCGATCCAGACGGAGAGGCGGGTAAGAAATAAATTATTATTATTATTATTATTATTATTATTATTATTATTATTATTATTATTAAAGCAGAGCAGCTTTCCATAATATTTTAGTGTTAGATTGTGTCATTGGCCAGTTAGCAAATGCCCTTGCCATTTCGTTCAGACAACATGCTAAGCCACGGTTAGGCTGATCACTCTTTTGCAGCAAATGGTTAGTGAGCGTGTTTAAACGATGGTTCACATGGCACACTAAGCCATAATGTTTAGCTCAAAATGCTTAACCACCGTGGCTTAGCATGTTGTTTTTAAGTAATTTTGTAATGCGATGTATATAAAAGATTCTGAATGATCGCTCATACTTTATTTCTCTTCCTAAACTCTCATTGTATCCAATGCAGGGTGGCCGGAACATGGAAGCAATACCAGGCGCTGTTCTCCAGCCAACCTGCATTTTCCCTAGACTGGCAATTTTGGGGAGGGGGAGGGAAGGAGAGGCTGGGACATGTCTCCTCCCCTCCGTGCCCCCAGGACTGCCCCCATTTTTGCTGTCTCCTTGCTCTGCTTCCAAGTGCAGAGATATAGTGGCTGAATTCGGACGACACAATAAGCAACTGGGGGTGGGGGGAAACAATCAACTATTCTGTCGTCCGAATGTCGCCTTAGTCAACTCAGCGCTGATCCTGATCCTAATCCACACCACAGTTGATTATTTATTACCATGTTGTGTGGGGAGTATCCCCTAGATGAACAACTGTAATTATTACCCCACCACTGACTATCGTGTTGTCCGAATTCAGCCAGCCAGTATGGCAAGAACCGCTCCAGCTATGAGGCCGCAGAGAGGGGGCAGGAAGAGTGGTTTCTGGGCTCCAAAGCCGAAACCCTGGTTTGTTTGTTTATTACATTTATATACCGCCCAATAGCTGAAGCTCTCTGTGCGATTCACAAAAATTAAAACCATCAATGAAACAGTATTAAAACACGATATAAAAATATAGTATAAAAACACAACCAAGGTAAAAATCCATGCAGCAATGCAGATTTAAAGTACAATTTTAAAATACAGATTTAAAACATCAGAGTTAAAAGACTATGATAATAAACTGTTAAAATATTGTGAAAATGGGAAGGTCTTCACCTGGTGTAAAAAGGAGTGTAATGTAGTGCCAGACGAACCTTTTCAAGGAGCTCATTCCACAGTTGGGGTGCCACAGCAGAGAAGGCCCTCCTCCTAGTAGCCACCTGCCTCACTTCCTTTGGCAGGGGCTCACAGAGAAGGACCCCTGAAGATGATCTTAGGTTCGGGCAGGCACATATGGGAGGAGGTGTTCCTTCAGATAACCTGGCCCTGACATCAGATTCCAGAAAGTGAAAAATCCTATGACTCCCAGACACTGCCTAGGGGACATAGGCTTGCACCCATAGCTACATTTAAAAATTTAACCCAATGTTTGGGGGCTCAGAACCTTGCAAGGAAGGTGTACTCTCTGATCTGAAAATGTATTTCACAAAGTGTTCTGGTGACTCACTTAGGAGGAAATTCTCTATGCATGTCCTGCTTTGTTTAGTTAATTAAGCTTAGAGGATAACTCCACCATTCATGCTTCCTTCAAGTGTGGAGAGGTATTTTACTGAATAAAGACCTCTTTGTTGTCTCACATCTCAGTGAGAGGGCGTGGAATCACAACAGCGTGCCTATCAACTAAATGGACGATTTCGCACCATGCCTGACTGGCTTTTACTGGGCTCCTTCCTCAGGGACTCCTCATGCCTCAACTTCTGATAAGTCACTAGTGTGGTGGACCACCTCCCACATCCTCTCAACTCCACCTGCTTAACCCTGCAGCAGACTCTGGGATCTGTAAATTCTGATGTGTCCCCCCCCCCCCCCGACAAAGATTGAGTTCTTAGGCGTGGGAGGGCAATTTGATCTCTGAACCTGGGCCTCATGTTCGGTAAGCTCCTCCCTAATATCTGGTGAGTCTTGGAGAATTTCCTTCCTTGCTCCCTATCTTGGTTGGGCTTCTTGTAGTTCAGGCTCCAAGACTACTTCAGAATCTAAGACCAAACAAGGAAGCCCACGCCTTATCCTGACACCTATATAGCTAAGGACCAAACCAGGAAGCCCACGCTTTATCCTGAAACATATATAGCCAAGGACCCAGCTAATTGAAAGCTTGTCTGTTGCCATGCCAACATGGTCATGTGTTGAGGTCGTATTTGGAAGCTCTCTTCCAAGTGCCCCAACTATCTGAGTGCAGGATGCATTCAGAGAAAGTGTTTGGTTGGTTTTTAACTTGTGTTGTCCCATATGATGAATCCCTACCTCAAGGAAGCCCACTTGGCAGCAAAATTATTATCTTTGTGGTATCAAGCACTTTTTTGCTCCCATGCTTTACAATGTGTTTTAATGGTGTTTTTAACATGCTGATTATTATTATTTTATCTTGTCTTTATAAACCACTCTGGACTGTTTGCTCAAGTTCAGTACAAATAAACCTGTAGAATTAATGAATGGATATCTTCACCAAGAATAAGGAAATTTCTTTTCCTAAAGAGCTCTCTGACATTTATTATTCATATTAGTACAAATATGCCTGAAAGTCATGATGGGTCGTGTGTTTGTGTGGAAGGTATGAAAACTTCAAGAACCCCTGGGCCTTTTGCCCTCAGACATATTTGATCACCACCGTTCCATAGGACCTGTGTTGATGAGGGTTGAGCAGCCCATTGCCTGGGACTGAGAGGGCCTTAACATCAGTCATTTAGTTACGTGGATGGACTTGCAGACACAGTGGAGATGGGGGCTAGCTTTAGCCTAACTGACACCAGCCATTCAGAATTATGCATAGCCCCATCCTGAATTCTATTTCTGGTCACTCTGCAATGCAGAGGTGGGGAACTTGTGGTCCTCCTGATGATGACAATCTCATCAGCCCTAGCCTACATATCCAATGGAGGAGGTTGATGAGTTCAACAACACCTGTAGGGCCAGGCATTCCCACCACTGGTGCAGTGTGGCAAACCTTGGGAACTGAAGGGTTGCTGTAATCAGACCTTACGTTTGTGCTCCTGCCTTCCTCTTCTACTTTGCTTCTGTGTTGGGCATTGCCCTCTGCCATATCATCAACAGAGCTGACAATACCACTCTCTCGTGGTTGTTGACTGTCTTGTGTGTTTGAATGCATCATCTCGATTATTGGCAAGGAGCTATGTAGGGCATCATATCATTAGCCTTGGAAGAAGCAAAGTGATACTTGAGATGCAAAAGGGGGTAATGTATATGAAAGGTAAACCTAAAACATTTGGACTATTGGAATGTGCTTTCCCTCCCCCCCCCCCCCAATCATATTAAATGTGTTTCCATGCTCACTATTTTTCCATGCACTTTTAGTTATATTTGGGACTTGGTCATACACTGAGATATACAAACAATGGATGTGTTTCTTCATCTGTCACAACACTGCCTATAAGCAGATCTCTCTATCTGTCCACCCTGATGGTATGCAAAGAGAGATGTTAATCCTTTCCTTGTTTCTAAATTGTGTCTGTTATGAAACCTCCCTGTGTCTAACATGAACTATATTCCTCAAGAGGAAATGTATTCTTGTAAGGATTTCCTTAGTCCACTGAGAGAGACTCTTTGTGGCATTAGGGACCAAGATGTAGGCCGAATAGAAATGCACCAAACTGATTTAATAGAAAAAGGTAATTCCTATTCAAACTGTATGGTCCCTTATTCATTTCCTCGGATTATCATCAAATTTATGTCACCAGCAAAAGGAGCTTTATTGAGTTTCACAGATATATTCCTTTTGCTTTCATTGTCATTAGTTGGCACAGTGACATTTTCATATGTGTCTCAGCTAATGCCTCAAAATTACTCCATCTACAAATGTAACAATTGAACAGATAATTTTAATAAGATTCAGCTTGACTTCAGGCTGCACTCCTTCCTTTTCTTTATAGAATGCAAATTGTAACCTGTTTTTAAAGCCGTGCAATGCAGTGAACTTTAATGGGATTTGACAACATCATATTAAGCACAACAACTACGCATAATGTACCGAAAAATTGGACGTGAAATTGGAAACATAGCTGAGAACAAAGTAAATTTACATGGTTTGGTAGTTTGAATGTCTGATATCATATTCTCTCATGCAAGCTCCATAAAAAGCAAGGGATTTAACAATGGATATCAGCGGAAAGTGCTTTTAAAGTTAAAGCTGATGGATGGCTTGTCAAAAAAAATAATTGCATTGGTTGGAAAGTCGGGATGCGTGCTGAGGGGGAGAGAACAGGATATACAGAGAGGGTGATGGGAAGTGACAGTGGTCTGTCAAGAAGCAGTGGCTGCCCAGAGAAGTGTGAAGCCAGAGCTATAAGGTGGCAGAGTAGAACAGGCTGTCAGAGCGGGAAAGTGGCTTTAATACCCTGAAAAGCAAAGGAATCCGCCTGTCAGCCTTGCTCAGCCGTGCTGAAAGAGGAAAGGAACATGGCATAAAGTTAGAGACATTAAACGGGGGGGGGGGGGGAGACGGGGAGATACCACAGAAAGCAAAAAGGGAAAGGAAAGCTGATGGTTTTATTTGTATAGACAAATGATGCATTTGTGGTTGAGGAACTCACTTTTGGTCAAATCTGAGTGTTTTGCACTGGTGAAATGATGATGGTAATGTGGGCCCCGGAACAAGGAATGTCTGCAAAAATGAAAGAGTTCATTAGAGATCTGTAGAAAATGGGAAAATGCTCCTGCTTGTGTGTCTCTTTCTGGCACATTTCAGCATACCACTCTCTGCCTGTGACCTTCCATTTACTTCCATTGCATGCAGCGGTACTGTGAATTGCAGCTATGGGCATAGTACGAGAGCAATTTAGTGCGCTATTATTGTGTGTTTTTCTGCTGTGAAACAGATTTTTCATGTTAACCAAAACCCTTAGCATTTCTGGAGTTGTTTTTCTGTGGCTAGATCAGCTCTTAGCCTACAATAATTAATAAATGTTATTGGGGGGAAAGGAAATTTGATGTGATGTTCAGGCAAGCTACATTTTCTTCTTAGCCCTGACTGCTGCCACTCTCACTCTTTCTCCAGTTTATGGTGGTGGCATGGTAATTAATAACAGTTGGTTATTCTCCCCCTGCCCTGTTTGAAGTACCAGCAAATGCTCTGTGTTCACGATGTGTACAAATTAATGCATGTAGTGGGAAGGTTGTTCAAGGTCCCCGTTATCCAGGATCCCTATGCATGATCCATTTTTGTGGGGTACAGGTCATGGAAAGGGAGTCTATTTTGACTACTTTAGAGGCACTGTTGCAGGGCAGTATATAAATCTTTTGAATGAATGACTGAATGAATGACTGAATGAATAAGCCTCTTTGTAAGTAAGACCTTGAGCAGATCTGGGGCATTGAGTGTGAATCTCCCGATCCCATATATAACTTTTAATCTGAATTAAACAGATACCCAATAGTGTGGTTTAAAAGAGAGAAATAATCATTTTCATAAACTATAGGTGGTATTTGTAAGATATATTGTCATGCTGTGTACATTTTCTGTAATGGATAATAAGAACAAATTGGAAATGGGAACAAATTGTGTAAAGTTTTCAACACATCTATTTACATTTGGAAGTTCTAAATATGCAAGTTTAAAGCCTAGATGTACAGACATACAATTTATCTTCATGGACAATGTGGACTGCATCCTAAGGATATCTGGAATGAAGCCTGATCTAACGCATCGGAATGTCTTTGGGATTCCTGCATGGTGATATCAGTGGATGCTAAACACAGGCAACAGTTGCTTCTGTTGAAGCTGTACACCTGGCAGGATTATATTTTTAGTTAACAGAACAGGAGCTTTGCTGGATCAGACCAAAGGTCCATCTGTTCCCAGCAGTAGCCAACCAGATGTCTTGGGAAGCTCACAAGCAGGCTCAGAAGACAACACCCACCTTTTGCCTCCCAACAACTGCATTCAAAGGTTTATTGTCTTTGAAATTGTATGTTCTATTTAGCTATCATGGCCAATCATTGTCGAAAACTCTTCTTTGTGTTTAGGGCATTTTTCCTCAACCCATTTTCTGGATACTTTGATCTTCCAGGTTTGGAGGAAACTAAGGCCTCATATTCTATTCTTACAAGGGGGCCAAAGGGTCTATTCAATTAAAAATTGAGACCAAATGAAAGCTGAACTGATAGTAATGTTATATTGCAGAGTTATAGAAATGTTCAGGTCAGTGCATATAATGACTGTGCATTAGTCTTCTCAACCCAAGATTTGAAAGAGTGTAATTTTTATACCTGGGTCAAATTCACAGTTCTATATCCCCCGTAGATGTCTCACCCTACTAAAGAAGAAGATATACGTAATAGGTATATGCTTAAAGTATAAAGTAGGAGTTAAATCTCAACTTGACATCTGTTGGGAGTGATTAGTAGAATTGTCACCTCTCGTATATACCTACCTGGACACAAAGAGTGCCCTCAGCAGCCCTTCTCCAGGAGTCCCCACCAAAGGAAGTGAAGTGGGTGGCTACTTAGAATAGGGCCTTTTCTGTTGTAACACCCCAGTTGTAGAATGAGCTTCCCAGAGAGGCTCGCGTGGCGCCTACTGGCACCGTTTTAAAGCTGTTATTGTATTTTAAATCTTTTATATTTTATACTGTAGTTTTAAACTTCCATATTGTATCTTATGTCATATTTTATGGTATTAATTGTTGTGGACAGCCCACAGAGCTTCGGCTGTTGGGCAGTATAGAAATGTAATAAATAAAGAAAGAATGCTCATGGAATAGTATTTAATCCTGTCCCCACAATATACCCTGTAAAAATTTTGAGGTCCAGAGATTTTCTCTGCTGTTATGCGATCTTGAAGTATTTTATTAACATAATAATTTGGGTAGACATTCTGATTCTTGTGCAAAACATTTTTAGGCGCTATTTTCAAAATGGGGGACAATTTTCTTTAGGTCACTAGTTTTCGTCCACCACAGAAATTATAGGTTTTTGGGGTCAAGGAGTTCAAAGAATATGTTATTTTAATTTTCAGAGTACTCCTTCCACTATTTTCCAAGATGGCACTGAAATATTGTCTCATTTTCTGATTTACTTGACAAATCAACATACAAATGTGATTTTGGCTTTAAACTATAGGTTTTTTGGGTCAAGGAGGTTAACAATGGCATTAATTATGATGGAAAGGCTGTCCTTCCACCATTTTTAAAAATGGTGCCCAAACACTTACCTCTACAATAGGCCATTTAATGAAAATGTGTAGCTTATATGGTCATTTTTTCATGGTGTATACTAAAATATTATGGTTTATTACATCATTAAATTAAAAAAGGAATGAAATTTGAATATATTTTAAGTACTAGACAGCTACTACTATTGGTTCACATTTTTATCTTTTTTCAGTATGATCATTCAGATGACACTTCCAACTCTGTGGTTAAGGTGGCTTCTGAACAGGCCCATTATGGCTTAGTGTGTCGTGTAAACCATTCCTAACCATGGGGCTACATAATCATGGTTTAAACTTGCTCACTAACCATTCACTGCAAAAGGGTTTGGAGGCCTAACCATGGCTCAGCACATCATCTAAACAGGCCCAATATCAGCAACAGGCATAGAGAAATGGAGCTGCAAACTTGTTTCAGACTTGCCATGCCGGAAGGTGAAAAATTACTACAGTCCAGTCATTTGACCTAGTCTTCCAGAGGCCTTCATTGTCTCAGATGATATGGATATCATGTCTTCTGATGATGTTGTTGCAAAAGCATCTACGAATGATTTTTTCATAACACTTTTTAGGTGTGGTCTGTCAAATGAAGAAAAAAAGAAAGTTCCTACATGGTGTGGAATTTGTGCCATAATCTCCAAGGATACAGTTCCATTGTCAAGAGTTGGTTTCTTGCCAGTTATACCACACCCACTTACTGACTATGCAACTGTGAATACAGCTCTAAAAACATTCAAAATGTTTGTGTCCAACTAAGACCAGCCTGTCCTTCCAGTTTTCTGTGATGAAGGGTTTTTTTTCATATTGTAACAGACATTTTTTTTGTCTAGTCCAGAAGAATTCACTGATCTTATCCCATGATGGGCATGTTCCATATGACAAAAGTAGCATTAAGGTGTGCAGGAAAATATATCTGTGGAAGTGGCATGGATGATGCCCTTCTTGAAGCAGAATTTTTGGCAGTAAAACAATAATAATAATAATAATAATAATTTATTTATAGCCCGCCTCTCCTTTCAGATCGAGGCGGGGAACAGCAACAATATAAAACACAAAAATCACAACAGTTAAAATCTTAAAAGCAAGAGAAAAATACAACATTAAAAACATCTTAAAATTCATCTGGATAGGCCTGTCGGAAGAGGACAGTCTTCATGACTCTCTTGAATTCATGAAGACTGTCAATTTGTCTAACCTCCTCCGACAGACCATTCCATAGTCTGGGAGCGATGGAAGAGTTCCATTCAGTACAGACTGAATGGAACTCATTATATGTTTGGTCTTTCCTAGGTATGATAATAATATCAGAGGCAATTCAAACGCAGTGGTGCAAATCAGTGTTTGTGGAAGTCATTCAAAGTGCAGGATGTACTTGACCTAAGAGACCAAAATAAAATAAAAGCTCACAAAATGTTTGATGCACTAAGTGGGAACGTTGAATATCTGAGAACGAAGTTTGAAGCTTTTGTTAAAGAGTGTGGAGAGAAATCTGAACTGTGTAAGAACTGGGAAGTCTTCCTCAAGATAGTTTCCCTAGTAAAAAACTTGATAGTTGATGATTGTGATGGTAACTGGAATCTGCATATTGAAACTGTGCAGTCTTTGCTTCCCAGTTTTCATGAATTTGACTGCATCAATTACGGTATGGCAGTTGGTACCTGGAGAGAGTAAAGAAACTGAAGCATGAGAACCCCTTTACCAAAAAATTCATTGAAGGACATTTTGTTGTGAAGGATAAAGAGGGGAGATTAAGTGCTGCAGTACCTGATATGAAGTTGGAGCAAACCATTCAAAGATCCCAGAAAAGTTCAAAACGCATCGTCGGTGAAACGCGAAGAAGTAATTGGGTTGCTGAGTGGCAGCTAGTGTACCACGAGGTGTTGATGATAGGCAATTTGTTTTGAGAGCTTACCCATTCTGATTTAGTCGATTGATATGTTACCATACCCTATCATGATCTTCTGGGGAAAAAGGTGAGCAATTTGATGAAAATGTTGCACGACTCCTAGATTTCATTAAACAGCATGGAAATCCATATGAATGATGAGTTGGAACCTGCAGTTTAGTTCACAAGAGAAGGGACTAATGTTCTTGAACAACTAAAGAATACATTGGAAGAGGCTGACCTTAGAATTGTTCCACATGTAAACTAGGCAGTTCACAGTGGTACAGAGAGAGTTGTGCTTTTGAATGATACTGATGTTGTCTTGCTTCTTTGATTTATGTCCAGTTGGGTTTCCAAAGGTATATCTCAGTTATGGGTATGTTTTGGAACGGAAGAATCATCGCTCCATTCCAATTCATGAACTCTTCAAAAAGTGAGGTCAACAGATGTCAAGAGTGGTCATAAAGGCTCATATGCTAACAGGAGATGATGCAATGAGCAAAATTGGGATGAAGGTTAGAGCTCTAAGTATCAAACAAACAAAATACTTTACCAAATATGGGGAAACACCTGATAACTGCCATTTTGAGGAAGTGGAGAAGTACCTTGTATACATCTGGAAACTTCACTCAAAATGTGACACTTTTGACAGTCTGAGTTTTAGTGAGTATAAAAGATCTGTACCAATCAGTGAGCTTTCTCCTACATCATGCTTTATAAGAGGGCATATCACAAGAGCATTTTACCTGGTAAGAAGATATATGTGCCTCTTAGAGAGTGTTCATCCAAAATTAGACACGTGATTGTGGTTAGGAAAATTATAATGATGTCCTACAACCAAAAAAGTCCTTGAACTTCCTGCCAAGTGATCTTTTGTGTGTATGTAACTGTAAGGTTTGTGGTATAATGAGATGTCCATGTCAAAACACAGTGGTCAAATGCACAAATTTTTGTAAATGTTTGGAAAATAACTGCAAAACTCTTACGTTAAACTGCTTTAATATTTCTGTATTTTTTACATTTTAGTAAGTCTTTATATACCATGGGCCTGTTTAGAAGACACCTTAAACCCTGCTGGTTAAGGCTTTTGGTTAAGCAGCAGGGTTTAAGATGTCTTGTGCGATGTGTTTTGCTAAACCCTGCTCGCTCAATAACCACAGTCAGACCGTCTCCAGCAGGGTTAGCGGCTCTATCCATGGCTTAAAGTGTTGTGTGTGACAGCACAGCTTGTGGTTAGTGCCAACCCCAGAGAACCACAGTTTCGCTAACCACAGGGTCTGAAGAGTCATCTGAACAGGCCCATTGTTTAGTTCAAAATGCTTAACCATCATGGTTTAACGTGTTGTCTGAACAGGGCCATTGTTGGCTTGCCAGGCCCTACTCCATCACAGCAATTCTGAAAGAGCATAAGAGCTGTACCATGAGAACTATGTGTCCCTGATAATGAAGTGTTATCCTGGAAATCAAAATTATCAAGAGAACACTAGCTAGTTCCAGCCTTTTCAGTCATAGTTTCATATTTTTCATTTCACCAAACCTGAAAAGAGAAGAACCCATTATGTATGATTGCATATATCAATAAATATTTGGATGCCATTTTTAAAAATGGTGGAGGACAGACTTTCCATCATAATTAATGCCATTGTTGACCTCCTTGACCCAAAAAACCTATATTTTAAAGCCAAAATCACATTTGTATGTTGATTTGTTAAGTAAATAAGAAAATGAGACAACATTTCAGCGCCATCTTGGAAAATGGTGGAAGGAGTACTCTGAAAATTAAAATAACATATTCTTTGAACTCCTTGAGCCTGAAAACCTATCATTTGATACCGATCACAAGAGTAACTTCTGTGGTTGATGAAAACTAGCGACCTAAAGAAAATTGTCCCCCATTTTGAAAATAGCGCCTAAAAATGTTTTGCACAAGAATCAGATTGTCTACCCAAATTATTATGTTAATAAAATACTTCAAGATCGCATATCAGCAAAGAAAATCTCTGGACCTCAAAATTTTTACGGGGGTATATTGTGGGGACTAGATTAATTGGTGCCGAATTTCAAATTCTCGTTGTTCAGATGGCCCTTGCTCCTGCAGCTGCCCTGGCTGACTGATTTTCTCCTCCCTGCCAGCATTGGTGGCTAAATGTGCTTTACTGTGTTGGGCTGCAGATACAGAGCCAATGAGAAGCTTCACAATGATGATACAGTCTGTCAATCTCTTAGGATTGTGCTCTTAGGAGGAATTGAACCTCGACAGACAGAGGGCCAGACAAACCTGGTGCCTCTCTTGCTACTCCCACTGGCTCTATTCTACTCAGTAGCTTGTTGTGACTAATTTACATGATACTTTGCAGATAAAATCAACTGTATCCATGCCATCTTTGATCGTTTTAAAAAATTATTAATATTTGATTAGGTTTTCTCTTTTATACCAGCTTTAAGATCACTCCACTGGCTGCCAATTAGTTTCTGGGCAAAGTACAAAGTGTTGGTTATTACCTTTAAAGTCCTACATGGTTTGGGTCCAGGTTATCTGTGGGATCACCTTCTCCCATACAATCCACCCCACACACTCAGGTCCTCTGGGAAGAATTTGCTACAGTCGGCCAAAACCAGGCTGGCAACTGTTACCCAGACAACCTTCTGCCGCTCCCAGACTGTGGAATGGCCTGCTGGAGGAGATTCGTCAACAATAGTCCTTTTGACTTTAAGAAAGCCATAAAAACCAATCTCTTCCGGCAGGCCTACCCAGTCTAATTTTAAAAGTTTTATCTGTATTTTAATAATGTATTAATTTTATATGTTTTAATCAGTTTTATGTATTTCATGTCATTTGTATCAATGTTGTTCCCCGCCTCGATCCTGAGGGAGAGGCGGGTAATAAATAAATTATTACTATTATTATTATTATTATTATTATTATTATTCAATACAAATAAAGTAGGAGGAGGGTGTTAGGACTAAATTGGAACACATTCAAAGACATATAGAAGTTCTCATTGATACTCAAGCTTAGATATCAGTGTATGATGATCAAATATCCAAATATGAGTCTGGAGACAGCTGTGTCTAGTAATCTACAAGTTTAAATTTAGAAAGGGCAGTAAAGTCCTCTGGGCAGGAGGGTGCTATTGCACTCTCATCCTGCTTGTGGGCTTCACATTGGGGCAGCTGGTTGGCCAATATGTGAACAGAATTCTGGACTAGACGGACTCCTGGTCTGATCCAGCATAGCTGTTCTCATGTTATCGATAATGTGGACTTGGACTTCCCATTTTAAAGTATAAGTCATTTTGCTATCACAAGCACTGGGTTCCAAAATTGATACAGGTCCAGTGGGTGTAGCTTTGGCTCTGGCTTGTCCAGTTATAATGGATACTTTTCAATTTTTACAGCCCAAGGATGTGGACTGGATCCTTGGAGAAGTGAGACCTACCACTTGTGTGCTGCCCTCTTGCCCTTCTTGTCTTATAAAAGCTGCCAGGGGGGACTGATTGAGTGGGTAATGGTAGTGGGTAATGCTTCTTTACTGCCAGTTGTGATTCTATCTTGCCTAAAAAAGGTGGTGGTAAGACCTTCATTTTAAAAAAACGAATAGTCCATTTTTGGGCAAAGTACTCAACTCCAAAGATTTCTTAATCACACTGATTATCTAGAACCTTTTCAATCTGGTTTCAGCACTGATTGTAGAAGAGAGGCTGCTTTGATTGCCTTGGTGGTTGATCTATATCGGGAACTGGGCACAAGTAGTGTGTTGGTTCTGCTTCATCACTTGGTGGCTTTCAACATTATCAACCATGGTATCCTTCTGAGGCATTTGTCTCAGATGGTATTGGAAGGCACTGTTCTAAAGTCGCTCTGGTCCAAGAGAGGTCATTTGAAGAGGTAGTGCTAGGGGATTGTTGTTCAATGCCTTGCCGTTGAGCTGTGGTGTGCCTTGGGATTTCATTCCATCTTGTTCCCCATGTTATTTAACATATATATGAAATTCCTGGGAAAGGTTGTCTAGAGTTATAGTTTTTGATGTCACCAGTATGCTTATGATGCCCATCTCCTTTCCATCCAAATCCAAGGAAACTGTGGTACTGTAGCTTAATCCAGACAAGACAGATGTGTTTCTTGTTAGTCGAAAGGTTGAACTTTTCTTGAAGACTCAGGCTCACAGTTTGGCTATGCTCCTGGATTCATTCCTAACCTGGATGCCCAACCTTTATTTATGCATTTCATTAATGCATTTCTACACCACTCTTCGCCACTTCATTCCCCCAGCAACCCCCATACAGATAACTTTTTCCCTGATGATACTAGGGCCATGTCTACACCATCCATTTATCCTGGGGTCAGCTCGAGGTTGTTCCTGTGCATCCATATGATGCACAGGGGATCCTGGGGTCAACTGGGTTCAACCTCTCACTTTTCCTTGGATAAAATGGACAGCACTTCTACTGTTTTTTCCTGTGGTCCCGGGACAACCCTGAGGACTGCAGGCAGTGTGGCGCAGGCTCCCGGTTCTCCCCGCAAATAGTGGGGTTTTGCAAAGAGGCACAGAACTTGGGGGGGGGCTCCGTGCCCATGGGGGGGGCAACAGTTTCGCCATCCCCAGGATGGCTGCTGGCACTTTTCAGTGCCAAGTTTTGGGTTTGTTTATTTTTGTACTTACATTTTGCACAGGATTGGGGCTGCGCAAAATGACTTCAGGGATGTCACGTTGGTGTGTTCATGCTGGGGGATGATCCCAGAAGCAGGGAAGCCCAGGATCCTCCCCACCCCATCCCAGATATCCAGTAGGTGTAAATGAGCCCTAGGAGTGAGGAAAAGAGTTATCTGTATCAAGATTGATCGTGTGTGTGTGTGTATGTGTGTGTGTGTTTGTGCGCAGCCCCTGACCCCCAAGCTAGCATACATGTAGCCCTCAAGGCCCAAACATTTGTGCTTCCCTGAATTAGATTGTACCAACTTTCCACTTTGGTGTATTCAGTTTCACCATTGTAATCCAATATGTAATAATTATCTAGATGCTCACCAAATGGTGGGAATGTTGGAATATGCAGCACGGTCAACCTAGCTGTTTACATCTCAGAACTTCAAACGTTCAAATAGAAGAGAGGGTGCAGAAGTCGCTGCTCAAAGACATTCTTATATGAATTGTTGAGCAGCTCACTACAATTTCTTTGGCACTTCTAGCAAAATGTAGCCAAATCATAGGTGTGCGCAAGGGGTGTGCCAGGTGTGCCCAGGCACACCCTAAGGTCTCAAGCAATAAGTGCCAAATTGAGGGAGCCATTGAGTAGGGATGCAGAGGGGGATCCAGATGCAGTGGGAACAGTCTTCTGGCTGCTCTCTGGCTGCTCCGCTGCCACTGTCCTCGGCAGTAGGAGTAAAAAGGAATCATTCTTCTGGGAGCCACACTTCAAAGAGGCCAGGAGGAGGGCCCCTGAAGACTAATATCACCTCGTAAGCCCCTTCTCCGGCCAGTATCACCTCATTTCCCCCCCCTCACCTGTAACAGCCCTCCTGTGGTCAGGCAAGCTGAACACAGAGTAGGACATTAGTGTTTACACTGTTTAATAAATAATGAATAAAAAGAATGCCCTTTATGATGGAGTATTCAATAAATTTTTTTTTTAAATTCCCTGGGTGCACACCCTCATGAAATGTGCTGCGCGTGCCTAGGAGCCAAATTGCTAATTTTGTTTTGCAATGTTACTTTTGAAAGTATGGTGTACATTGATCATACAGTTACAAACAACATCAACCAGAACAGTGACGGGCTTACTGTGAGCACAATGGGAGCCTCGTGGTTCCGAAAGCTATCGCAAATGAGCAGAAACCCTTGTTTTCAGAAGGATGCAGATCAGCGGAGTTTGCAGAAAGGAGCAGTGCTGACTAGTCATGGAAACGAGCATTTCTGCTCTTTTCTGGGATTTCTTTGGGAAAGATTAGTTCCTATTGTGCTAGCGGTGGGTCCCACAAGCACAAGGGAACCAGCTGAGCCGAAGAAGCAGTATTGGAATACTGCCCACTGTCATTCATTAAGCATTGAGTACGAGCATAGATGGTCTTGAGATGGGAGAGGGAGTACAGTAGCTAGGTGTACCAATTCAAGCAACATTTTGACAAAGCCACCACTTCAGGGTAATGTTTTGGAGTATTAATACCTTGCATAGAAAGAGGTTTTATTACACTGAAAAACTTGGATATCTTACGTCTTCTTGAAAAGGTTATAAGGTTCATTATTCCTTTATCAGTGAAGGTTGTGTGTTTCTAAATGAGATACTTTTTCTGTGTGTGTTACATAACAAAATCTTAAATGTTACGAGTCTTTTAGAGGTTGTAGTGTATTTTTTTTTCTATAATGAGCCTACCGCCTTCCATTGCACTTTTACAAACAGAGACTCTCCCTTCCCTGTGAACTCAGTGTTCTTTTCAGGCAAATGAGACCTAAAGCTGGAAGGGCACTGAAAAATGTAAAAGTGCCCAAGATAGATGGCAAAAAGCACCATGCATAAATAAATTACGGGGGGGGGGGGGGGGGCAGATGAACAATGATTGTGCGGTTGAAGACCTGGCTGAATACGTGTGTCAGGTGCTGATTGGAAGAATGATAAATGGAGTGACCTAACAAAGGATTGACTTCTCCAAAAGACAGGCCCTTTTAATGGATGGAAAGGGAGGAAGCCTCATTTAGAAGGGAAAGGCTGTTTGCTGTGCAGATATGACAAAGGGGAAGTCGACAACCATTGATTTACGTTCGGGAATGACAGTTGAAAAATTCAACAATAATCATGACAAATGAGAAGCAATGCAGTCAGAAGGGGGAAAAAATGCCAATACGTTAAACCTGAGAAGAAATGCCAAGGTCACAGGGAAAGGTTCCCAAACTTCTGCTTTTGACAATCCTAATGGAAATATTGGAAAAGATGGGGTGCAGGTTAAAAGGTATGGCTTGGAGTGAAGGATTGTAAGGGGCCTGAATTAGCGCTGGCTCTTTTGAAAGCTTCTAAGGAACGCTTTCCTCCTTTCTTGTGGAAATGTTAAAATAAAATAATAGGTGTAGTCTAGCCCAATAGAAATGAATCTACCCCAGCTGATACGTTCTAAAGCTGCCTTTTAAAAAGAAATATAAAGACATCGGAAATGAGATTGCAAGTTTGTTATTGTGTTAGAAAATCAGTGTACTCATTTGGAAATTCTCCAGTATTTTAACACACGTCTGTGCTTATGTATGCAGTACTTGAGCAAGCTGTTATAAATAATTAGAGAAACGTCACATTTCACTGACATTTCTGTATTTGTAATAAGCATATTCCAGCAATGTTTGTAAAATAACCGTCCTTTATAAAAGAAATGAATAAGTCTCTTTTTCTCCACCGTGAAGCATATTAAATGGCACAAAAATCTTTATTAAGCAATTTTAAAATAAGATGTGCAGGGGGGAAATATTTCATATGGCCTTGGTTTGTCTTCTGTGGCCACTGGAGTAATGATCTGTGCAAGTCTGTGCTTACATGAGGAATGGCAGAAACAGAAGGAGAAATAAGAACATAGTCCAAATCCCACAAAACTAAGGAGAGAAAGAAATGATTAACAGTTGGCAGTTATATGATGGTATTAACCTTTTCCCTTCTCCTTCTTCAACAGTTGCATACTAGTCATTTGGATGATGGCACTGGAATGCATCATAAGCACACTTACTCTGTCATGGCATGTGATTAAAAAAAGAAAAAGAAAATAGTAGAGTCTTAATCTTCCATAGCCACTACATTTTAGAAATGTTTTTATCTCATCCTCCAAGTTGCTCAGAGTACCATGATTGGGATATCTTACTTTATCCTCACAGTAGCTGGTTAGAATAGGTTAGTCTCAGGCTGGTCCAATGTTACCCAGTAAGCATAATGGACAAGTGAGGCTTTGAAGCCAGTTTATGTTGTTACAGAAACATTCTAAAATTGAAATAGTTCATAAATCTATATTCTGTATAGTTACTGAGAAACCACTTTTTTAATAAAAAAAATAGCAAAATGTTCAGAGTGCATAGTGCTTCGTAATCCATAATAAATTTGTTAGTGTTTTAAATGCTGTAAGACTCTTCGTTAGCTGCCCTCTGAAATTGTTTCATTTTACAGATGTTCTTGTGTGGCTGAGATAATAAGTTGACCACAAATAGAAAGTGAATTCATTGCTTTTCTGGGACGTGAACCCAGGGCATTCATCCATTGGCTAGTCTTCACTCAGCATCTTGTTGCAATTAAGCACTGCCAAATCTGATAACTGCATTGAGCAGGGGGTTGGACTCGGTGGCCTTACAGGCCCCTTCCAACTCTACTATTCTATGATTCTATGCTTCTTAAATATATATTTTCTCCTGCGTATGTGCTAGATGCTGTACAACACAGGAGAAGCTAACTGATTATCCAGAAGGTTTAAAATGTAACCTCAATTCATGTTTTTAAGAGGCAGTTTCATTCCTGTGGTTGAGAAACAGGCATCAGCTCCTCCATTACCCGATGAGACTAATGTAAGGTGTGACACAGAAGTCTGTACATTAGGCGTGTGCATTGGATTTGGATGATGCCTGAGCAGAATCAGGCCACTTTAGTCCAGTTATGGTGCTTCCTGGGGTGTAGCAGGCTTCACTCCTAGAAACCAGAGCTGAACAAGGCTTCATTACTGGATTGTGTTTTGGAGCTGTGGAGACTTTATGGGTAGTATCCAACAAGGTTCCTCCCCCTCTGCTGGTTCCGTTGTGCTCTCAGGGACCACCGCTTGTGCAAAAGGGAAGTAACACTTCTTGAAGTAAGCTCTGAATGAACAGAAATGTTCATTTCCAGAACCTGGAAGGTCAGCGGAGCTCCCTTCTGCAAGCTCCTTTTATCTGCATCCTTTTCAAAACTGGCATTTCAGCTCATTTCCAGTTGGACCTGGAAATACTAGGTTCCCATTGCATAAGCAAGACTTCCTGCTATTATGTAGGCAATATTGGATACTGTCCTAGGTTTCCTGCAAATAGTGTCTTTTACTTTTATTTCTCTAAAATGCTGAGCAGTGGGGAGGGAGGGAGGGTAATTGAGTGACTGACAGAACCACCTTCTCATCATAGGCTAGGAAACATTTTACCAGAGGCTCCAGTCACTGTAACTGGAAGCGAGGTGAGGGGGAGGCTGCTTGAGTTATCTTCAGTGTTACAATCAAATGTCTGCTGTATTCCATTTTCTCTCAGTTGTACAGTGGAGCAGTTTGGGAGTAGAAATTGAAGCAGTCAGATCTACGTGAGTTGGGGTGGAGTCACTTAGCTTCAAGTTTTGTTTGTTCATAATTTAATTCTTCCTGCTTTAATTCATTCCGCCTCTCAGACTTTTTCCTGCACAAAGCAATTGATCTCTGAATTTTGACTAGAGTTGGGTACTCGAGTCAAAGTGGATGTTCCCTGAAGCCATCTGAACCAAAGTGGGCTATTTTCCAAAGTGCGGAATCAAGCCTGAGTTGAATCTTGGAGTTGGTGAACACCTTTGGTGTACAGAAATAAATGTGGTCCGTGAAACCTCACCTTTGTTTAGAGGCCGAGTTGCATGAATCTAGCCTCCATGCAGACATTCTTCCAAATGGAAGTACTGATTATGTTAGGTGTAAGGAGGGGCATGTGAATCGCTGGCCAGTAGGCATGTGAAAGGGACTACCCCTAAATATATATATATAGAGAGAGAGAGAGAGAGAGAGAACACAGTTGTGACCTGGGTAGGTTTTTCAGTGGTGGACTGAGAGGTCCAATCTCACCTCAGCCATAAAACAAGCTTGGACAAGCTAATTATTTTCATTTTGAGCCCCTTCCCTCCAATCTACAAGATGGACAAAGTAATACCAGCCTACCTTATAGGGGATTTATAAAGATTACTGAAGTAATGTAAGTGAAATGCTTTAAACATCCAAGACATGTGATGTATATATTAAGGATGATTAAAATTGCAATCCTGTACACTTACCTGGGAGTAAATCTCATTGAACTCAAAGGGACATGCATACTATTGTGCAGTAAGATAAATGAATGGAAAAGATCGTGCGTTATGATGAAATGTAAATAGATCAGAATGAGTTATGTGCTTCAATATAGCCAACTATCAGAGCAGAGTGTTTTTTGTTCTTTTATGTTCGAATAGCTTATCTCCTAAAGGGTTAAATTTTCTTGTGTTGGTTGAGGTACAATATATAGTAGTGGTAATTTCTGTTTAAAGTGTAGTAAAACAAATTAAATTTAAAAAGGAAAGAAAAATCTGAGCTTCAGCATTGCCAAATGATGTCTAGGTTTCATGAGACACCTTTTTAACTTTAGAAATTGAGCAAAAAAACAAGGTTATTAATGACCAGGACCAGTTATTTGAGATAATCTGGGATCTATAATAGCTTCTTACAATGCCTCTTACATTTGAGGCTTGCAAAGTCAGCCTATAGGAAACTGGCCTCTTTAGATTAAACATTTTCTAATCAGCTTTATCACTCATATCTGAATTTATCTTATTTGAGGAAAATGCCAATATATTAGCAGGCATATATGATACACAAGGTGACCCTACTAACTTAATGACATAATACATTATCCTTAATGAAGTCAATATCTTGTCTTTTAGCTGTCTGTCTATTGGGGCGATTAATTGCAGTGTCATTAAAGTTAGCTCTCTTTTCATTTGAGCTTGACAAGTCGCATAAAACTAATGTTCTTAGTTATCAGCCACTGAAATAGGTTGGAGGATGGAGGAAATTGTAGGACAAATAAGGGGGTACTGCAACAGCTAACCTGAAGGAATTTTTCCAGGGACTGTTTTCTTAACCTGCTTCTGCTGCTAACAACACAGCAAAACGACAGGCAGGCAGGCAGTCAAGAGAACTCCAGGCTGAGGGGTTTTGGGCTTCTGCATATTAAGCTCAAATTAGGTCATAATGAACTGTGAAGTATCAAAAGCCATTGCATTATTAAAGCTTCAGGACTTGAAAAATTCGCTGGAATGGCCGCATGAGGAAAGTTGAAGTGAGATTACCTATCCTAAACTGGCACAATCAGCAACATAAAATGTGCCTCTTACCTTCTGTTGCTGAAGTGTATTTGTGCACATGTGTGTGCGAGAGAGAAAGAGAGAAGTGAGAAATAATAATAATAATAATAATAATAATAATCATCATCAACCATTAGGAGACTAATTTTGTATGAAATACAGCATTTAGACAACAACAATAAATATTAGTCATGGCTGAGGGTAGGTACGTCGCATGGGGCATCCAGGGCTGGCTGCCGAGTAAACAGAGTCACTCCCTGCCTTCCCCCCACCTCTGAAACTACGAGACAGGACAGCTGTAATTTACAGTGTGTTATCTTTGTCTATAGCAGCAAGATGATATGAAGTAAATCAAGGTACGAGTAATGAAAGACTGGAAATTTATTCCTCGGAGCACACTTTAAAGTGTAGTGTCTGTTATAGTGCCACTGCCTGAAGATCCCGAAATGAGAGCTGGATGAAGGGCAATAAAGCAGCATAGTGGCTCATGTTAATGTTGTTTGTCTGAGGTTAGTAATTGGGTTCCACTGATGAGTTGGGTGAAGACAAAGTGAAGATCCTAGCAAGTATTGTAAATCTTACATTGTTGGAACAAGAAGCAATCCTAACAAATATTGATCCTTCCCCGTGCCTAGAGGTGAGGGGAAGAAAGCAGTGCGGGTTGCTGAGCCAGTGTTGTTTTCAATAGCACCAATTACCTTAGCGAAGCTGAGGACTCTGCATGGAATCAGACCAGGCTTGCAAATTGTGAGTGATCAATTACAGGGCATTTGTAGATGCAGAGCTGCCTTCTCCACAACAGGAATCATAGCAAGTTAGCTTCTTGTAAATGTTCAATTGTTAAAATGCTGCAGCTCTTACTGGTATGTCCAGAAATGAAGTGGAAGGGGAAAGGGCTGGTGAATAAGAAGCCATGTTTTGCTTAGCAGGGCTTTATTAATGTTAAGCCATCCATTTCCCCCTTTTTTTCTGGTTCATAACCATTTAATTAAATACACACGTCCGTACGTGTGTGTGCATGTGCGTTAAATAGTTATGGATGAGGAAAAAAGGGAACAACAAATGGGTCAACATTAGTAAAACTGCCTCCTAAGACAAGGCTCAAAAGTCAATGTGCAATTTCTGCCATTATCAGTTCCTATTTATCCTCTTCATTTTGATGATTTCATTGTTGCATAACTGACCCCTTTGGGGGCGGGCAGGAGGGGAGACCTAAATCACTGGGCTTTGCTGTGTATGCTTGAGTGTCTAGCACATGAACATCCAGACTGAGAGTTCCCCTTGAAATCAAAGAGCTGCCTTATGTTGGGTATGCTGCAAACATACGGGAAACATAAAAGAAAAGAAAAATACTAGCCCCTTCTTTCAAGAGGAAAAATGGGATCACAGAGAGGCATAATATACCGAAATGTCAAATAGCAAGTCAAAGGAAGGGGCAGAGGAGGATTGAAGGTTGCCCCGTGGCTGAGAATTGGTTCCTTTCCTTCAGTGGAGCATAGTATCCTATATCCCAGGTGTGGGGAACCTCAGGCCTGCCTGGGTCCCAATCCAGCCATCTAGGTTTTCCCATATGAGTATGCCCCTCTTACCTTGGCCCACCCTTTCCCCCAATCAATGACTGTTTGGTGGCTTCCTGGCATTTGTGTAGTTTTTCCCCCCATTCTGAAAGGTAAAAATGCCTGCCCTAAGCCTTAGTTAGTGGCAGTAAGAGCTTTAAGGTACCATAGGCTGGTACCCTTTTGACTTTGGCCTTGCCCATTACTGAAATGTGGCCTCCAAAAGCTTCTCTAAATGTAATTTGGTCCTCAGGCTGAAAGAGGTTCAACTCCCACAAGGCCTATATGAGCATTTTCCCAGACACATGACAACACAAAAGTATGTGGGGTGATAGGGACATGCATGCATGCCCTACCATTTATGACCCAGTGTGCACCCAGCCCCTACACCCTCAGTCTCCAACCTTGCCATGTTGAGCAGCGAGGTCTGAAGAAGAGTTCTCGAAGTTACCAGAGCACGCACTACTGTCTTTAGAGTTGGAAGACCTAAAGATGGTATTGCACGCGCTGGTAACTTCAAGGCTCGACTTCTGCAATGCACTGTACGTAGGGCTACCTTTGTGCCTCGTCCGGAAACTTCAACTAGTTCAAAATATGGCAGCCTGGTTTGTCATCAGTACACCTAGGGGTGACCATATTACACCAACTTTAAAATGACTTCACTGGCTGCCAACTCCCAGTCTGTGGCAGAAGAGAAGGAGCCTATCTACACACGCAGGATAAAACACTTTGAAAACATTTTGAAAACTGTATATTGTCAGCCTATCTAGCTTTAAAATGGTTTACAATGGGTTAAAACGGTTTATAACAGTTTTGCGAACTGTTGGGGCCCAGGACACACTCCATATACAGTTGTCAAAACATTTTCATAGTGTTTTATCCTGCGTGTGTAGATAGGCTCGGAGTGTGTCCTGGGCCCCAACAGTTCTCAAAACTGTTATAAACTGTTTTAAACCGTTTTAAACCGTTTTAAAGCAGTAGTGTAGATAGGCTCAAGGTCCTCTGGGTAACAGTTGTCAGCCTAGTTTTGGTTAACTGGAGTAAATTCTTCCCAGAGGACCTGAGTGTGCGGGGCAGATTGTATGGGGGAAGGAGATCCTGCAGGAACCTGGACCCAAACCATGTAGGGCTTTAAAGGTAATAACCAACATGTTCTGATCCGCACATTCACCTGGGAGGTTCAAATCAGGCCAGTTCACATTGTAATTCCCAAAGATTGGATTCCTCAAGCATCCTGTTACTACAAACTTTGAAGTCCACTTGCAGACATGGTCCTTGCTATATTTAGGAGGTGGAAGAAGAGTTCTTTTGCATTTACTACTAACAATTAGAAAAGGCTGTTGCCTGGTTGAGCCCCTTGACAGCCACATATTGATAGTGTAAATGCACTTTGCAGGTGAAGACACCTGTATGTGCCTGTGGGAGCACATAGAGACTGAGGTAGGCTTGTAACCTGACAGGGTTTTTGAAAAAGGGCCACCATGGTGGCCTTGAGATTCTGAAGAAAGTTTGTGCAACTTAATTCCCCCCCCCCCCCAAATGTATTATGCCATGGATTTAGCAATGCAACAGCTTGTCCACTGGGAAGCTGTTCAGGACTTCTATGAAAGTATAGGTCATGAGATCTCTTTCAATGGGCCACTTTGTCTTTTTGTAGATATGTTAAATAAACAGCCCTTCTGCCGTAACCCCATTGTCAAAAGAAATTACTTGTTAGCTTAAAGCAGGTGAGGCCTTGCTCCATTCTGCTATACAAAGTCAACATTTGCTTGGTCTTAAGCCATATTATGTCTGCATTGTAAGGTTATGTATCCTGTTGTCTACACTAGCAGTTAAACCCTTCCTGACAGCAGTTGAGAGGGGTTAGAAAAGGGAAAGGCAAGAGGTCAGTTTCAAACCATTTCCCTCCAGTTACTGGTAATTTTCAGCTACAAAGTGAGGTTTACTGGAGGAAGAGCAGTGAAGATGGAGTATAAAAAGGCTATCTAAACAAAACCTTGAGGAGGAGACTTTGCAGGGATGGGGGATGGGGCTAGAATCTTTTTATTACCACTTGTTTGGGAAGGCTTATATAACTCACTGGTGTCTTTGCCATTTGTGAGTAATGTGGTCATCCAAAATGCCCGGCAGTAAAAACTTTATAGCACTCACAGCACTGCACATCTAGCCAAAATATAAGTGATGGGCCCACAGGTTGAAAAATTGACTTACTGTTGGCTGTAATACCTGAAGCTCCAAGCTGAGGTCATTATTTTTGACGGGAGGCAACCTCTTGGCCAGAGAAAACAATAGTCCTTGCACGCTAAACCCCCCCACAACAGCTAAACTTATTTCTGGGTTTACGGCACAGTGCTTCTACTTAAAAATAATTCTTTCCCCCTCAGTTCATTTCAAACACAGTTGCTTTTTAATGGTAGGTCTCTGTATGTATACACTTCGTTGACAGAGAGGAAAATAAAATACAAACGACTGATTCATTCTGAACATGAGACGCTGCCTTATACCAATAGACCAGTGGTCCATTTAGCCAAGTGTTGTCTGCTCTGTGTATGTCAGAGCTCACCAGGGTCTTAAACAGAGCTCTTTCCCAGAGATCCTATCACTGGAAATGTCAAGGATTGAATTTATGATTGAAAAATATGTGTCCCACCACTGAGCTATGGCCCATAATGGTAGGTGTACTTGAGAGGAAAGGGACCACATGCAAGCGTAATGATCAGTTTTGTCAATGGAAATGAGGTGACTGCTTTATTCCCCATCCACATTCAGAAGTATATTCCTGTTGGCATAATACTGGTCATCACCTATGACAAGGGGCTATAGGTCTAGCTGAAGGGGGCACTGCATTATTTTTTAAATAGTGAATACAGGCTTCATTTGGTCTCTTCCTTTTGGTAAGATTAAAATAATAATAATTCTTTTTTAATTAAAAGGTAACAAAGTGAAGTTCTGCCCACCAGCGCCATCTTTATTTGGATTCGAAAGCATGGTTTTGTGGTCTGGAGCTCAGACTGCACCTCTGCCAAAAGGCTTTTAGGCAAGTTACTTTTCTTTTAGTCTCAACAGTTTACCTTCTGGGAAATGAGTGTTTTGTGATTGGCCATGTCCATCATGGCGGCCATTTTATGAATGGGTAAGCCTCATCCCTGCTGCAGTCATTTTGTGTGAGCACCCACAACATTCTCTCAAAATTCCAAATGTGTCCACTAACCCAAAAGGTTTGGGGACCGCTGCTCTCTCTCTATCCAAAACGAGTCCTTTCTTGTCCTGTAATGTCCAAAGCCACTCTGAGTAACTACAGGCAGGACACATACTTCTGATATTAGTGAGCTGGACTGGGTAGAGCCTCCAGGCAGATACCTAACCCAGAGCCATTTAAAAATAATTAAGCATTGTGTAAGCGGAATGGGATGGTGGATCTGCTGGATTACATCCCGTGTGTTTAGGTTCAGTGTAAAAAGGGTTGCATTAAACATCTGAATGTGTGGTTTTCTTGCAGGCAAGCAAAAACTGGAGCTCCTACTGAGCGATGAGCAGTTTTGAGGAGAATAGAAAAAGCGTTGCCTATAAACTTTGTGTTTATCATACCAATATGATGGTATTTTTGCATTTTTATGATGCAGCTAAGTGGTGAGCATCCATTTATGCTATCTCATCCCAGATGCCTATCATGCAAAAGTAGCTGTTAATCATACACTGATCGCCTTCCCAAAGCCTAAACAAGAAACTAGGGGCCACTAAAAACATGCTGCCTTTCATTAAAGGGGAAATTATTACCATATATTTCTGTAATAACCAATAACATTTCAAATTACTCACATTTATAGCTTGTAATCAAGTTTACGCTTAACCTCTAATCTCTATGAAGTAAGTAATGACTGGTTTGTTAGTTAGCTGCTTGCTGTAAGTTAAAAGCAGTTCGTAACCTACCTGACCATCATAGTCAGTGCTTTTTGTGGGTGTTGTTGGGTATTATACAGAAAACTCATTAAAAGAAATTGATCTATGGAAGGAAAAGATTATACTAGCACATTTCATTTGCTGTATTATGACAAAAGTGGAGATGTTAATAATCATTTAATAATCATTTAATAATCATTTTTGATTAATTGATAATGTCAAATTGGCATTGTATGTATCACCTGCTCTTAACTGCATGCACAGGTCCCATTCAAAAATAATCATATTTTAACAAGTCCATTAGTGTGGCAGGGGAATTGCACACTTTCTGGAGGCCCCAGAAAGAGCGCTTTTGCCTCCCCTCCCCACACCAATCGGGGCTTAAAGGCCCTCTTAATGCAAGGTTTTAAGAGGGTCTTTAAGGCCCTGATTGACACATGGGGGGGGGGGAGAAGGCAAGGTGCGCTTTCCGTGACCTCTGGAAAGTGCGCAGTTTCTCCAGCCACACTAATGGTGTGCAGGTGGAATTCTGCACTTTCTGGAGGCCCCAGAAAATGTGCTTCACTGAGCGCTTGTCCGGGCCGGCTTCTTAGAACAGGGCTGGATGAACAGGGCTTGGCGAACACGTGGGGCGAGCCCCCGCAAGTTCTCAATTCCCTACCCTTGGGTGAATTAACCCATGGTAGTTTATTGCGATGTATGAACCAGGTGATTATGTTTCTTTAGGCAACAGTGAGGGAGATTAAATGTTTGAAATATACCTACATTGATTCTTATTGTCATTGACCTGGATTTTGAACACAGGACTAGATAAATGTCACAATTATGGAGATGAAGAGAGAGGCAAACGGCCAATGTCTAAAAATGAGATCATAATATTTATGGATGGAAAACACTCAACCAACCAGATTTGGAAGATATTAATATGACGTAAACTGGGAAACTTACTGTTGTTCTTTATCTAATGTAATAAAATAGAAAAGGGAAGTAATTTATATCGCCAAGATATATAAAATAGTGCCCAAATTGGTAATATGATAATCTGGAATACTTGTCTAGGTTGGTTAAATTTCCTTTGGGAGACAATAGGCATGTGCAAACTAAAACTAAACTTTTTGTTAGAAGTAAAGCTCATGCACAAAACTGTTTGAGCCCATAACAGTTGTGGTTTTTTTTGCCATAGGTTCAAATGGCAATGTGAATGTTGCCTGCTATACTTGCACACTGTCCTGTCTGAGCCTGGTCAATGGCACTTGATTGTGGCAACCCTTCAGTTTGTGACTATATGGCAAAGAGTAACTAAAAAGCATGCCTGCCACAGGCTCAAATGGTCATGTTAATGAGTAGAGATGTAAAGGCCTTGGAAAAGTATCAAACATGTTACATCCTTAAAATAGTAGAGTGAATCAGTGAACCACTCCCAAATAGTCTTGAGGTATATGGTGTGTGATGATGCATCTAGTGTGTATAAATTTCAGTACTGCAACTAATAATGATTGCTGCTTTAAGAAGTATGGCTATTGTTCAAAGAGGAATGATCCAATGGTCGGGCCTTTTGTGCAGTCTGATCTTTAAACGGTGGATGGAAAGCCCTAAAAATATATTTGACAAGTACATTTTAGGTATAATTTATGTATCTGCTATCCTGAGTTTAGTTCATACTTAGGGACCCATCCTTCTATGAACCTTACCAAGTCTTGCCAGGGTCTTAAAATGTGTACCTATTAAAAAAAAGAGATGTCAAACCAGCTCTTAGCCTAGTAGTATATCATTTCACAGAGATCATTGGTCAGTTGTCGATCAGAAATAACTTCAGTTCAGTATTTAACTTGGTCCATATCTGAACTAATGACCTATAGAGGCTACATAGCTCACTATCTATTTCAGTAACTATTCAGTCTTCCCTACAGTATTTGCCTCCTACATAGAATGGTGTGTGTGATTAATTTGACATCTGGGAGGGGGGGAAATTCACACTGATTAGTGGCAGGCTAACCATGAGCTATTTGTATTTGCTGCTATTTTAGTAATAATTTGCAGCTTGCAAATATTCTCATGCAGTTTGCAAAGACTTTCATGCAGTTTATCTTGAACATTTCATGCATTAAAAATAGCAGTATGTGGTTAAAGGGTTTATTGTTATGGGGGTAGATCTATTGTTCTCTCTCTCTCTCTCTTTCTCTCTCTCTCTTTCTTTGGGGAGGGAAATGTAAGTTCTAACCACAGATTAACAGGATATTCCAGCCCAGCAACAATTGCAATCTGATAATGCTTTATTTGGTTTCTGAGCATGTTAGAAACTGATATCCCCATTATGTAGCATACTGTGAACGGGATGTTATTGTCAGATATAAGGACAGGACATATTAGTGGTATCTTTTATTACGCAATCTTCATTATAAAATAACAGCGAGTGTTAAAATGCTATCCATATGATAGCGAGGGTTACATTGTTCTTACATGGCTGGCTCTGATTAAGGCTAGGATAATGTACAGTTCCTGCCTTTTCTGTCCATCAGGAAACAAGGCAGATCAAGGTAAAATAGATGAGCATGTGCTGGCAACAGATTAAAAAGACCACTCTAAAGTCCATTAATAATTCTCATATTTAGGGTTTTCCTCTGTACTGTACTGTACTTACTGAATCTACAACATTTAATCTCTTCTCAGAAAGCTGAGAGACCCATTCCTCCCCCTCCCCCACCCCACCGCCCGAGTGATAGGCCTAGATTTTCCGAGGCAGCACATTTGTCTGTCAGAGCTGTTGGCTGGTGTGGTGATTTAGTTTCCGTCAAATGATGCCGGTGTCCGGTTGATGATATAGCCTTGCTGGATATGGGGAAATTTGTTACCTTTAGCTCTGACAGGAAGATAATTGCTGATGGTTAACAGAACTGTGCAGAATCCATTGGTTTTGTAGCAACACAAGCAATGGTATCTGCTTCAAGAAGTCAGTCTCTTCAAATTAACTTCTGGAAGCAGGTCTTTCATAAGACAAATTTTATTTTACTTTGTGCTGAAGTGTCTGGGGCTTTTTCGTTAACACTGGAAGCTTATTGATCCGAGTAACTAGGAAGAGTCTTATTATTAGGAAGATTTGATATTTGTGTCATCGCTTTATGTCATGGTGTTCTATTAAGTCTGCTTTCATTATAGTTAAACCGAGCAAGGGAAAGTCTTTTATAGTTAACCTTCGTCAGCTAAGGTAGAAATATATAAATAGGAAAAACAAACGGTAGCAATAGCTTCTAGCAGTAACTGTAGCCTTCTCTTCAGGTGGTCAGAAATAATATGATTTGCTCTTTTTATGCCAGATATCATAGCCCTGTGTAATTGGTCAACAAGTATACAAATTAGTGTGTCTAGCTTCCATTTATGCAGGGGCCTCTGGCATTTTAGGTTGCACAGAGGCCTATGGAAAAATCCAAGATGTTCATTTTTGCCGAATACAGATTGCACATGGGGAGAATGTGGCTACTTCCAGATGAAGGGTAGGGATGTCTGAGAAATCTGCAATGGAATCAAATCAGATTCCAATGAATCTAACACACAGTGGGCCAGCTTTTTCTTAGTCGCATGGATTATACAGACTCCCAGACCAGTTTTTGTTTTGTTTTTTACTGTCCGGAATTTTACACAAATTTATTCATAGGAAAATATGTTAAAAAAAAAAAACTGAACAAAAAATGTGCATTTCCCCCATAGGCTAAAGCATAAAACTGTGTATGTGACATTTTGGTGGGAATTTCTGCATTGTTGTGTGTGCGAATTTGTGCAAATGCAAAAAAATCCAATTCAGCTAATGAGCAGATGACAGACCGAAAGGCACCTGACAATCTACAGAGTGCAAAGGGAATGGATTTTACAGAATCTGTACATACCTAATGAAGGGCTCCTAATGCTAATAGTCAAAAGGTATTGGACAGCTTCTTAATGGATTTTATCTGGTAATAAAAAGGACGGAAGAAGTGAGGGGAAAATACAGGAGGGTTACAAATTGAAGACAGTGCCTGAAACTGCTGTAAAGTTCTGTGAATGAGGCAGTATAATCACACAATAAAAGACTTATCTGAAAGCACCCTATGTGTGTTTGGGTGTAGACCCTTATGCCATCCTGATTTTTAACGAACAGGTGTTGAGGGCTGGACTAGCAGGCATGGTCTCAGTCCATCCCACCATGCATTCATTTATACATTGATTGCACAGGGCTAGTGAGAGAGGCAATACATGCATCTGTTTCCCTCCTCCAAAGTGGTTTATGAGGTAGGCTGTTTGGTGGTGGTTTAGTCCAACCCCCCCCCCCCCCCCCCATTATCAGATGATGTTAGCCTGGATGGCCTCAGTACAATAAAGGTTTCACTCATGTCAGAACTGATTGAACTTACTATTGCAACATGAAGTTTTAACAGCAAAGGTGGACCCAGACAGTACCTGCTCCACAATTGCTTTGCTGCAACGGCCACAGATACTGTTTAAAGTTTAAATTTTACTTGAGCTTTAGACAGCATTTGCCACTTTTGTGGCAAAGCCGTGGAGTTGCAGGGGCTCTACAGGCCAACTTTGCCCACAATGCTTTGCTCTGAGGGGAAAGATGGTCTTGGAAATACTGAGATCACCTGTGCTGCCTCTACTAATGCAACAGCATTACAAAGACAAGGAAAAAATAAATCTGTGGGGATGGGGAGGAAAAGGATAAGGTGGCGGTGGCCCTAGTGAGATGCATCTCACCCCAGACACCACATTGTCTTGTACCAGCCTTATCTATGAAGTGATGCAATGACCACTGATTGATATTCTTGGAGGGGACCACTTAATTGGTCATTGGCCCACCAAAGCTAATGGAGAGAGCCTCGCTGTCTTTTGTATTTTGCTCTGGCAAGATCTCCCTGGCAGCTTCATGAGCTGTATGGGTATTTAGTATCCTTAATTTGAGGAGTACTGGGCTGCTTTGTATTAGACTCCAGATGGACTAATGTTTGTTTGAAGTTAAATATTTTAACTATTAAATCAGGTGTGCTTTCCCCCCTTCCCCCTCCCTTTCCGAATAACTTTTGGTGTTGTATTAACATCTCCAGCTAATAATTACAAATAGGGAGTCCCTTGTTTCAGCTGTGGATGGTTTACCAGTTATGACCATTGCTGGATGAAGATAGCCTGGCTATGGTTATCCATATGCTGGTAAGCTTCTGATTAAATTACTGAAACTCGTTGTACATGGGATTGCCCTTGAAGACAGTCCAGAGACTGCAGCTAGTACAGAATGCAGTGTCCAGAGTGTTAACGGATGGATCTGTAAAGGACCTCATTACACAGGCTCTTAAAGATTTGCACTGGCTGACTTTTAGTCACTGGCCCAATTCAAGATGGTAGTTCTGAAATACAATGCCCTAAACAACTTGGGACCCAGATACCTGAAGGAACTTGTTTCCACATTTAATTCTGTTTGGGCTTTGAGGTCAACTGGGGAGGCTGTTCTATGGGTATCGTCAGTGGCAAATATTGAACATTCTACAGCACTTTGGAAGGCTTTCTTGGTAGTAAGACCCCAGTTGTGAAGTTCTGTCCACCACCACCACCTCCAAAGTACTCTTACCCTATATATACTTTGGTGCCAACTGAAGGCTTTTCTTTTTCAGCAGTCCTTTGGGTAATGGTTGTTTGATGTTCCTGTTTTTAAATGGTATCTGTTTTTATTTCTTTGTGTCCTCCCCCAAGATCGCACATGATGAGAGTTATGAATGTTATAAATAAATAAATAAATAAATATGATGTAAATGGGATTGGCATCCCCCATCTACTTGTCATTGGCTGACTGGAACTGATAGAACATGTTTGGCAATGAACACATATGCCACCACATAATCAAGCTGATCTTTCCAAGGAAAACATGATTTTTAAAAACTAAAACAAAACAAAAATTGGATTTCTTCGAAACACTGTAAGAAATAATAAAAAATTAACTATAAGCACCTTATGTTATACAAAGCCCCAAGGGCAACATATTGCCAATGTGGAGGAAGAGGCAAGCAAGGAAACACTGCTGTTCATATGAACTCTGACAGATACCATCCCAGACTTTCTTGGATGGCATCTGTGACCCGGAACTCCTTTAAACAGCCTTGTCTGGTGTACCAGCTGCAGCCTCGCTTAGGAAAGGCAGAACTTGTTGCCACAGTTACGTATGCTGTGGTGACACCCTGATTACATGACAGTAACATGGTCAATGTGGGGCTGCCTTTTAAAAGTGTCCAAAAGCTTCAGGTGGTGCAAAATGCTGCACCTGGGATGCTGATGGTAACCCTATTTTCTGATCACGTTTCACTCTGTTGGCTCCCGAATTGTTTCTGGGACCAATTCATGGTACTGGTTTGATATTTAAAGCCCTAAATAGTTTGGGTCCAGGGTGTCTAAAGACAGTCCCCTCCTGTATGAGCATGCCTGGGTATGACAATCTTGGGTCCCCTCTACAAGAATTCGGTTTGCGGCCGGTTGGCTGATTATGCGCATCTTCTCGTAATCGCTTTTACGCCTAATCCCTATACACGGGAGGCGGTGAAGCTCATTACCGGTTGTATGAAATGAGCTTTAAAGGTGTTTAAATGCGGAGAATCGCTAGTTTACATGGTCATAAGGCGCTTTAACTCCCGCGGTAAATTAAAACTCACTATTTAACGCGCATTCAATAATGCGCATAATCGGACAGAAAAAGCACCTCAACCCCCGATTTGCGCTCCGTTCATGTGGAGGTAAAATCGGTAATGTGCTTTGAAAAAGCTTTAAATCGCTCTTGTAGAGGCACCCTTGGAGGGAGGCCCTGCTTTGCATTCCTCCACCATCTGAAGTCGAGGCAGGGCCTTCTTGCTGGTAGCTCTGAATTATTTCTTCCTTCCCTGCTTTGTGGCAACAAGTCATAGCGATGGCAATGAGTGCATTTGCTTAGACTGTCTCTTGGAGTAATCCAGGGATCTGTTTTGTGTCAGCTCTGCTATATGTGTTCTTTTTAATTGGTGCTGTTTCAAGATGGTTTATATTCTTGTTTGTTTTCATTAGTATGCATTCCACCATGATTAGACAGTTCATTTGGGATAGAAAGGTAGGGATATGATTCCTTCTAATGTTTTCTACCATGATTAACAGCGTTGTACTTATTTATTCATTTCTGTCCCTCCCAATTGCCGATGCCCACAAACTATTAAAACCATAAGGTACAGCATGAAATGTCAAATATGGAAACTTAAAACCACGATGGTGCCTTGAGTGCCATTTCCTTGGTAAACTGGTAGGTATAAATCAAATGAATGAATGAATGCATGAATAAATAAATGTTGAACTTAAGTAACTGAATAGCTATCCATTTGGAAACTAAATAGGAATGTCCAAAAATAAGGAAGTGGTTTCTACAATCTTGGGGGGATCCCCTAGGTACACCAAAGCATATTAATGTTATTTATTCATTTACAACATTCATATACTGCTCCACTTCTCAACTGATTCTGGAGCGGTGAACAATAAGAGATGAAATAGTACAAAGATAAAAAGAATGACATACCATATCAAAATTATCCTTTTTAAAGACAGAATGCCAATAACCACCGTGACTGGTCAGTTAAGGCAGGCTTCCTGGAACAGAGCTGTTTTTAGGATGCACCGGAAGCAACACAGTGTTGGAGCCTGCCTGACCCCCAGGCAGGGAGTTCCACAGAAAGATGGCTACCACACAGAAGGCTCATCTCTGGGTAGAGTTCAGTCAAGCCGTAGGTCCATATGGAACCTGTAAAGTAACAGATTTACTATAAAGTAAATCTTTTACTTTACAGTTTGTAAAAGTAAAAGATTATTTATTTATTTTTAAAAAACCAAATGGCCAATAGTCATCTCTGAAATCCTCAGACTAACAGATGTTGATGACAGGTGAGCCTGTAGAGACAGGGGAGAATGGTCTTAACTAGAGATTTTTGGAGAATTCAGTCAATTTTGATGGAAATTGACCTGATCCTCACCTGCTGGAGTAACGTGTGAATTAGAACATAACCATCTTTTGGATTTCATACTTCTCCAAATTTTACGATGTCATTCTCAGCTCCCATAAAAGTCCAAAATGTATTTATGAAGCATATTTTAGAATAAAATACATTAAGCATGTTTATTTTGTGAGAAAATAGGTGCAAAAATACTATTTCAATACAAATGCTCATGTGGATTTTTTTTTTAAAAAAACTGTGGTTTTATGCAGAAACCGGAAAGAACAGACGTATAAATGAACACATCTGAAACTGACACAGACTGATCCTTCTATCCCTACCCTAAAGCAACCTGAAGTAAGGCGGTCTTTGCGAGATTCTCAATTTAAGTCTAGTTAAGAGTGGGAAGATGTTGGTTGTGGGGGTGGGGGAGGTTGAAGAAATATGTGGAGCAGAGACAGAAAGGAACTTGGCCTGCTCAAGCCCTCACATTTTACAGAGAGTTTACAGAGTGGGAATTAAGGACAGATGTTTGTAAAGCTTCTTCTGGTGTGATAGAGGGACATTTCAGGAGGAAGGAAATTGCACCTTATCTCTTTCCCACTCTCCAGAATCCCCCACTTACTGCTATAGAGCTATACTTTTCTCTGTTTCTCCTTTTCATCTTCATCAGATGTGCTAGACCAGCGACTAGCTGTGACAATGGGCTAGATGAGGGCTAATACCCTGAAGTTCATTCCAGACAAGATCAAGATGCTGTTAGTGGGTATTTTTCTGACTGGATGGGAGGTGCTCAACCTGCTCTAGTGGGGTTGCACTCCCCCTGAAGGAGCAGGTTAGTTGCTTGGGGGTTCTCACATGAGTGCCTTTGCCAACTTCTGTTGGTGGCCCAGCTAGGCCCCTGTCTGACAGGGATAACTTGGCTTCAGTTGTCTGTGCTCTGGTTACCTCCCAAGTTGGATTATTGCAATATGCTCTATTGTGAGGCTGTCTTTGAAGACAGTTCAGAAGCTGTTTGTGCAAAATGTGACAGCCAGATAGATAACAGGGACAAGAAGGTCTGAACATATAACACTGATTCTGGCTTGCTTACACTGACTACTTGTATGTTTCTGAGCCAGATTCCAGGTGCTGGTGGTGACCTATAAAGCCTTACATGGCTTGGAACCACAATACCTGACAGAGTGCCTCTCCCAGCATGAACCTACCCATATACTACACTCATTACCTAAAATCTCCTCCAAATGCCTCATCTGAGGGAGGCTTGGAAAGTGACAACAAGACAGAGGCCCTTTCCACACCAGGCAAAACACCTGGGATGGCTCCTGGCTACTCCCTGTGATTCCAAATGACATACAGGGAGTCCTGGGGGTGAAGAGGCGGGCACGGGATTTTTCTGGGAAAACCCAAACCAGACAAATCCTGATACTTCAGCGGTCCCGGGAAGTTCCCGGGACCGTGGAAGAATGTGCCCGCCCATTCTGGGCACAGCCATGCTTACTCGCACAGTGTGGCTCCGTGCCCAGCAGGGGAGGGGGTGGCACCAGTTTCGCCACCCCCAGGAGGGCATGGAGGGGGTGGGGGCCCACGCGTGCATTTTTTTTTTAAAAAAAAGACTCACCATTTCGCTGAAATGAAAACAAAAAACAAAAATGGCGGAAGTGATGTGTGACGACCCAGGAGGAGGCTCTTGCATAAGGCTCAGGTAGGAGGAGCCTGGGTCGTCGCACTAGTGATGAAGATTGAGTGCACTGATCCCGGAAGTAGCTACTTCCGGGAACCCCTGCCCTGAGCCCTCTACACCCCTCCAGTGTAGAAAGGGCCAGAGAGGGCCTTCTTGGTAGTGGCGCTCCGTTTATGGAATGATCTCCTCAGCAAGGCCCACTTGTCGCCAACATTGTTATCTTTTATATTATGTACAATATTGTATTTTTAAGGTTTCTAATCTGTGTAAACTGCACAGAGTGCTTTGGCTATTGGGCGGTTTACAAATGTAATAAATAGAATGAAATAAAATCTTCAGTTTCCAGGCTAGAAGCCTTCTAATGCTATATAACAAAGCAGGGGAAGGCTGGAAGGAGGAAGAAAGAAAACAGGGCTCCTTTTCCCTCTCTTCTTAGCCCGAATAGGACTACAAAGCTCCTGTTCCGAGCCAGCTGGAGCCCTGATTAATAACTCCTTTTACCACAATATTTTGGTGCAAGTCCCACTTGTAAATATTCTAATAAAAATAAATATATCTGGAAAACTGTCTACTGTCTACTGAATTACATAATTCAGACAGGTGCTATAAAGCTAAATGAGATGAGAAAAAATGTAACCCAAACTACCATCAGAGATTAGGTGGGCAGAGTATAAGCAGTTGCATCATCTTGTTTGTTTAAAACATATGTAGTGGAGTAAACTTGCTAAATCTAATGAAATAATTATTATTATTATAATAATAATCTAATGTTAAGCAGTCTTAATTCTCTTTGTTTTAATGGGAGGGAGAAGCAATGTGCTTCCGTCTTCCCCATTGAAATAAATGGGACTTTAACACGCTTAACTTTGGCTAGGTTGAATTTATTGTCAACACTTGGCATTGAACTGTTTCCTACAGTTTGGCTGGTTGTCTTTAAACAAAATATTGCATATTTTCACATATTTGGTCAACAATATTTTACAAATTCTGTTCCCTCCCCACTTCAAGTTGTTCCAGTCACCTGTGTGTTTCGTTTAATGCTCCACCTTAAAACTGTGTGTTTCCCCTTCCTTGGTGAAAGCTCCCAGGAGAGCAGTATTGTAATTTATTTTTAGAATGCGGTGTCCCTGTGACAATGAAGCGTTAGAAATGTTATCGATCCGGTGCTGCCCTGTTGGACAGCACAAGTCAACTAACCTTTGACCTAGCATTGTTTCACTCAGATTTCTCAAACTGACCAATAGGCTCATAGAGAATTGCAGTGTAAGTAATGTGCCTTGTACTCTCCTTGTATAGAAGCTAGGAATATGAAGCTTTATAGCGGGAAGTAATGCAATAAAGAAGTTGTTTTTAATGAAATCCTTTGTGGCAAGTTTAATGACTTTTAAATTGCTTATAGGAAGGAAGGAAGCTATATTGTGGAGTGAGTGAGTGATGCTGCTAAGATCTAAATTTAGAAATGTTTCTGCTTTACCGGAAACCTCCCAAAGAAAAACAAAGGATCTTTAAATTGCATGTTGTACTTCGAAGTTTTTAAGTTTTCTTCTCCCCCAAATGATTGTGCATCATTTTATTTTCCTTACTTGGATTTACCACTGTGTGACCTCGTGTTGTATTTTTTCTGAATGACAATGAAAGTAATTGAAAATATTGATTGGCAGTACAGTTAAGTTGTCAACACAACCATTTAATTTGTCAGGAGGACTTGTTAAATTGTCAAAAATCATATAAAAAACTCCTTCAGTCACTGATGATATACATTAGAGATGTTCATGAATCAAATGGCCCATTTTTGAGATAAGTGTTCAAGAAAAATTCTGAAATGGTTTTCTCCTGATACTTTTTTTAAAGATTGAATTAAAAATGAAGTATCTCTATGTTCCATGGCTGGTAAACATTTTCAGTGGATGACAATGGTTATCTCACACTAAAATTTAAGTTTCAGTATGCCACCCCCCAATTTTTAGTATGTGTAACATTTTTTTCTGAAAGCCTTGGAAATTAGTTTATTTTTAAAAAATAGGGATGCTGATCTGACTAGTAAGTGGAATGAATTGTACTTTGCATGTGGAGAAAGCCCTATCAGTTCAGTGTAGCTAACCCTCTGGGCTAATTGGTTTGAGATCCATCAATACAACTTCTTCAACACAACAAATATGGAATACATGGGACCCAATTAATCTGCTATATTTCTGCAGACACAGACATCCTTCTGTAGGCCTCTTGACACGGAAGCTTTGGGAAAGACAAGACCATAGGCCTTTTCTCTCCTACTATTCACAAGCAAGCCTGTTATAAACATTCAGTAGGGGTAAGATGAGTGTATGAAAGGATGTGTTGTATTATGGCAGCAGGCTCTGCCCCTAACATATGGATATCCTTCGTAAGATCAGAAATACTCCTACATGTATTTATTTATTTATTTATTTATAAATACTCTGATCCAACTTTTCCACTGAAAGTGTTTATGGTGGCTAACAGCAGCAGCAATAATAATAATAATAATAACAACAACAACAGAAGAAGAAGAAGATGATGATGATAAAACATAAACCAGAGTAAAAATAGAAACAAGAAAGAAAATTTGAACCAATTTAAAAGAATGGCAGCACCTAAAAAACGTGTTTTTCTATATTAAAAAAACCAGTAGTACGTGAGCTATATTATATCAACAAAGAGAGTGCTTACATCTTTGCAGATCAAAGCATGTTGAAAGAGGTGGGGTTTGATACAGCAACAAAAAAAATCACCAAGGGGACAAAGCAAGGTTCTCCAGGAAGGGCAGATCAAATCCTGGGTGCGCCTACTAAAAGCCCTCTCTCACGTCCTAGCCAAATGCAGCTTTGACATAGTGGGATGTGTAGGAGGACATCTGCATTATTTATTTATTTCCTGCATTTCTATCCCGCCCAATAGCTGAAGCTCTTTTCAGTTGATCTTAACATTCAGGCAGGTGCGTATCAGAGACGTGGGTCCCTCAAGTATCCGACTCCTAATTTCAAAGTATTTATGGCTTTAGAGGTCCTAACCAGCACATATCCAGTGTACTTTTCTTCATGCAGAAGGAGCAGTCCACATGTCTGGGAATCCTGCAAAAGCAATTGTATGCACATGTTGTTTTCATGGATGGAGATCAGAGACAGAACCTGTTGCTTTGAAGCCAGTTCTCTCCCCACTCCCCCCCCCCCCACATTCAGTTTACACCTACTGAATGTTTGTGTCCCTGATGCTCCATGCTATCATGTCAGGTTCTGTAGAGAATGGAAAGGAAAGCCCACAGGAGGTTGGAACCCATTCATAAGCTGTTCAATTGGTAGCTGATGTGTCTGATTTCCTGACAGTTGCATGAAATTCAGAATCCATCTGAGTATTCACAGGTTTGAAAAGTACACTTGTGTTGTGCATAGTGACATAGTATATGTTTTGTTTATTACACCTTCAAGGAGTTGTGGGTGGTTTGTTTGGGGTTTTCTGTGTTTTATCACCACAGTGATCCTGTGAGGTAGGTTTATCGTTTAGGAAGAGATGCGAGCTCAGTAAAGTTAAAAATTTGGAGACCAAAAATGAAAGCTGCCAATAATAGATCAGTGAGGCCATTTAGCAATAATTGTTCAACAACACATAACCGTTTCCAATAAATTTCACTAAGATGGAATATTCTCTCTTCTGGTGGTGGGTGTGCTGGGAAAAGTGAATTTGGCTTTCAAATCAAATTGCCAGTGTACATGCTTTAATAACACTAAAAGACAGTGATAAAAACCTTCATGTTAAATATAAGCATGTTAAATTAACCATGAGTTCATTATATTGGGGACTTTACATTTTAATTATGATTTATGATGTCCAAATTATAGGTTGGTACGTGAGTTTTTGTTGCAGTGGCTTTTTTGCGATCCATCCACTCCTCTGAGCTTTCATTTCAGCTACTATATTACTTTTTACCTAATAAAGATTTTAGCATCAACTTGTCAGAACAAGGAAATTGTTCATGGATTACTTCCCCATTGAGTACCACTTTGGGGGTGTATCTTGAGGGGAGGGAGTAGCTGAGAGTTTTTGTTTTGCTTTTCCCCTGCCCAACCATATAAGAATGTGCCAAGAGAGAAAGATTTCTCTGACAGCCGATTGAAGTAAACAACCAAAGATTCAGATTTGGATGTTTATTTTTTTTTAGTTACGGGTTTTCTCTATTTTATTCTCACAACAACCTTGTGAGGTAGGTTAGAGTGAAATGTGAGGGGGAAATATGACTTGCTGATGGGCACACAGTTGCTTCATGACTGAGGAGGGATTTGAACTCAAATTGAAGCCCAGATTGAACACTCTATCAACTATACCACACTGGCTTTCTACCTTAATTTTTCAGGATGGAGATAATGAATCTTGATGCCTGGGACAGACCTCTATTTATTTTTAAATGTAGCCATCTTAAGGTGACACAACTTTGGTCATTACTGATTAAACACTTTTCAGAAAGATACCTCCAGGGATCAAAGATTAATATCCACCATCTGAAGCTATTGCCTTTAAGGGGAAAAGGAAAATAAAGCAAGTCAAGCTGATAACTTTAACGGGACCAATTTGTTTGGCTGAAATAAAAACTTTAAGCCAGCGTTTAGATTCTGGTTAGCAAGGTGCTGCTGCTTCTTGCCAGCCGTTGCTCCTGCAAGTGAGCCTAAAACCATGTAAAACATAATATTTGGTACTCTCTGAGCAAGGGATGGGGTGGTACCCACCTTTCTGATGCTCACCTTTCCAGTAACATAAAGTTACTAATACACATTGGCTCAGTTCGGACGACACATTAGGCAACAGAGGAGGGGGTGAACAATCGTCAGTTGTGTTGCTTATTGTGTCGTCTGGAGGGCAACACACAATGCACACACAACTGACAGTACGTTAATCAGGCACTTTAAACAACGGAGCAAAACAACGGGCTTGCACGTGGTTTAGCCCGAAGCCCTGTTGTTTAAAGTGTCGTCCGAATTCAGCCCCCCCCCTCTCCGTGGACTATTCCATTTCGGAATAGAGTTCTGCTGCCTAGAGCAGCCAAAAAACCCCAGCCGCTCTATGCAGCTGGCAGAACTCACGGTGCATGCTGGGATACGGCTGGGGGACACATGGAGGAAAAACTGCAACCAAAATGGCCACTGCAAGTTCCTTGCAGCCGGGGCGTTTGCCGGTTCCGAGCAGCGCCGGCTGCAGTGTGTCGTCTGTGGAGCTCCTCCTGCCTAACGCACGGTCAGTATGCTATTTACCCCTCCGTTGCTTAATATGTCATCCAAACTGAGCCATTGTTACCAGGTGGCTTCTCCGAGGTTTCTCAAAGTACCCCCTACTAGGGCTGCTGGAGAATTTAATTTAGGCTTGACTTTTAAGTCATCTGAACTAATTTGTCTTTTCAAGACTAATATGAAGATCAGAACACAATGATCTCTCGGATTTCACATTTCTCCAACCTTTGTGATGCAGTTCTAGACTCAAGTATTGCATGTAAAAATGTGTATACTAGAGAAAGTTGCATTCAAAACTGTGTATGTTACGGAAAGATTCATACAAAATGTGTATGGTGGGAAAGGCTGTGTATGAAAATAAATGATAATTTTCAAGCAGTTTTTTTAAAAAAAAATGCTGATGATGTGGAAATTGGATGGAATGGAGTTATGATTGACTACATGCAACACTGACATGAACTAGATAAAGAATGATTGGTACAACCCTACCCGCTCACATATCCACATGTATTTTTGTACTAAATGCTAGTTGGGAGTATTGGCAACTGTCATTTGGATAGTGTGCTAAGCTCTGGGGGTATGATTTTAGTTTCTATATACTGCTACCCCATAAGCTTCAACTATCTTTTAGAAATCCTGGAGAATAGATGAAATACCAGAGAATTTATTGTGGCAAATGTCCCAATCTTCAAAAAGGAATTTTATAGACCAGCCATTCTGACATCAGTACCTGGGAAGATTCTAGAGCAGATTATAAAATACTTTATCTATAGGCACCTTGATACTAATCCAGTGATCACTGAAAGCCAGCATGGATTTGTTAAGAGCAAGTTCTGCCAGATTATTTTTAGTTCAGTTTTCAGCTGTGCAACTTCCTTAGTAGATTGTGGAAATGCTATAGACATAATATATATTGACTTCAGCAAAATGTTTAACAAAGTATCTCATGATATTCTGATTAGCAAGTTAACAAAGTGTGGACTGGATGGCAGTACTACTAGTTGGATCGTTAATGGCTCTTCATCAAACTGGAGGGAAGAATTGAGTGGTGTTCCATAGGGCCAGTCCTTAGCACTGTACTCGTCAACATTTTTATTAATGACTTAGAGGAAAAACTTGGAAGAAATGCTCATCAGATCTGCAGATGACACAAAATTGGGTGGGATAGCTAATACCTTAGAAGACAGAAACAAAATTCAAAATGATCTTGATAGGTTAAAGAACTGGGCAGAAAATAACAGAAGGACATTTAATAGAGACAAGCACAAAATTCTTCATTTAGGAAAAAATAAAATACATAAGTAGATGATGAGGGGTAACTGGCTTGGCAATAGCACGTGTGAAAAGGATCTTGCAGTTGATTAGAAGCTGAATGTGAGTCAGCAGTGTGATATGGCTTCAGAAGAGGCAAATGCAATTTGAGGTTGCCTCAATCGAAGTATAGTTTCAAAATCACAGGAGGTAATACTTCCACTCAACTCTGCACTGGTCAGATATGTCAGCTCGAATATTGTGCTCACTTTTGGACATTACACTTTAAGAAGGATTCAGATAAATTGGATTGAATTCAGAGAAAGGCAACAAAGATGATCAGAGGACTAAACACAGATTGAATAAATTGAGAAGACTCAGGGAGGGTGGGATATGATGGCAATTCTCAAGTACCTAAAGAGTACAGCCACCTGTTCTCTATCATCCAAGACTTTGGACACTAAATAATGAGCTTGCAGGAAGGCAGACTTTTGATTGAGCATCAGGAAATACTCCCTAATGGTCAGAACAGTCAGACAATGAAACCAATTGCCGAAGGAAGTGGTGGGCTTTCTATTGCTGGAGGTATTCAAGCAGAGACTGAGCAGCCTTCTAACAGATGTTTTAAACGGGATTCTTGCACTAGTCAGGTTTAGATGCTTCCTTTGAATTAAATGAATCTGTGGCCTTTTACTAGTTTCTGCAACATTTTTTTAATGGTGTTTCTCATTTTTTGAAGTAATTTTTAATAACAGAATGCTTTAGTGTTTTTCATTGTAAACTGCCTTGTGAAGTTTGGTCATTCAGCACTCGTTCAGACCCCACCAGTGTATAAATGAGGCTATGATTTGCTTACACTGAACCAGGATTTGCTTATGCTGAACCACAAATAAAAGTCTATGAATGAGGCAAGGTGATGCTTGAAGTGAAGAACTCCCCTTCATATGAGTGTCTCTAAGCATGTACATTGTACAGAGTGTCTTTCCTTCGGTTACAGATAATTGCAATACACTGTCACCCAGGTAATGGGATGATCAGATCACCACCACTGAACCAACCATCCTTCCCACCCTATGTACAAGCTTATAGATGCTAATCTTATTCTTTTTAATTTTAAATCTATTGCCTTTACAACAACAAAATGGTACTTACTCCCAAGCAAATGTATTTAGCATCAGGGTAGCAGAAACAACCTCAGTTTTGTTCCTGCTGCTATGATGGTGTCATGAATTAAGTGAGTTCAATTGCAAAACTACACATGCTAGGTTTTTTTTTTTTTAACTCACCTGTTTTTGTTAGTCTTGTGGTCTAAGGTGTCAGGAATGTGGCAGCAGTTGTAAAGTGTGGTATAATGGGGGTAGAAGGAAGAAAACTTCTCATTGTATGTTTCACAAATGAAGCAATATATATGACTGTCTAAAGGAGGCTCTCCCATAACAATATTAAGTCCAGAGTCCAAACTTTTCTAAACAAAACACACACACACACAATCTTGATGTGATTGTCCATTAGCATAGCCACTTACACATCGTCCCAAGAGAGGAAATGTATAAGTAAAAATGAGGATACAGATTTTCATAAAATTAGCATGTGTTAATGCATGTAGATGCAAATTCAGAAATAGTTACTGTAATTTAGATGGAAATACAGCACATCTCACTAGAGTGGGGAAAACTGTGACCAGAAGACCAGTGTGCCTCCCTGCTCAGCAAGCTATCTAGGAGCTAACTGTCAGTGGGCAGCCTCAAGGCCCCTTCTGTTCTCCCTGCTTCTGGTTCTTTATCTTGAAACTAGACTTGGAAACCAAACATCCTTCAAACAGAGGATGCCTTCAAATGAAGGACTGTCCTCTGTAAAGCACACATGGGCACTCAATGTGCTTTTTGTGAAACGTTTTACTCATGCACACATCCGTTGGTAAACTGCCACAACAAAATAATATTGATTTGACCATGCATATGATAGCAAGATTACTCCTTCCTTCCTTTTGGCAGTGTTTTTAATGCAACTGTGCAAGTTGGTAACGTGTGTGGGGGGGAGGCACCAATGAAACAGGTAACGACAGCAAGCTATGAATGCCAAGTGCTCTGCACAAAATTTGGAAATATAAAACAAAATCATGAAGGGACCTTAATGCAGGGTTTCTATTTACAAAGTGAGACTAGGATATTTGGGATTCCAAAATCCAGGACGAAACTTGGAAAAAGAAAATTTTCCAAACCATCCCAAGATAAAATGTGGTGGTAGACGAAACAAAGCCTATCTAAATGTCTCTGTCAGTGAATGCTATGATCAAGTAACCTCAAAATTCCAGGGAACGCCCCTCCAAGATTGACCCAAAATTGTCAATGAACAATCAATGTCTATGCTGGTAGTCAAATCCTTACCTTTGTCTTTGTCTTATATGGCTCCTTAAAAAAAATTAATCTGAGTTACATTAAGACAGTTCTCACATTCATGCAGCAGTCTTCAGTAGACAGTTAGACAGCTTGGGCACAAAGTAAAACAGATCAGCTGCAGAAGACAGATTAAGCTGTCCATCACCAAAAACTGAAGGTGGACGCTATCCTTCTACTAACTCTTCTTCATACAGATGTTGACGAGAATAAGGAGGACCACAGGGAGCCTGCTGCCAGAATAATGTGCATGTTATGAATTTGTGTGGCACAGCCACCACTCTTGCACAGTTGACAGGAGAGAGCAGAACAAGCCCAGGAGTCCCTGGTCTTGTCTCATCCATGACAGTCTGTCAATGGCACCACATTTTGCAGTGAATTATCTGTTCTGTTGCTATCTTGAAATGCACATCTTCTGGGAAATACTGGACACAGTGATCAGAAGTGGACCAAAGACTTAGGTGGAACACTCTTGGCCTTGATCAGATTATGCTTTCTGGAGAGATGTTCCCCCTTACGCCACCACTATTGCCATGCTACCGTACATCCAGAAAATAACGCACAAATTGCCAGTTTCAAAGGGAGTTCAAGGAGATCCCATGTTTGAATCAATCCAATAAAGCATGGCTTACTCGGCTATTACTGGATTGAGGTTACTTCCTAGAAAGTATTTTCTTAACAGAAGTTTTGTTTCAGATTGCCAGTATAGCAGTGTTTCTCAAAACTGTGGAGCACTCTGTGCCCCTTGGAAGGACATAAGGTACCTAGAATTAAGGCATCAAGTTCCAGGCAGGGATAGGGTCCTGAGGGAGGTGGTACCTTCCTCCCCCATCATCAAAGATCTGTTTAGACTGAAGGCGCCCAGGCAATCATCTTTTTCATTGAGTTTATGGGAATGGTTGTATCTTTATTCCACCACCATCCCACTACAGCTAGGAAAGAAGGGCACATGGGGGTGGTTTACTTTTTTTTACAGGAAACTATATAGGCTGTTTCTGTTCCCTACCTTTTAAGATTGATGTTCAGGATTACTTGAATGAAAACCGTAGTATATGTTTACTTGCTTGTGAATGGCACATTTAGTGTGCTATGGTGAATAAATAGGACCACGTTTGGCTATTATGTCAACCAAGCCATACCGTAGATCAGTCTCTTTGGGCATGATTAACCACACACTTCCTGAGTTCTCACAGAGTTCGTAAACCTGTACATACACTTCGAACGCACTTGTGGACAGATAAGATTGAATGCTCCTCTATTTAAAAAAAATCCCTGCATGTAGACAAGCAACATATCAAGTAGAAGACTAGACTTGAACCCTGTTTCCTGGCATTTAATTTCCAGTATGCAGGGGAATTGTTTTTAAAAACAATAGTATTTTAAAACGTTCCAAAGAAGTGTGTTCTAAAATGTCTTAGGCCACATTAAGGAGTACTCATGTTACAGGAGAAAAAATCTTCAGTCTTCAAAGCAGTGTGTGTGGTCTCACACTCTTCTGTCCATCTCTTTCTGTTTCATTTTTACAGAGAGTTTAGGGCAAAGCATTGTGGGCGCTGTAGTTCAGCCGCCCACTTCCTCCTTAGTTCCCCTTTCATTCCCTAGCTTTCAATGAGTATAGGGCTAAGCATTGTGGGTGCTGTAGTTCACTTGCCCACTTCCTCCTTAGCTCCTCTTTCTTCCCAGCCATTCAACAGCTAAGCATTTGGGCGCTGGTAAACGAAGCACTGCCCCCATGAATCACAAACAGTAAGGAAGGACACATTATTTTACTTAAACAATTTATTAAAAGTAAAAACCGTTGTATATAGCTGAAGTGAGTTTTAAAAAACCTCAGGTATACTTTGTTCAAGGGAATGCGTCATGTGGCTCAAAGAGTTTTCGTAATCCTTATGAAACATTACAAAGCTAAAATGTAGATTGGCTCTCAGATGCCAGCAAGTTTGAAGCAACTCAAGGTAAACTGATTTGCTTTTACACTACACAGCAAGGGGAACTTGCAGGCAGAGAAAGGCAAAGTGAAGAATGTGTAACTCACATTTTAGACTACCTCCCCTTGCATATCATTGCTACTGTGCTTGGAGGGTTATGGGTAGGGTGGTGCCATATTACACAAATAGGGATCTTTCATTTAGTTTTCCATTTTTTTCTAAAACACCCTTTGTTCAGACCAGATGCAAGTTTACGTCTTAAGTGAGAAGCAGCTCTTAGTGGCATAACAGATGCACTTAGCACTGGGCTCACATAAACTGAAAAAAACATGGGGAGAAGAGCACTCAAATCGAAAAAAGGGGGGAGAAGCCAGTTCTCATTCTGAGAACTTCCCCCCTTTTTTTTTACTCACGTAAACTGACCCACTCCTCTAAACAGGCACCTCTTCCACTATCATGTGACAGTTAAGAGCTAGTTATTTTCCTAGTTGTAAGAAAAGAAAAAGAAACATATAACACCCCATCACAGTTTGACCTTCATGAAGAGTAGAAGAAGCATTTACTTGTGGAAGAGAAAGCATGGCTGATGATCTAGCAGTGGGTTCAAATGTGCTCAGACTGAGTGGTGAGAAGAGCTAATAAGTATTTCACCGGATTCACTCAATAAAAATGATAACATCTGAACTTTCCCCAAATTGTAATTTTGTTAAGTTATGTTGTTTCTACACACACACACACACACACACACCAACAACGGGTTACTTTGTGCTGCTATTGTTATTTTATGGTACTGTTAGCATGATAAACCCATCCATCTAGCTGCCTGTTTTTACATTCCCTCCTTGTAAAAACAGTGCCAGATTTCTCATTCTGCCCTACATTTTTTTAATGTATACTGTTCCCACAAATGCTGGCTGTTCCCATTAGAGAGGAGGAAGGCAAAAGTGAGGACTATCCACTGCTCCATCAAAATATCCGTGATAGTTTATTCATAATTTTCCTTTATTTAGAGAAGAGATCAATGTATATGTTAAAATTAAAATAACAAGAAGTGCATATTACCCTAATGCTGACAAAAGTGATAAATTATTGGTGGTACCTTGCTCTTGGACCTCTCAAATCCTATTTACCTCTGGAAATGGGTTTAAAAAATTATTCAAGAGTGGCGATGGGAGAGTGTCGGATGTGATCTTCAAGCTAACTGAGAAAACAGACATCCCAGTTCGACCCAAGTGGTTGAACCCTGGTCATGGTGATGAGGGAGTATTGCATTAATCTTTGCACCATTTAGACTCCTTATCTAATAGCACAGGCTTATTCTTTGTAACTAACAACAATGAAGGGTGCCTTTAAGAAATCTCCAGTGAGCACCGAGGCATTACAGATTAGGTCAGTGCGACTGCTGCTAGGTTGACCATGATGGATGAGCAGGGGAATGAGTTTCTGCTGCACCGGTATTGTGAAATCTTTTCATTGTCACCAACGGGCCTACAAGGGGGCTGATGAATGAAAGAGCAAGTGTCAGAAACGCCCTTCCGTGCCCTGGTGCACTTTTAATATCCCCCCACAGCTACAGGATGAGTATTGATAAAAGTAAAGTTTAAATATAGCCATGGAATGATGGGTGGTGATGATTTAAGGAGAACATAGAGATGGGGTTAGAGAGGGTTCATTTTCCAAAAGTGCATGGAAGGGAAGGAAGTTGAACCATGTGGATCAGAGGGAAGAGCAGGAGGCTTTTTATAAGAAGCTAATTCAATGAGGACGTGGAGCTCTTTGATGGATGAGTTACTTCCATCTGGTTGCAGTATATGTAATAAATAGCTGGGCTCATGTTTGACCTCTCTCACTTACTGGGCCTATCTTTTTTTCTTTTGGGATATCCAGGAGGGACTCTCCATTAGGCGGGAGGAAAGCATCTGTGGAAGGGGGTATTATCTGGATAACAGAGCTTTAGGAAGTTTATCATTTTGAGTGGAAGAAAGTTACAGAGTTATAAAGCAAGAGGTTTTATTCTTGTCTTCTCTGCTGTTCTGCTTCATAATTAAAAGCTCTGTCTTTGGACAAAATGCACGTTGAGGGTTTCCACCCAAGTTTATTTGGTGTGAATCTCTTTATAACAAAATAAAAATAGGATCTTTACTTAACCTCCCATTTTTTTTAAAGGAAAAGGTCAGGAAAATATCTTACTGCAGCAAGGTCATCCGGAATAAGAGGACATAGGAGCTCTGTGCAGATGTTCTGAATAGGTATAAAGGATCCATAACAGTGGGAGCAATCAGGATTGTGCCTCCCAGCCTCACCACCTGGCTGCACCTGGCCTCCAGGGTCCCATAGACACAGAGACGTTATAGGGGTATGCCTCAACCATATCATCTGCACCCTAGCCATGTTGACTCCTGGAATGCATAGAGATTAGGCATGGTGACTGGGCAGGGCCAACAGGCATGAGTCTGACACCCCTCCCACCACACATGGAATGGACCCATTCAGAACATTTGCATGTGATTAGGGAAATCTGAATATACAAATGAGGAACCTTGCTACTAGTTGTGGGGCAGTCTCAACATTAAATTTGCTGAACAGGAGACGATCGATCTGTAGCACCTTTTATGAATGAACTTTCTCCCACCGACATCAGAGAGATTTTAGAAGTCCTCAACTCTGACTGGATCATGCCTAAATATTCTATACTGAATATTCATGTAATTTAAATGAGGTCTTTTAGTCTCTCCTTTTCCCCAACTCATCATATTCATTGATGAGTATCCCAATCCATTCAATCCTCACTCCCAGAGCACAACATTTAATTGATTTTTGTACTTAGATTGAAATGTAAATTGATACCTCCACTCCTGCCCTAAACTTGGAGTTTTTTCAAATCCAACTTCATGATTATTCCTGATAAAGCTGCCCTTGCCTTTAATGGTAGCCTTTAATGGTAGTTTGCTGAAGAACACCATATCCCAGTTACGTCTGGGAAGCAGAGTTAGCTCTTTTATTTGGAAAGGTGTTTTGGCTGCAATCGTGTACACATTTACATGGGAGAAAGACATGCATAGCATAGCAATGTTTGTAGCTAGTTGTAGGTCTGTGAATTGTGTTCTCTAAACACAGTCACTTAGCCTGATGACACAGGGACAGGTTGGATAGTCACTTAAATTCACTGGGTTACATCCAAAGAACTGCAAGTGGAAAGAAAATAGCTACTCGTGCTGTTTGACAAATACCTTCAAAACTGAAAGCAGCAGGAGTTCACACAGTTCTATAAGTAAATAGTTACTCGTGGTTGCACAAGCGCCTCTGCAATAGGGAAGAGCACCTTTAGTTTTAATTTTCATTGCAATTTTGCTGGGGGGTGAATGGTACAAACCATATGAACAAGAGTCGGGGCAAGATGTCTGGAGGCTGGTAAGCCATGATTCATGACTGGTGGACTGCAATTGGCTTGGAGGATCGTATGTTGTGCAAATTTGGGTTACACCATCATCCATTGGATCACTCTATTTTACTTCTTTGTTCTACATTTCTTTACATTGAATGGAGGTTCTCATAAAGCTTATTG